>JAFEMH010001007.1:0-559989 GCA_022495995.1 Adenophora triphylla var. japonica
CGAAGAGGTTTTGACAAGTGTGAATTTGGGAACTGCAGAAGAGCCTAAAGAGACGCAGATTGGTATTTTCTTTGAAGGGATCGAAAAGGATACTCTGATTGAGCTGCTGAGAGAATTCACGGATATAAAGAAATACCTAGCCTCGACCCTTCCATAGTTGAACACCGGATACCGCTCGACCCGGAAGCCAAGAAAGTAGCCCTCTTCATCAAAAAGAACATCATATGCAGATACGGGTTGCCGGCCGAAATCATCTCAGATAATGGATCCCACTTTGAAGGGGAATGCGACAGGCTGCTAGCGGAATTCAGAATAACCCGTCACAAGTCATCTCCCTACAGACCCCAAACTAACGGAGCCGTTGAAGCAGCAAACAAGACTTTGGAAAACATCATTCGAAAAATGGCTGTCCGAGGCAGAAATTGGCCCGACAAGCTTCACCTTGCTCTCTGGGGATACAGAACATCCGTCAGAACGGCAACCGGGGAAACACCGTTTGCTCTTACCTACGGAATGGAAGTCGTGCTCCCAATCGAGCTAGAAATCCCCTCACTCCGGGTACTGTTGGAAAGTCAGATCAACGAGGTCGAATGGCTCCAGAGTCGCCATGATGAATTGGCCCTGCTAGATGAACGCTGATTGAGAGCCATGGAACATATCCGAGCTTACCAAGGAAGGATGGCCAGAGCCTTCGATAAGAAAGTAAAACATCGGGAGATCAGGGAAGGTGACCTCGTTTTTGAAAGAGAAGCCCCCAGTCCGCATCAACCCGCTTGGCAAATGGGAGCCTGTCTGGGTCGGACCATATGTTGTTCAGAAGATCTTCTCCAGAGGGGCCATGCAACTTGCAGACCTCGACGGAAATCCTTTTGTACACCCGGTGAATGGCGATAAGCTGCTGTAAGTACCCAAATCTGGCTCATGCCTTCCGGTTAATTTTCCCGGCAATTTCGGTAATTTTTCCGGTAATTCCCCGGATTTTCCTAAAGTTCCGGAACAATTCCGGAACTGTTCCAAGCCTTTTAAGGGCTGAAGGGAATGCTTGGTGATTAAGAAACACATTTTTCTTAATCCCAAAACCCTTCTAGAAGGCCGCCACCTTGCACGTTTCTAGAAGAAGCCGATGCTGCTACTTATGTCGTGCGACATAACTGGGGCCGGAGAAACCTTCTAGAAACACCGCCACCTTGCATGTTTCTAGAAGAATCTGACATGTGGCTACTTATGTCGTGCGACATAACCAGCCAGAGAGTTCTAGAACCATGCCACTCTTGCATGTTTCTAGAAGGAAAACGGTTATGGCTTATCATGTCAGTGCGACATAACAAGCCCATGCAAATTTCCTATAAATAGAGGCCTTCACCTCTCATTTTGAACACACCTCCTCCACCCCTCGCCCCTCTATGGGAATACGCTCCGAAGCCTCCTCTCTCCTCACATACCCCCCAAATCACTTCAATCCTACCAAACTAATCACACACACACACTTCCTACACACACACACACTTCCTATACATCAAGAACTCGAGGTTCTCAAGGATCCAAGGCTCGAACTCGCCTCCTGAGGAGGACGCTAAAAGGCTCCTATATCTAACTTGATATAGGAGTTGTGGATCTTCAAGGGTAACGAGTTTCTACCCCTTTTCCACTCTCTATTTTCCTTTGAATATGAAATCTATGTGTTACATGCATTGATAATGTAGTATTCTCGATTAAAGTTGCATGCTTTAGCTTCATATTACCCATATCCACATTTTATTTCATTACATTTCATATAAAATCTCGTTTTGACTTGGTTTTGCATGAACACTCAAGATGAGTGTGGATCCCTCATATCCACACCCTCTTGAAGTGTTCATTATCAATAAACATGCTCTCTGAGATTTGTTTGTGAAGTAACTTGACCATTTTGACGCCTTGTTACCTCTCACAAATCTCGCTTGTTTAGGCTTTCGCAAATGGCTTATTATGTCACGCGACATAGGCGGCCTATGTCGCGCGACATACATAGCCAGCTTGGAGACTCCTTATCTTTTCAAATTGCAATCCCGATGTTTTCCTTTTCTAATGCACCAATCTGCATTTAAACTAAAACATTTGCATACAGAGCAAAGATCATTTGCATTAAAAGGATATCTTTTTCACCAAAATGACATCTTTGCTTTAATGGTGCATCCTTTGCACTCAAAAACCCCTTTTCACATTAAAGATGCATCTTTTGCATTTAAAAACTCATTTTCATACTCAAAATGCATACTTTGCATTAAAAAATCATTCTTTGCCATTTTCATGCATCATTTGTGCATTAAATGCTATTTTCCAACATAAAAATACATTCTTTACGTAAAAATCTTTCCTTTGCACAAAAAGGCATCACTTGCAACCAAACGACATTCTTTACACTCCAAAAATGCCATCTTTTCACTAAAGTATCATTTTTACATGCATTTCCCCATGTCCCCATTAGCAACCTTGGAACGGACCGTGTAAAAGTTCTCATCTTTGCATCGTTCCTTCCATTAAAGGTTCCATATCTCTTTAGAAAGGGACACCTTGAACCCTATATCTCCGATTATCGCTTAAGAAAGAGTATGAAGCCTCTATACGAGCTCGACCGTCTTAAAGCGTAGGATTGATGGGCTAAGGACATTCCTTCCTAAAGAACCTCATCTTTGACCACAAGGAGAGTCATTCTCTCGATCACGCAAGTCCCGAGGGTCCCGAGGTTAAAATGCGATGATCACAAGTCACAAGATGAGGACGGGATCATAATCCCAATACATAAAATTCCAAGGAATCCTGAGCGACAACCAATAAATGGTTTGTACGGTCCGAAGACAACTTGGGACATTTCCCCCTTATTTTCAAACACATGCACACAAGAAAGCACGCAAGCAAGCACGATTAATGAAATCTTGGGAGACTTGCTCCGGCAAGGCACTTTGGGTGAACGCCAAACGTTCTTCCCAAGGGGTAACTTAACCTCCGAACCCATAAAACCTTTTTTTTCAAAGTTTTGAGGTAATCAAAATGGCGTGGCGACTCCGTTTTTCAAATAACTCGGATGTCTTCAAACTCGCGTGAATTCCAATACACAAAATTTGGGGCACACATTCACAGTTTGGCGACTCCGCTGGGGAATATCCCAAAGGAGAAAAGCTTCTATTTTCAAAACAAACTAAAATCGATACTTGGTATATAGGTGGAAACCACTTGCCTTTCCTGTACACTCCCTGACGTGGGAGTTGGGATAATCGGTGGTTTAACAATCCACGTACCAGTATCCCTTTTCGAAAAACAATTTTTGAAAAAAAAATAAAGCTTTTTCCTTTGAGCGGGTTAGACTCCCATCGCCGATTTCATTAATCATGCTTGCTTTCTTTACCATGCATTGCATCATTTGCATCTTGGAATCTGTGCATACTTTGAAACGGGAAATAACCCGAAAAATAGCAAAAGGAGTGGAACCTGGAAAATTGATCCATGCAGTCGTACGGCTCAATCCTCCTTGGATTCTGACCGGGCGACCTCAGTGGCAATTCCACCAGGAAAAATCATGGTTAATCTCCGCAGCCCTAGCACTTGGGGCTACTCACTCCATGACCGATCGGGGCTCCTTAAAATTTACGTGCTTATGTGTTGCATTTTCCCCGTCCCTAAATCATTCCTTTAAAACACATTATGAAAATCTCTGTTTTAACTCAAAAAGGAACATTTTTAGGAGACCGCACACTACGCGCACCTGATATATCCTGTACACTTTTGCACGCACGTCCTTCAAACCCGAGGGTGGTTCCAACACAGTCACGTGGCAGCCTTTACGATGCTCCTGCGTGCACGAAATCATCCCAACCTCCCCATGGCAGCCAAAGGTCGACCAATGCACAGTCCGTGTCACACGTTTCAAAAAACCGTGACTTTTGGTTGGTTTTTGGTCTAGTCCGTGTCATATAGCCCAGTTGCATACCCACGTAAAGGTCAAGCCTTAGCTCATAACGGAAGCCAAGATTTTCGCTCAAGCGAAATTCTGCCGAAATTCCGACAAGAAAAAAAATCGGTGGGATCTTGACTCCGACATTGACTATTGACCTTGACCCACACGGAATGCGTAAGAGTCAAGACCGAGTCTTTGCCAAAAAAATCAAAAGATCTTTCGCTCAAGCGAAGCTCTGCCAAAATTCCGACAAGGAAAAATTGGCAAGATCTTGACCGGCATTGACTTCGATTCTAACTCACGCACTGCGTATGCAACGAAGTTCAATGTGACACTGTGTCATCCGGCTTTTTGCCACCCGACCCATGCCTATTATTCTCTCGGACATTACCGAAAGTCAGAAACCGTCATTCGCTCAAGCGAAACTCTGCCAAAGATCCGTCAAGGCAGAGAGACGAGACTTTCCCGGTATTGCCTTGACTATAATCCGCATTGCTCGTGCGTTGAAAGGTCCTATGACCCGCTAGACCCGTTAGGAGCGTTCTTTACTCTCGGTGGGATCCGCGTGCCCTATAGGACCCTCGCCCGGGCCGCCCACCCTGGGAGGTCGAAATACAGGTGGAATACGAGGGGCTTATAGACGTAGTGACGGAACCCACTGATCCAGGATTTAGAGTAGTTGCGAAAAAGAAGGGCAAACCCCCTTTTCCAACCAATTAGAGATTAATAAAAGACATTGTTTTAAGTAAACTTGAACAATTAGTGTAATCATAATTGCATGTTTCTATCTCTGAAATCCCTAATCGAGACCTTTTCGGTCTGATCTCCGTTTTCCTCATCCCGACCTTTCATGGTCAAATCCCTAATCGAGATCTTTTCGGTCCGATCTCCGTTTTCCTTATCCCTACCTTTCATGGTCAAACCCTAATCGAGACCTCTTCGGTCCGATTTTTGATTTTCTTGTCCCGACCTTTCATGGTCAATCTCTAATCGAGACCTCCTCGGTCCGATCTCCGATTTCCCGACTCGACCTTTCATGGTCAAATCCTTAATCGTGACCCCCTTCGGTCCGATCTCTACTTCCAATCTTGACCTTTCAAGGTCTCATCTTTTCCGATCAATTAGGATTAGGAGAAAATGCGTTTCGGCAAAAGTTAAAGCGATAAGGGCATGTTACTTGAGCCTTCACCTAAACACTTACCTTCGAGTCTAAACCTTACCTATCCCCGAGTCTAAACCTTACCTATCCCCGAGTCTAAACCTTGCCTATCCCTTTCCCGCAGCCGAAAAAGAAGTGAGCGAGAGACCTGGGTCGGCGGCTTCAGTTCGCCGACGCTCATCGCTCCGTGAGAGTCGAATGGCAGATTTGACAGAAAACAGTGAGGGTATGGGAAATCAGATGATTAGGAAGGAAAAGTTAGTCCTGGCTTTGGAAAATGCCCTTAGAAGGATCACGAAGAGCACTGGCTCATTGCTCATCGGTGCTCTTCGCCGCAATGGAATCCAAGTAACAATTGAGTCCAACTGCTTCTCTCGTAGCGGTCGAAGATGAGACTCCGTAAGTAGCCATCTCGCCTTCCCACCTATCACCAATACCTTCCTCCATCCACATATGATCCCTTGCCAAGGACCACTTCTCCTCGCCTTTCCAACATCCCACTCATTGGGGCTCCATTGCCCTCGCCTTCTCGTAACGGATTGGGCTTCACCCCGCCTGTCTCTCGCCAAAGCAATACCGCCGCTTATGCTCCAACCTCGCATAATCGCTTTGAGATATGTGGCTATGTTCTCAAGCCCCTATACCCACCGAATGCGATCATGAGTTGCCAAAGGATGATCCAAGTTTTCAGCGTCACCTACCGGACTTAATGAATCTCACTGCCGGTTGCTAAGTGGTTCCCTCAACACGATAAGAGTCCTTTTGCGAATTCCGTAACCCGAGAATCCCCGTTGGACCCCCGTGGCGATGTTGATGGAGCAAATGAAACAAATGCAAGAGAAGCTTGACCTCATGATGAGTGTCAATACTCCCTTGACCCAAGATGTCAAAAACCTGTGCAAGGAAATGACTCCACCGAGCATAACCCAATACCAAGCAAAGAACCGTATCTCGGCTCAAAGACCGCATTCTCACAAAGGAAAGAATGTCACAGCCTTCCTTCACCAAATCCAACAGCTGGAACCAATTGGACAATGGGAATCTCGAAGTCTTGAGAATAACAAGGTCCCCCGAAAACCTCGCTCCTTTCACTTTAACAATACAGTAGATGCCTTTAAGCAAGATTCTGGAAGAGCTAGTGAAAGAAAAACTGA
This sequence comes from Adenophora triphylla var. japonica, assembly GCA_022495995.1. Lineage (NCBI taxonomy): Eukaryota > Viridiplantae > Streptophyta > Magnoliopsida > Asterales > Campanulaceae > Adenophora > Adenophora triphylla. The sequence continues at coordinate 6,248 of JAFEMH010001007.1, forward strand.
TAAAGCCACTGGAGAATTGTAAGCCCAGGAACCCCAGTATTCGATTGGATGAGTCCAAGCATTGCCTTTTCCATCAATACCATGGGCACAACACTGATGATTGCACCTATTTGAGGCATGAGATCCAGAAGTTGATAGAAGATGGGAAGCTTGAGAACCTCCATGGGCCAAAGATGTAAAGTTATGACAAGAGGTCAATTCAAGAAGTGCAAGGTCCAAAACGGCCGCCCGATGATTTTGGGATGCCCATGAGCAAAGTTTTCAACGATTTAGTGAAACGAAGCCTTCTCACACCTCTCGAGAATCATAAGCCAAGAAACCCAAGTAGAGTTGACAAGACCAAGTTCTGTGAGTACCACAAGCATTATGGTCATGTGACAGACAAGTGTGTGGATTTGAAGAAAGAAATTCAAATGGCCGATCTACGAAGGAAAGCTCAAGCTCCTCGGTAGTCCAACCCGCGAAGAGTAGCTAGACTAGGTTTACCTATCCTTAAAAAAAAAAAAAAAAAAAAAAAGAAGGAAAAATAGTCTCTCGCCTCGACCTTCGTAGGTTCTAGTACTTTTTCCTTTCAATCAAGTCCTCTATGGACATTGTAATGAATCTTCAATTTTCTATAAAAAGTCTTCTTCTTTTCTTGCTAGACTTAAGACATTATTTGCACACCTACATTACATTTAATGAAATGGTTTTATTTTATATGATCACTTGCATTGCTCCACAAATAATCTCTCGAAATAATTCACGTTCCGATTAATCATGTGAGAAAGTCAACTAATGCCATCAAGCCATACACTTTCCTCACCCCACAAAAAGGCCTTCATCAAAGCCATACACTTTCCCAAACCATGTCCACCTTCATCTTGACCAAGTCAACGACGGCGACAACATCAAGGAACGACAAAAAGGCCACTCAGCTTCGAAAGATTGACCCCGTGTCGACGACAACCTAGGGGCTTGGCTTAGACTTCAAGGGTATCAAGAATGTTCAGGGGCTCGCCTTGGTCCTCGGGTGCTCTAGAAAAAAAAAAAAGAAAAAGAAAAAAATGTGTGTAGTGCAAAAAGAGTAATACCCAGCTAGACCGAAAATCCTTAAAAGGGCGCCTAGGCAAAAACAGGTTGCACATATATGAAAAAAAAAGAAGAAATCTTGGTGCAAAAAGAGTAATGCCTCACTAGGCCGAAAATCCCAAAAAAGGGCGGTCTAGGCAAAAACAGTGGTTGCACATAAAAATAAAAGAAAAATGAGGCCAAGGACCCAGCTACCAATCAAAAAGCTTGACGGACTGTGCAAGACCAAAGCTCAAAAAATGAAAGTTGTCGACAATAATGGGGCGGTCAAGCAAAAGCGTAAGCATTTCATAAGCCTTTAGGCATATGCAAGTCCTTTCTCCCCCAATGAAAGACGAGAATCGTAAAGCTATTGAAGTAAATACCGTCCAAGAATGACTTGGTCAAGGAATCATCCCGAGGCCCATGCCTCATCATCCAGCTTTCTCATCCTAGCCTTTTCACTAAAGGAACCACAAATCCCATTTCCCAAAACAGCCCGCCAAGGCCGAACTACTGCGACCCGAGCTCCTCACAATGAGGGGAACGTAGGCAACCAAAGAATGGTCCCAGCCATAAGCATATCCAAATTACCGAAAACCCTGGTCTCATCAAATGACCTCTCCCATGGACACAGCCAAATCCCTTAAAACCCGGCCTCATCAATGACCTCCTTATACACAAACCTTTTTCACACCCACCAACCTTGATCCGCGACATTGGTTGACTTTCTCCTCATGATTAATAAGAATGTTTTGTTCATATCGAGATTAATGGTTGAATAACCCGAACATTAATAAAGGGTTTTAAGCAATCTTGTGATCATTGTAAATAAAACAAGTTTTCGATGTCTTGACAAGTCTTCTTTTCTACATCTTAGGAAAAATAGTGCTAAACATCGATTTTCCGTCACAGGGGCTTCCATACACTTTTACCAACCTTTCTACGCTTATACTCTCTCAAAAGAGTCAGACCCAAAGCGAGCTTTTGTGCCTACATCGAATAAGACCATCAAAATAACACAAGATCGGGACCTATTCCCACCTTCAAAAAAATATGCCCCCGCATGTAAATTTCTAAGAATATTGTCTTTCACATTTCCTTTAGGTTGACCTGATCGACTAAGGAAAATAAAAAAAAAATAAAATAATAAAAAAAAGAGAGAGAGAGAAGGATAGGTTTTCCTCTTCTTCGCCACAATTCGCATTAGTGGCCGCCTCGAAACTCTGCAAAGCATTCCTTTAAACCGGGGCTTCTTTAGCCATTTTCGAGGTTCGCACGGGGTTCTTCACTAGGTCCCTAGATGGGTTCAATTTTGTTTAGATCAACCTCAGGATCACTCGCACTACGCCTCATATGGGATTTTCGCTAGGTCACTGTGACCGCTTCGCCAAGTCACTTCGCCTATTCAGTTCATTCAACCGGGGCTTTGCCAAATGAAAGGATCTTTCCTTGCTTTAGTAAGATATCGGGGCTTTGCGTAAGTTTTTCCTCAAGACCGGGCTCCGATAAGTCCACATCCATCCCTAGAAGAGAGGTTTGGTCACTCGAACATCTCGCTTTGGTTATAAAAGCCTGTCAAGATCGCCCAAGCGCCGTAGTTTAAGAAAAGGACCTTAATCAAGACCCGAGGTTTAAACCCAGCCTCACCAAGGAGGAATTCTAGTCCACGTTGACAACATCTCAATGAAAGCGGCAGCTCACCACACACAAGGAATACGATCCCACTTGCTTGAAACCCGTCTTTAACAATTTCCAAATACATTCCATATGTATATCCAAACCCAGTCCCTACCATGTTTCCAGAAAAAAAATCACCCCTAGGCTCAAGTAACATGCCAATTGCTAATGATAACGTTTTCTCCCAAAAGCGCCTTCGTTACTTCCGTTATAACGAGGTAACTCTCAGCGATCCTAATTGTCAAAACGTCGAAAATCCTAGACATCGTTCCTAACTGTCTAGATGAAGTTTGAACTACGATCAAGGCTTGATTCCTCCGGGATACGTAGGTAGCCTTTCATAAAGGTTCAGCCATCCGACCACATTGGTCACCTTTTTCTTTCTCCACTCTCCAATGGTGCGTAAGTTTTCATGAGAGTCCAATTTCCTGACCATATTGGTCACCTCTTTTGATTTGGCACTTTCCTATGAAGGATTGGTTGTTTGACCTCCTAGGTCACCCCGTTTCCATCCTTATAGGGAGGGACTAATATCTCTTTGCCATTGTCCCAAGGAGGCCAGGTAGGTGACCTCTTTTGGTCACACAATTCCAACCCGTGTCAGCAATTCCAAACTTCCAAGGCCAAAGGGCATGAAAATTCGGGCCAAAGGCTACTTATGTCACGCGACAAACCTAGACGGTTGGCTTCTTATGTCGTGCGACATAATAAGACACATCGACATCGACAATATGCAGTTTTCCTCGTTTCTCCCTGTGGCAATCCCCGACTTGTCAATGGTCAGAATACCACCCATCCACCTCTCAAATGCATGTAGGAGGGTTCATTTACCCCATATACACCCATGAATTCATTTACAAGTTAAAAATCCATCCAAGTCATCCATTCAAACCGGTTGTACATACAAAGTAGATCAAGTCCAAAAGTTGTGCATAAAAAAAATAATAACATGTGTTTTCCCAAAGGGGGTACAATAACCAAAAGCCACAAATGTCTAGGGAAAAAGGGGCTACTCAATCATCTCCATCCCCATCACCCTCCTCATCTCCATCCTCGCTGTCATCCTCACTTCTCCTCTCGGCTCATCGTCAGGACTGGCCCAAAAGTGCCTCATAAGTTATGGTCCTCAGGCGTATAGTAGTCGCCAAGCTCCGTGATGACGACAGCAGTCAAGCTTCGTAATTCTGTGGCCGTCTCAGCTCCACCATCCTCATCCTCATCCTCATCCTCATCATCATCGCCAATCTCAATGGGTTCAGAAGAGGCACATTTGCGCCTTTTGTCCGAGGCGTCGGTCCTCTAGTGCCTTCCCGGCTTAGCAGTTTGCCACGTCAGTCGAGCGGCTCTTTCTTCCTTCTGCGGTTGGCTGTGTGGAGAGAGATATCAATCGAACCCCTGTGACAGCACTGATTCTTCCAAACTCATGCCTTTTCGGGAGCTTGCCAATCATGCCTACGCGCCGTATATGCCCCTGTCAAATGTCTCGTAAGCCTCGAGCAGTAAACCTCGTTACAAGCGTGCATAAAAAGCGTCGAATGCAGCTTCTTGATAACAAAAAAAGAGATGCAAGCAATCCAAAGAGGCGTAAGGAATAAGATTACTGACAGACATCTAGAACCTCGCGGAGCACCAGATAAGGATGAGTCTGGGACATATCAATGTGAGCTCGCCTCATGCGACCGCCACCCCGATAATCAATGAAATGGGGCAAAGGGAGGTCTAGCTACGTAGCGCGGCCGAAGGCCCCGCGCTATGAGCGCCATAACCAACCCCCGGGTCTCGTGGGACTCAAGATGTCTAGCCACGTACAAAGTATAGTCCCCCTCCCGTGTGTAGAGATGTGCTGCCATGCCTACAATCGAGCATCTACATTCGCCAACCGGCGAGGCAAACCCACATCCTAGCCGGAGGATCATCGTGGATCCGAGCATGCCTATTCGGCCCATGTCAGTCTATACACCCTCTCTCCTAGATACAAGGCATCTCCTGACAAGCCCACTAGCAGCTTGCGACACTCAGTCAAGGCGCAAAGCATGATCCAAATCCGTGTCATCGTGACGGCCACCCAGGGGAACAAGTCACTCTCGTGGAACCCCTCTCAGGCATGTCAACGTATCATGATACGAGGCCGTGATCCTGCACCTCGAACCTCCGGCCTCCGGTCTCTGCTTTCCTGGCATTCTTTGTCCACCGCGAAGAGCAAGCTGAAAGAAAAGTGGCAGAAACTCATCCTGTGATCTCGCCACTCATAATGTACTTCTAAAGTACTCGAAGGCCCAAGCCTCAAAAGGAGAAGAAGAAAGTCAAAACAGGGAAAACAAGGGATATAATGAAATGCGCTAAGGAAAAGAGATCAAGGTGAGAGAATACCTGGGAAGCGTATGAAAGCAGTGAAGTACTTCGCCTTCCTCGACCGACGTCATCTAGGGCCAAATACATCTCACTAAGCTCGCCTCCCCAGACGTACAGATTCCCGATGCAGTCTCCCATGCTCTCAAAAGCTCCAACAACGAAACCGGGGGCAGTAAAGGCGCTGTTAATGAACAAAGCATGTCGGAAAAGCCCACCCATAAGAAAGCTCCTAGCCAATCTCTGGCCTTCGGCCGGCTCTCAACGGGATCATCTACCACAATGTAGTCCTCGCTCGCCCTCGATCAAGCCATGCAACTCGCCTAACTCATATCCATTCCCCTTCTTATTGTGGGGAACGAAGCCAAGTAAGCCCATAAAATCGCATCGGCGATCGCCTGGGGCTCAGGGCTCCCTAAGTGCAGCTCCTCTAGGTAGAGCCGGCTCATCCGTGAAGGCGCCTGTAATGATCGCAAAATCTAGCTGGAGTGATCGTCGTCTCACCCCAAGAGAAGTGAAACGAATGTGTAGTCTCCCACCAATACTCTCAAGGCCCTCACCAAGTCTACGCTCCTTCCGAGTGTCTCCAATGGCCTCGCCATCTCAAAAAACCGTCTAGCTCCGACAAAGATAAATCATGCCCTCAGCATCGTATCCGGTCACAGCTCCGCTACCCTAAGCAAGCTTCGCCATAGCTCGCTAATCGCTCCGGAGAGCCACGGGTGCGTAATTTCGCAAGAAAACATGGCACAAGTATCAATATTTCGTGCTATTTCTTGAAATCATCTCAAGCAAAAAGTAGGTCAAAATGGATCAATGTATGGCATGCATTTACGCATTACATTTCCTAGATTCATTCATGTTCACAGCCAATCCATATGAAGTTCAAATGCAAGTATGAAGAAAACTTCAGCCCAAATCAATTTCGCACAAATTGAAAAATTTTCAAGAAACCCTAGGTTTCTCTACCTCTTCCTTCTTCGTGACATCCGAAGTATGCTCATCGAGCCGCTGGGTAAAAATCTCCCCTTGGTGCTTCCGGAAGAAACGGCCGTTGATTCCTTTGCATCCCTTTCTTCGAGTAGCTAAGTTGGCATGTTGAGAAGCCTCTTGGTCGGATAGAGCCCTAGAGGCATTCTTCAATTGAATCGGACTAAGAAGTGTTGGATTTCTCTCGATTTCCTTCGAATCCCCCTCTCTAATTAAATTTCAAATGGCGACTGTGCGTATTTTTAATAAATCTGTCCACAGGGCCTGTTATGTCGTGCGACATACTAAGACCCTGTGGCTGATTTTTACCATTTTGCCCCCGAAGGCTCCATTTTACAATTTTGTCCCCCGTAGGCTTCTTTTACCCTTTTATTGCCCCCTGGCATTTTCAATCACTTTCAATTCAAGCTTTTCCCTCTAGTGCCCCCGAGGCCTATTTTACAAATTTACCTCTCGTGATTCAATTTTTATTTGCCCTCTGGCATTTTCAATTTTATTTTTCAAATAATCAGATACATCCCGCTTTCTTTACAAAAAATTATTCGGTGCGTCCCACTTTTCTTTACAAAAACTATTGATTCCTTCCAACTTCTCTACAAAATCCAACCTTTTTCGCAATCTCCGCAGTTATTCCGTTATAACGGGATAACGTTCAGCTGACAGCCTCCGAATTGTCAAAACTCTAAACTTGTGCTACCTCTATCCGCGAATAGTGACGTATGCCCAAGTCATTCCAACTTGTGCTACCTCTATCCGCGAATAGTGATGTATGCCCAAGTCATTCCAACTTGTGCTACCTCTATCCGCGAATAGTGATGTATGCCCAAGTCATTCCAACTTGTGCTACCTCTATCCGCGAATAGTGATGTATGCCCAAGTCATTCCAACTTGTGCTACCTCTATCCGCGAATAGTGATGTATGCCTCCAAGTCATTTCAACTTGTGCTCCAACTTGTGCTACCTCTATCCGCGAATAGTGATGTATGCCCAAGTCATTCCAACTTGTGCTACCTCTATCACGCGACAGTGATGATGCCAAGTCATTCCAACTTGTCTACCACTATCCACGAATATGACGTATGCCCAAGTCATTCCAACTTGTGCTACCTCTCAGCGAATAGTGACGTATGCCCAAGTCATTCCAACTTGTGCTACCTCTATCCGCGAATAGTGATGTATGTCATTCCAACTTGTGCTACCTCTATCCGCGAATAGTGATGTATGCCCAGTCATTCCAACTTGTCTCCAACTTGTGCTACCTCTATCCGCGAATAGTGATGTATGCCCAAGTCATTCCAACTTGTGCTACCTCTATCCGCGAATAGTGATGTATGCCCAAGTCATTCCAACTTGTGCTACCACTATCACTACGTATGCCTTGAGTCATTCCAACTGTGCTACCTCTATCAGCGATAAGTCATTCCAACTCGGCTTGATCACGACGTATGCCCAAGTCATTCCAACTAGCTACCACTATCCGCGAATACGTATGCCCAAAAGTCATTCCAACTTGTCTACCACTATCCGCGAATAGTGACGTATGCCCAAGTCATTCCAACTTGTGCTACCACTATCCGCGAATAGTGACGTATGCCCAAGTCATTCCAACTTGTGCTACCACTATCCGCGAATAGTGACGTATGCCCAAGTCATTCCAACTTGTGCTACCACTATCCGCGAATAGTGACGTATGCCCAAGTCATTCCAACTTGTGCTACCACTATCCGCGAATAGTGACGTATGCCCAAGTCATTCCAACTTGTGCTACCACTATCCGCGAATAGTGACGTATGCCCAAGTCATTCCAACTTGTGCTACCACTATCCGCGAATAGTGACGTATGCCCAAGTCATTCCAACTTGTGCTACCACTATCCGCGAATAGTGACGTATGCCCAAGTCATTCCAACTTGTGCTACCACTATCCGCGAATAGTGACGTATGCCCAAGTCATTCCAACTTGTGCTACCACTATCCGCGAATAGTGACGTATGCCCAAGTCATTCCAACTTGTGCTACCACTATCCGCGAATAGTGACGTATGCCCAAGTCATTCCAACTTGTGCTACCACTATCCGCGAATAGTGACGTATGCCCAAGTCATTCCAACTTGTGCTACCTCTATCCGCGAATAGTGACGTATGCCCAAGTCATTCCAACTTGTGCTACCTCTATCCGCGAATAGTGACGTATGCCCAAGTCATTTCAACTTGTGCTACCTCTATCCGCGAATAGTGACGTACGCTCAAGTTTCCCAACTTAAGTTACCTCTATCTCCGTCATAAAGAGATAGCGCCATAAGCTCTAGCTTCCCTCAGTGACAGCCTCCGAATTGTCAAAATCTCAAGGATCCTAGACATCGTTCCTAACTATCTAGTGATGCTTGAACTACGATCAAGGCTTGATTCCTCCGAGATACGTAGGTAGCCTTTTATAAAAGGTCCAGCCATTCGACCACTTTGGTCACCCTGTTTCTTTGCCACTCCTCCGTGATAAAGCGCCCCTCATAGAAGTTCGTATATCCGACCACCTGGGTCACTCCTAGCATATCCCCGTAGGATCAATTGCTTGACCTCCTAGGTCATTTTCTCTTCTTTGTCCCCTAAGCAAGAGACCGCTCTTCTTCCTTCCCCGCGGATCCTAATTCCGAACTACGGCTCGGCTTGATTCCTCCAGGATACGTAGGTAGCCTTCCAAAAGGTTCACCACTCGACCGCCTTGGTCTCCCAATTCGTCTCGGCATTCGCGTATCGAATCCTTTTCTATCGACAACCCCACTCGCCCGCAAGTGACGTTGCCGAGGGGCTTCGTAAGTACCCAAATCTGCCTCATGCCTTCCCAAGCAATTTTTCCCGGCAATTTCGGTAATTTTTCCGTAATTCCCGGATTTTCCTAAAGTTCCGGAACAATTCGGAACTGCTCCAAGCCTTTTAAGGGCTGAAGGGAATGCTTGGTGATTAAGAAACACGTTTTCTTAATCCCAAAACCCTTCTAGAAGGCCGCCACCTTGCACGTTTCTAGAAGAAGCCGTATCTTGCTACTTATGTCGTGCGACATAACCAGCCAGAGAAACCTTCTAGAAACCTGCCACCTTGCATGTTTCTAGAAGGAGCCGCATGTGGCTACTTATGTCGTGCGACATAACCACAGAGAGAGTTCTAGAACCATGCCACCTTGCATGTTTCTAGAAGGAAAAGCCTGCTATGGCTTATCATGTCGTGCGACATAACAAGCCCATGCAGCAGTGGCTCTATAAATAGAGGCCTTCACCTCTCATTTTGAACACACCTCCTCCACCCCTCGCCCCTCTATAGGGAATACGCTCCGTAAGCCTCCTCTCTCCTCACATACCCCCAAATCACTTCAATCCTACCAAACTAATCACACACACACTTCCCACACACACACACACACTTCCTATACATCAAGAACTCGAGGTTCTCAAGGATCCAAGGCTCGAACTCGCCTCCTGAGGAGGACGCTAAAAGGCTCCTATATCTAACTTGATATAGGAGTTGTGGATCTTCAAGGGTAACGAAGTTTCTACCCCTTTTCCACTCTCTATTTTCCTTTGAATATGAAATCTATGTGTTACATGCATTGATAATGTAGTATTCTGCGATTAAAGTTGCATGCTTTAGCTTCATATTACCTGCATCCACATTTTATTTCATTACATTTCATATAAAATCTCTGTTTTGACTTGGTTTTGCATGAACACTCAAGATGAGTGTGGATCCCTCATATCCACACCCTCTTGAAGTGTTCATTATCAATAAACATGCTCTCTCGAGATTTGTTTGTGAAGTAACTAGACCATTTTGGCGCCTTGTTACCTCGCAAATCTCGCTTGTTTAGGCTTCGCAAAATGGCTTATTATGTCACGCGACATAGGCAATATGTCGCGCGACATACATAGCCGCTTGCACTCCTTATCTTTTCACTGAATCCGATGTTTTCCTTTTCTAATGCACCAATCTGCATTTAAACTAAAACATTTGCATACGTAGCAAAGCATCATTTGCATTAAAAGGATATATTTTTCACCAAAATGACATCTTTGCTTTAATGGTGCATCCTTTGCACTCAAAAACCCCTTTTCACATTAAAGATGCATCTTTTGCATTTAAAAACTCATTTTCATACTCAAAATGCATACTTTGCATTAAAAAATCATTCTTTGCCATTTTCATGCATCATTTGTGCATTAAATGCTATTTTCCAACATAAAAATACATTCTTTACATAAAAATCTTTCCTTTGCACAAAAAGGCATCCCTTGCAACCAAAAGACATTCTTTACACTCCAAAAATGCCATCTTTTCACTAAAGTATCATTTTTACATGCATTCCCCCATGTCCCCATTAGCAACCTTGGAACGGACCGGTGTAAAAGTTCTCATCTTTGCATCGTTCCTTCCATTAAAGGTTCCATATCTCTTTAGAAAGGGACACCTTGAACCCTATATCTCCGATTATCGCTTAAGAAAGAGTATGAAGCCTCTATACGAGCTCGACCGTCTTAAAGCGTAGGATTGATGGGCTAAGGACATTCCTTCCTAAAGAACCTCATCTTTGACCACAAGGAGAGTCATTCTCTCGATCACGCAAGTCCCGAGGGTCCCGAGGTTAAAATGCGATGATCACAAGTCACAAGATGAGGACGGGATCATAATCCCGAATACATAAAATTCCAAGGAATCCCGAGCGACAACCAATAAATGGTTTGTACGTCCGGAAGACAACTTGGGACATTTCCCCCCTTATTTTCAAACACATGCACACAAGAAAGCACGCAAGCAAGCACGATTACTGAAATCTTGGGAGACTTGCTCCGGCAAGGCACTTTGGGTGAACGCCAAACGTTCTTCCCAAGGGGTAACTTAACCTCCGAACCCATAAAACCTTTTTTTCAAAGTTTTGAGGTAATCAAAATGGCGTGGCGACTCCGTTTTTCAAATAACTCGGATGTCTTCAAACTCGCGTGAATTCCAATACACAAAATTTGGGGCACACATTCACAGCTGCGCAGATACTACGCATAAAACACTGAGTCAAAAAAAAAAAAAACCAACAAAAAAAAATCAACAAAAAAAAAATTCAAAAAAAAAAGTGCTAAAAGAGTAATACCCAACTAGGTTGAAAACCCGAAAAGGGCGGCCTAGGTAAAAAACAGGGTTGCACCAAAAAAAACAAAAAAACAAAAAAAAAAAAAAAAAAAAAAAAAAAAAGAGTGCTAAAAGAGTAATACCCAACTAGGTTGAAAACCCGAAAGGGCAGCCTAGGTAAAAAACAGGGTTGCACAAAAAAAAAACAAAAACAAAAACAAATTAACCGGGTCGAACTACGGAGACCTGAGCCCTTTGGTCCAAGGGGAACGTAGGCAGCCGGAAACGGTTCGGTCTAAAACACAAATAAAAGTCATACTTTGTTATCAATACATTGATCAAGCCATGAAGGCGTTTCGAAAAACTCTAAAGCAATTCACATATTCATTACAGTTAAAAACTTTTTGATGAGTCTAAGCTCGGTTCACTCCTACGACTTACAACCTGCTAAAAGGAACTAAGATACATAATAACTAATGTGTCTGCTACGACAAGAAAGGGATACTCGGAAACCTCAAGGTCACTCCAAGCCACTCGTACTGGCTTCTCCCCTCTTTTTTCCTCCTCTTCGGGTCTTCTTCCTCTGCACGGGAAAAATGTCAGTCTTCCTCCTACCAAGCTCTGGTGTAGGGACAGGATCTATCAAACCAGCGTCTGTCAGGGCCTTAGTAGCCCTAGCATCATCTCTCATCTCCTGTAGCCGAGCCGACAAAATAGGAATCCTCCCCTCCTGTCGCTTTACATAAGACTCGTAGTCAGTCACGGCATCTCCGCTCCTGTCATGACGGTTGGCCCTCACCTCAGCCCTCCTCCTCTCTGAAACCGTCATATCTTCCGCACCAACAATGGCCTCACACCGTCTCAAAATAGCCACCTGAGTCTCCCCCAAATGCCTCTCGTACCAATTCAAGTACCAAGTGGTCAAAAATACATGCCCCGGACGCCTGAGGATAACCCTAGGAGGATAGACGTCATACCTCCATGGGAATACTGAAGGATCATCCATCGAAGCAGAAGCCACCACCCTGGTGGCTATGTCCTCAAAGCCCTCCAAAGGAGTCTCGCCCAAGCCAAATGTCGCCGAACCGTAGCCGGGAATATAAAAACCGGACTAAGAAAGCCCCTAAGCACAACCACATGAGACCCTTCCCCGAAGCACTCTTCGAGTCTCTACCCGCCAACGAGGCACCAACCACTGATATCCGCAGCCCGGGCGACAAGCTATCCAATACTCCCATGAGCCCCGATCATCAAGATCCACAAGAACCCTCTCTCCCGACAAAAGTCCAAGGTTTCACCGCATCAGAAGTTTCGCGAAGGACCCCTGTGCGCTCCATCGCCCACATAGTCAAAAGAAACGGGCCGCCCCGCGCATATACCGCCTCCCGTAGCCAACCTGTCAAGAGCATGAAGGGTCTCTCCTGTGATCAAGGGCACAACATCCCGGCCCAAACGGCAGCAGACAACCACATCCAAAGAAAGCCCGATGACAAATCCCAAAAGAGTAAACCATAAATAAGGTACCAAACATGCAGAGTGCAAAAGCATCCCAATAGGCATCATCAATCAAGCCTAAACCCCTAAATCTATCAGGAAGACCAAAAATGTCAAAATGATCAGGACTACGGATCATACCTTGTGCTTCCTCCGAGGAAAGATGAAGAAGGTTGCACAACCTATCAACAAAAGAAGATCCTCCAGGTAAAGGAATCGCAATCTCCTCCACCTCGGGACCACCAAGCAAAGCCCGAAATTCTTCAACAGTCGGGACCATTTCATTGTAAGAAAAGCAAAAGACATGCCTCCTTGTATCCCAAAAAGAAGCGGAGGCCCTCAAAAGCTCATAGTCCGGAACCAATTCTTTGAGAGACCACAAGCATCTTATCTTGTACCTTTCTTCAAAAAACGACCTCCTCTCATGCATAATCTCCCGGGATCAATCCTTGAATTTCTTGAAAAATGACATTTGGATTTCTTTGGACAATTTTGGAGAATTTTTGGTCATTTCCATGATTTTTCTTTCTTCTTCCCCGAAATTCCAGTAAGTTTGAACTGGAGAAGATGGAGTTTCAATGACATTTATGGTCTAAACCAGATCCAACAACCGAAATAAATGAAACCTGTCAGGAGTCGGTCCAATCCGCGCGAACAGGAATGCCTCCAAGTCCAATCCGCGCGGATCATATTGATCCCCAACAAAATTCTTTTTCACAGCTCAAAACCTGCACAAAACCTGTCCAAAACAGTTCATATACCATACATTCACACCCTCGCCAAAAAACCGGGCTCATGCAACATCGCATTCATAAAAAAAAATAGAAATCCTAGATTATTATATTCCAAAAATAAAAAAAGTGTGCATGAAAAATAAACTGTATCTGTCAAAATAGGTACAATCTCAGAATCAACCAAAGATCATCAATCAGAATCCTCAGTGGTAGGCGCTTTCCCCCGGTCCCTCTTGCGACTCGGGCCCGCCTCCTCAGTAGTCATGAATATCTCGGGCTCGGGATCGTCATCCTCGTCTCCAGAGATAGGCTCGCCTGGATCAACTGTCACGCCACGATAAGGCAAGCCGAGATCCGCAAAGAAGTCATATCCGAACATGAACGCGTCGGATCCCTGGCTATGCGAAGATGATCCACCGTGGCGCCAAACATGTCCCTGTCCATGCAAATCCCCGAGGATGACGTGGTCCGGAGGCAGCTCCATGCCGGGATCTATGAGAGGAGAAAGAGGAGTCTCGGTAAAATGCTCGGAAGGAATAGGGGAAGTCTCCCGCTCTACAGGCGCCGGCTGTGCCCGTCTCGCTCTACCCTGAGCAGCCCCACAAGTAACCATCCTCCTAAGGAACCTCTTGGCCCCAATCACCTGCTTCGTCGCCTTCTCCACAACCACGCCCGGAACCGCACGTAAACAAAAGCGTCGAAATGATGTGATGCGAAAGAAAAGAAGAAGAGACAGAAGTAGTAAAAAGCCGTACCTTCATATCCTGACGAGGACGGAAAGCTCGTGGGACCCGCTCAAGGATAGGGATCTGCACTCTCAATCTAACCCCATCCTGGACATATGAAAAGTCCGATCGAGGGTACCGCACAACCTCCTCCCCTCTCTCTCAAGTACTGGGCGTCCTCACCTCCTCAAGATAAATCGTGAATAATCCTCGCCGCCACAAACCTCGAGAAGTGCCGGCCACCTCGATAATCACCCTGTGTCTCCGAACTCTCGCCTGATGCATCATGTCGCCAGGAGGCTCCATCGGTGCCATCAAAGGCGCACCCTCGCCATGTTGACGCGTCACCCTCTCCCCAAGTAATACGCATCACAGTCAAACCCTCAAAATCCTCCGCTCCACAGCCCACCTCTCCACACCCTTCACCGCTTCCACGTCGAAGCGGCCCTGTGGGTAGAACCTCATCCCCTCATCCGTCTCAGCCTCTCATCAAAGGCAAAGGCAATCTCTTGTACTTGAGGGTCGTGTGCCCCCTGGAACCTATCTTCTCCCGAGTATGCTTGGTCCAGGAGAGCATAGCCGGATATGCCCCGATGTGTTCCGCCGGCTGCCGCCACATCGTGACATGAAAGAACTCCAAAGCCCATACCTGCAAAAGGTAAAGATCACATCAATCAAGTGCGGAAAGAAACAATGCGTGCTTAAGGAAAAGAAAAAGCAGAAGCTTATACCTCCAGAGGGAACTCAAAGCACGTCAGGGAGCTGACAGCCTTTCGGCTATACCGATCCAGAGCAAAATATAGCTCGCCACCCGCCTCCCCAAGATACCTCTCCAGCCATCTCCACATCGGGCCAACGTCCTCGGCAGGGCAAACACCGCCGTCCCCTCGCATGTCCAAACAAAGTGTGCTCGAAAAGTGAACCACAAGAAGGACTCGGCACCGCCAAGAAGAATCCTATCATCACCAGCCTCATATCTCTCAATGCTCTCCAAAATCTTCCCCTGAACCACCACATACTCCATCCCCATCCCTTTCTTGGGAATGGGGACAAAGCCTAGAAGGTCCTGCAACTCCCGGTCACTGTAGCCGTCTCTCCACTCAATGTTACGTCCCTTAAAGGACAGGCCCGTGATCGCAGCATAATCAGAAGGTGTGACCGTAGCCTCGCCCCAGAAGAAATGGAATGTGTGGGTCACGTCCCACCAATGCTGCGCCAAAGCAAAAATCAGGCCCTTACTCTTGGGGAACTTGATCAACCCCCTCAGACACTCAACAAACTCATATAACCCAGTCTCAATGACAATCTGTCTCGAACTCATCAAATTTCCTCTGCCCAAGACTGGAAGCCGATCCCACAGGCTAATCACGGCCTCCACTGATCCCCGAGTCTTCAGCTTTTTCAGCTGATCCGTCACGAACCGATCGCCACCCTGCAATTGAAAAGAAAAACAAAGAGAAAAAATTGCATTTGCATTTAAAAGCATACACATGCATCATAGACATAAAGTTTTGAAAGAAAATTCGGCAGCATAACGACATATAATGGACTCAGCCCCATTTTTCTCGCACAAAAGAAAAGGTTTTTCAGCAACCACCATTCATCATTCATAAAGAAACATGTCAATAACAAGGAGTCAACAGAAGCAAAACTCCGTCCCGTTTTTATTTTCAAAAAAAAAAATGATGACATGCAATTTTTCACAATGCATTCACAAGGAATCAACATGAGCAGAATCCTATTCCATTTTTCATAAAATAGCACAAATAAGCAATTTTCCACATTCATACATTCAATCAACGGAAGCAAAAATCCATCCCATTTTTCACAAAATTCATACAAAATAGCATGCATGCATTCATATCATTCATAAAAACATATCTCATTGCAAAAATCCTACATGCAACAAAAAAAAGAAGTCCGTCCCGGATTCGGGCAAATTTTCGTCATCTCATATTTCAAAAAAAAAAAATGGCAAATCGCCCATACTTTTTTCAAACAGAATGCATATTTTGATTACCTATATACTCATTACAACATGCAAATCATCAAAGTCCAATTTCAAGGCCAAAAGAGACACAATTTTCGGATTTAAAAAAACAAAAGAAAAATCACAAAAAATCAATTTCAAACAAAAATCGACAAAGGAAATGAAGAAATTCGAAGTATACCGTGCGAAGACTCGGATCAGTGGACCAATGTTGCCACACATCGGGATATGGCTCCTCCGCAATCGATTGCGAAAGTGAGTAATGCCTCCTCATCCTCACAAGTTCTAATCGCCTCTCCGCAACCGGGCCGCGTCCTTGGCCTTGAATGGCAACTCCCCCGTGTTCCATTGCTCGAAAAATCAAAGAAAATGGAAGAATTTCGAAGTTTTTTGGCCAAAAATGGCTTCTCTCTCGCTTTCTCTCTCTTCTCTCGTAAAACTAAAAAAAAAAACTGTAAGGAAGAAGAAGGAGGGCGGCGCCCCTTTCTAAAACCTGTCTGGGACACTTTCCCATCCGCGTGGATGGAATTGAGGAGCTAAAAAGACTGTTTTGCCCTTTAAAAATCTCAGACTCTGCAGTTTGATCCCAGACTTAACAGGGATAACCAAAGTTAACCTAAGTTAACCCCCTTTCAAAAGAATTCAACGGCAGTAAAACATAAGTCCGATTTCCCCAACGAAAGATAACGGAATCCCGTTTCTTTCCTCATTTTCATCAACGGCAGTAAAACGTAAGTCCAATTTCTCCAACGAAAGTTAACGGAATCCCGTTTCTTTCCTCATTTTCATCAACGACAGTAAAACGTAAGTCCGATTTCTCCAACGAAAGTTAACGGAATCCCGTTTCTTTCCTCATTTTCATCAACGGCAGTAAAACGTAAGTCCGATTTTCCCAACGAAAGATAACGAAATCCCGTTTCTTTCCTCATTTTCATCAACGGCAGTAAAACGTAAGTCCGATTTCTCCAACGAAAGTTAACGGAATCCCGTTTCCTTCCTCATTTTCATCAACGGCAGTAAAACGTAAGTCCGATTTCTCTAACGTAAGTTAACGGAATCCCGTTTCTTTCCTCATTTTCATCAACGGCAGTAAAACGTAAGTCCGATTTCTCCAACGAAAGTTAACGGAATCCCGTTTCTTTCCTCATTTTCATCAACGATAGTGAAACGTAAGTCCAATTTCTCCAGCGAAAGTTAACGAAATCCCGTTTCTTTCCTCATTTTCATCAACGGCAGTAAAATGTAAGTCCGATTTCTCCAGCGAAAGTTAATGGAATCCCGTTTCTTTCCTCGATTCCACCCCCAGCAGCTTTTCGAACTACGATTGGCTTGATTCCTCTTAAGGATACGTAGGTAGCCTACCATAGGTCCAGCCACTCGACCAAAACGGTCATCCCCTTCTCCGGAAGCAAACGTAAGACCGACCCCTTCAAATGAAGTCCACCAAAGGACCATCAATCCCAAATCTTTAAGGTTTGAGGCACCTAAAACGCCATCATCAAGGCCTGAGGCACCTAAAACGCCATCTTCGAGGTCCGAGGCACCCAAAACGCCATTATCAAGGTTCGAGGCACCTAAAACACCATCATCAAGGTTTGAGGCACCTAAAACGCCATCTTCAAGGTCTGAGGTACCTAAAACGCCATCATTACCAGGTTGACGCCTCAAAATAGTCATTCCAGGGTCAACATCGAAAGACCCGAACTACGACTGACTTGATTCCTCTTAAGGATACGTAGGTAGCCTATCATTAGGTTCAGCCATCAGACCAAAATGGTCATTCATTTCCCCAGCAGAGCGGATATACAACTCTAGCCATCAGACCAAAATGGTCATGTCCTATCCCCAGCAGAGTTTCTTTCAAAGAACCGACGCGTAACTCGCTCACCAAAGTTGACATCCTAAAACAGTCACTCCAGGGTCAAAGACCCGAACTACGACCGGCTTGATTCCTCTTAAGGATACGTAGGTAGCCTATCACCAGGTCCAGCCATTCGACCACTTTGGTCACCCCTTGTCAAATATGGACCTTACTCTTATCGACGACCCCGCTTCCTTCGAAAGCGCCGTCGTCGAGGGGCTACTGTAAGTGCTCCAATTTGAGTTGTTAGTATTTCCGTTAGAAAACTAACGAAAGCCTTCACATCCTTAAACTTTTCTAACAAAACCTAACTTTTCTAACAAAACAAGGGTAAGTTGGGGATTGCTATTTGGAGTTAAGCAAGTGAAAGAATCTCACAAATGGTGAATTTCCGGAACTGAAAGCTGCTGGAAGTGCAGCCAGCTTGCTTGTTGAACAAAATATTCCTCTTGTCCAAAGCCTGGAGCAGCATTTAATGAACAGTGCACGCTGACAGACCCATCCGCACGGATGGAATTGAAATTTCCAGAGGCGTATAAATAGAGCCCCTCAGTCTCAGAAAAACATAACAACAATTCACTCACACAGTACCTTGGCAGAAATATTATAGAAAACAGTGGGAATTCCTTGAATTGCCACCTTTTTATTAATCATTTTCCCAAATCCCACTCACTAAACACTCTCAAATTCAAGTCTCAACCACAAATCTAAGGAAGATAGGATACCACCATTGGTAAACCCTCCTTCTCCTTACCTTAAACCTCCCTCATCCATGCATGCATCTCACATTTCAAAGATGTAACTTGTTTGTTGTCCATCCCTTGCCCTAGATCCAAGAGGATCTCCATGGAAGTTCATCTCCATGGATGATCTTCTATAAGGATCCACATTCCTTATAAAATGTTGTCTTTTATCTTACATAAAATAGTTGTTACTTGACCTAAAGTGTGGTCACCTTGGAGTGCATCTCCATGGATGATCACACTAAATGGTCCACATTCTCATTTCATGTCATTACTTGACCTAAAATGAAGTCACCTTGGAATAAATTTTCATGGATGACCATTTTAAAGGGTCCAAATTGTTTCTTACTTCCTTGAAAGCATTTTCTTAACCTAAAATCAATTTTCATACACAAAATCTTTATTTCAAGTTAAATCTCCCCTTCTCAAGCAAATGAAGTGCTTCAAGGCCTAATGTATCCTAAGGATGACTTGATATAGTAGATCACCACTAAACAAGTTTAGTGATCACTAATCAAAGCCTAAGGAAATGGGGACAAAGCATGGATGCAAAACCCTTAAAATCACATTTTCCTTCAAGAACATATTGCTGTCCAGTAGCATTGTTCTGAGACCTCAGTCCATTTTCCTATTTTTGGACACAGTAAAACTTTGAATTTGGTGTTGACTACAAAATACTTTTTTTAGCAAACATCTATAGGATTCCAGACATATTTTTACTTTATTTTTTACGTGAGTCTAATTGCCTTTTCCAAATTATTTTCCAAAGGTCAGTTTAGCAGTCTTTGGAAATCCAGATTTCACATCTGTGATTTCCAGAAAGTTTTGGTCCATCAAATCATCTCCAATCATAAAAATATTCTCCAGTATCCTTATTTAAGATGTTTTGAACAACTTTCATTCTCTGACTTTCCCCAGATTCTGAATTTTTAAAACTCTTAAATCCATTTTAAAATCAAGTTTCCACTGTCTTTTTCATTCTGGCAGAATTGACTTTCAACTTCAAGGAGTCTTTTGAGTATCAAAACTCAGCCCTAAAATCATACCAAAAATCATGGGACTTGTTTAATGTCTTACAAAGAGTGCTCAAATTTTAGTTTTCTCAGTTTGCATTTATTTTAACCAAAGAAACATACACACACACACACACATACAAATGGTTTTAAATTAGGAAGACTCGTTTTACGAGGCATTCCGGGTGAACCCTAACGTTCTTCCCGGAGTGTAACGTGACCTCCGAACTCAAATCTCTCATTTTGGGCATTTTTCAAAGTTTTGGCCCTTAAAACTAAAAACGGCGTGGCGGCTCCGTTTGATTTTTCAAATCGTAAAAATCGGGTACATCACACCCCCGTCCGCTCACTGACCAATCAAAGTACCCACATGACCCATCTAAGCACTGTGATTTCCACAAAGACTATGGTCACAACACTGAGAATTGTTTCGCCCTCAAGAAGATGATCCAAAAATGGGTTGATGAAGGTAAGCTAGATCGCTACGTCTTGAAAAAGGACGACAAGCGAAAAAGGCAAGAAGCCAGTGAAGACAAGGATACGGATGAAGAAGAAGACAGACCTTCTAGGGTCAAACTCCATTAGAATCTCCTAGACACAGTTATGTCCGTCTTAGATATAGCCCCTCATCTCGTCAAACGGCCAGAACTCGGGGGCCAGCTATGACTTGAGACAAGGAGAGCTGCGGGATGTAGACAAATCTGTGGGAAGTGAGATTCTGGATGGTCCTAGATGGTCATAAAGTCAACAATGAAGTTCAAATTCAAAAAATAGCAAGAGTAGAGTACTTTCATTAAGTCCAGTTTAGTCTATTTTTACGTAATAGATTAGTCAGTTTTAACTTTTCTAGCAATGTAGGATTGCAATTTAATGTAATATTTCCAATTTATGAAATTTACTTCTTCAACGTGCAAGTAAACTACCAAGCAAGTTTTCCCTCGCCATGATAAGTGAGAACCAAACCATCTACGACCTATGCACGAGTCATCTTCCTCGTCATAGAAAGATGAAAAAGAAGAAAGCCCAACGTCTTTAACGACTAACGCGGAAAAACCATCTATGACATATGTACGAGTCATCTTCCTCATCATAGAAAGATGAAAAATAAGAAAGCCCAACGTCTCTAACGACTAACGCGGCAACACCATCTACGACCTATGCACGAGTCATCTTCCTCATCATAGAAAGATTAAAAAGAAGAAAGCCCAACGTTACTAATGACTAACGCGGCAAAACCATCTACGACCTATGTACGAGTCATCTTCCTCGTCATTGAAAGATGAAAAAGAAGAAAGCCCAACGTCACGACGAGGAACCCCCCCGGCTCTAAACGACTAACGTGGCACCTCGGTCAAGACCAAGGAATCTTCCTCGGCCTAATGACCTAAAACAAGCAACATTGCCAAAACATCTAAGAACCGAGCTAGCTTCCTCGGTCTAAATAATCCAAGGTACGAGGAGACCTTCCCCGGCTACCATAAACCTTGAAGCACTTGTGCAAATCCCACAAACAAACATTCAAACAAACAGTTCATAATGTCAACGACGACATGAATTGAAAGGAAATGACATTTCATTAATATTCAAAGAAAGATTTACAAAAGTCCTAGCCTATTACATCAAAATAAAAATGTTCCTAAGTAGCCTTGTCTACAAGGGGATCTTCCAGGAAATGCTCGGTCTCAGCATCAACAGTTGGCCGGGTGACTTGTTCAATCCGAGCGTCAACTTGAGTTTCCTCGCTGACTGACTCCCCGACATTAGTCCCCTCGACATCAACCTCTATCTCGTCTTCCATCTTTTCTATTAAAGCATTGAGATTGTGAGGATCGACAGATGGAGGAACCCAGGCTTCTTTGCCAACACAAGCATCCATCATGGCCATCATATTCAAGTTATATGCAGAGTAGGGAACCAAGTGATGAAGAGCTCGAGCTTCGTCATCGTACCCGTCTTTGCAGATAAGCCGAGCAATGGAGTTTAAGTCCATGTCGTGGGAGGTGTCCACCATGAGCCGATGAGCCAAGTACAAGTAGCCATCCTGGAACATGGTGGTTGTTTTGTCATTGACAGCATCTTTGAAGGCCGAGCTGGCCTTGAACCGAGCAATAGCCTCCTCTTCCTTAGAGGGAATGACGGCCTCTATCTCTCGGCACTTGGCCTCAGCCACCTCGGCTCTCTGAATGATCTCGGCTTTGAGCCTTGTTAGCTCATCCATCTCATCATCTTTTAGTCCAAGGGCCTCCTCGGCTTTCAGTCGGGCATTCTCGGCCTTCTTCGCCGCCTCCTCGGCCCTCTTCAGCTTCTCCTCGGCCTCGACCTTAGCCCCCTTCTCAGCATCGAGCTCCTCATCTTGAGCCTTCAGCACTCCAGCAACTGCAGCCATCTCGGCCTCTCCCCTCTTCAGATTGGCCTTGAGCTCAGCTAATTGGTTGTCCACAGTTTTGTTGTAAATGGACTGGTGAGAAACCATGGTAGCTCACTGTATAGCCAGGAAACAACATTAGCAAAACATCAAATACAAGGTATGAAAAAGAAATGACGAGATAATCACCTCAGACATCATCAGGCCTTGCCTAGTGATCATATGCTCATTACTGTGATTGGCCTTCACCAAATTCTCAAGAAGCTCCTCGTCCATGGCCCTGTAGATGACAGCTCGGTCCATCCTGACATGAAGGCCTTCCCTGCCTAGCACATTCAAGCCTCTGAGGGGAGTTGGTTGGGAGATAAGTTGCCGAGCTATCTGCTCGGCCTCTGGATAAGACTTTATTGTCTCGAGGGGGATTGATCGAGATGAGGATGCATCAGCAGCCTTCTTCAAAGGAGGCTCCTCAGCAGAACCATAATGAGGTCTCTTTTGGCTGGAAGACCGTTAGACGAGATCTATCTCCTCGGCAAACGGGATATCAGTTTCCATCTCGGTCCCAGCAGTTGCAATCTGGGGGCTATGCCCCTCAGTTGTTTGTTTATCTCGGCTCCCAGAAGCCTCCTCAACATCAACGACCTCCCCTATCAGCCTGACAGGAAAGGGGACATCCCCCTTTGTAGCCAGGAGAAGTTGACGAGTAGTTGCCTCGTCCTTCCTCTAAGTGACAGCCGAGACCTTGGCTAACCGTCTCTTCATCTTGATTAATTCTTTGGGATCAATTGCGTCGTCTGAGGCCATCTCGGCTTCTTGTTCAGGTGTTAGATATGCAAATACGAAGAAGAGATAGTTATAACATAAATAAGACAAGCATCAATTTATTACAAGTATCAAAGACGAAGAAAGAGGGATTACAGCCTATGACGTTGTCCTCTGTAAGGCATTGGTCCCTAGGGTCAAGCTTACACCATTCGCAATCAGCATGGAAGACCAGACCGGGATGGACCTTCCAGTCGTTAAATCTCCTCCCCCTATTGACAGGGGCAAGAAGTACCACGCCGTCCCTCGGTCCCGACATTAATCCAGCTTGAACATAGTAACGGTCATCAGCTTCCAAGGCCGACCATTCGAGCAAGCCTACCCCGGCGAACTCAGTAAGCCGTTTAATCAAGGCCGAGGTCCACTCAGCTCGTAGCACCCTCTTGGGGGTAGCAGGCTCATCAGCAGGAGAGGGGAACTCCCAGCCTTGTCGGCTCTCCACCCTTATGGCATGGTTTTCCCAGCCAGATACATTTGCTAGACATCGATAGAATGATCTTCGGTTTCTTCGAATCACTCCTTATCACTATCAACCTGGTCTCTTTGGTGTAGCTGATTGTGAAGAAATGGTGGAAGGCAGCTTGGGTAGGCTCAAAACCTAGACTACGACATAAGACAATAAAGCTTACGAGGACCCTAACCCGTTGGCTCCCAGCATAACCGGGACGACTCTCATATCTCCTAGAAACTCATTGATGAAAGGATCTAAAGGGAGACGAAGGCCCTGCTGAAATTGCTTAAAGCAGAAATCAGAGGAAGAAAAGCGATTATACCTGTGGTTGTTGAAGATTGGTGAAAATGAACGGTGAATCAAGCAATTTGACATATCTAGGCAACTCAGAGCTCAAGAACACAAGCGGTTTTTTGAATCTCATTAGTTCGCTATCAAATAATCCAAGTTGATAAAGTTTGGAATTGAAAGGGAGATTTGTTTTTATACTCACTCAAGCGGGTTAAACCCGAATAAAAAACGGGTCAACGAGTATGGCGCCCCCAACATTAAATACATGTGGTGATTTCCAAGACGTGTCAGAGCATAGTGGACCACGCCTCATCATTGTACTGAATAATTGGAGAATAATGGAACGACGCAAACATTTAAACGACATTCCCACGTGACGCCTGTTCGTATTCTCATAGCCGAGGACGAGATCACTTTCTCCTCGTCGTAGCCGAGCTAGAAAGTCGGGGGCCACTGAACAGTATAAATCGAGATACGAACATGGGCTTATCCGGATAAGGCCCAAGTGAATTGGACCGTAAACATAATCCATCAAGTTACTGCTACGAGGTAAGACATGGGCTTTCTCGTCCATTTATCTCGGCATCAACAAAATCGACCAAGGCTCAACAAGTGAGTATAAACAAAGCCCAACTCAAAGGGCCGAGAAGACCTCCCTCGTAGGTCGAGATCATCTCCCTCGTGGACGAGGTGCCTCCCTCGGTTATGATATTATTATGACGGGCTTCACTTATTCCTCATTCCCTCTCCGGCTCATCATGGATCGAGATGACCATGTTTGACGAGGAAAGGAATATTTGCATCTCGGCATTCCTGTCATGTATGCAGAGGAAAGAAATATCTGTATCTCGGCATACCGGCGTAAGCTTGTGCAGTCTTATTCCAACCAGGACAATAAGCAGTTATAATCTAATCAGGATTGTAACCTCCTATATCAATTCAAGTCAAATAAGGACTCTCCAGCATATATAATTCTCCTAGGATTATACCTTATCTCTTTACAGTCTAAGTTCAACATGAATTCTATAAATTCATCCCTATAAATACAAGCCATAATTTCAATATTTTGGGACGTGATCTCTTTGACTCTGAAACTCTGTCAATTTGATTTCTCTTTCTTAAACCGTGAACTTACTCTCACGCCGAAAGATTTTCGCCGGAGAAGCCCCAACTTAATTTACGATTCTTGTTTCTTTTCAGGCTATTTAATCACTGGAGTACAACCTATCACTTAAATTTGAACTGATTCAATTTTTGGCATCATCAAATTTTAAATTATAATTTACTACTATCGACCTAATCCATTATCATTTGAAACTCTACTTATCAACTATTTAAGACAATCAAGTAAGGGTGATGCTGACCAATCTACCTAATTTATTGACTTTATGTTGCACCACGTGTTACTCCGCCTTTTACAATAGACGCACGGAACTACTCTTTTTTATATGGATTTGAGCAACTATTCTCTTTGTCATTAATTAATTTAAATATTAAATCTTTAATATTTTATCCGAATCAATAAAACCTTCACTAATTATCTAAAATGACGTTTTGTTAGAAGCTTCACTTTTCCTTTTTTGACAAAAAATCTTTACTATTTCCTCTACTCATTCTCTCTCCTAATTCACTATTACACTCACAACACTTTTCAAATTTACTATTTCCTCCACTAATTCTCTCTCATATTTTCAAATTACACTCACAATATTTTTTCTTCCCACCCATTTCCTTAATATGCGTGTCGAGCAAAAAGGATGAAGCAATTATTGAAACGGAGGGAGTATAGTCTATTATCTTTTCGGTATAGCCCATGCTTATTCCGCAAATCTTTACTTAACACCCTATTCTAATTCTAAAATGTTATCAGAGTCATTGATCTATAGTGGCTTAATCGATTTTAATCGATTTCGCTGCTTCTACGTGGACTCTTCAATTCACTTATTTTTATTATCAATAAATTTTAAGATATAGTTTACTACCGGCCTAATTCCGCAATACTCATTTGGATCTCTCTACTTATCACCCTTAAGACAATCAACTAGTATTGCCAAAGTGTGATGTTGAACAATCTACCTAATTTACTGACTTTATGATACTGGATATTTCGAATCATCATATATTTAATACACACTCATTATTATTATTTAAAAAAAAAGCTGGAAAATAGGATGACTAAAATTATTAAAAAATATGCACTCAATCTTGATGCTGTCCAAAAATAATGGATGGGCTTAGATTAAGTCCAATGGCGAAAAAGTAGCAAATGGGTCAAAGCGAAATAAAACCCAAGAAGAAGATAAAGATAAAGGTGGCCCAAATATAGATCGCAGGAAAATGTGGGGAGAAGTATCTCGCCAGGGTCAATGAAAGGGAGAAGATCAAGGGAGTAATAACGATATATCGTGAAGATCATGGCGAGATAAGTAAGGCAAGCCGGCGAGATAATGACGAGAAAGTAGATGCGAGACATTATGGTAAGGCGACACTAGCCATGATTTACCTAATCTGGCGAGAGATGGATCCCAGATTGATGCGGTTCACAAGAGGCGGCATATAAACATCTATAAAATGGGACCCATTGAACGGTTATGCATTGGGATCAGTGATCACGTGTTAAGAGTTTACTTTTATAAAGGACCAATGGAGTGGTGACACGTGTAAGGAGGCATGGAACGTGAGGAGGTCATGTGTACAGCACGAGGGAAGGAGTATATATATGAGAGGTATTCTTCATAATCAAGGTACGTTCATTTTTTACACACACAAACACCTTTCCCTACTGTTATTATTTACAACCCAAAAGCAAACACTTATCCTCACGCCGGAGGGGCTTACGCCGGAGTCGCCCCCGGCTTAGTTCACGTTTGTGGCTGTGCAGGACTGAAGAAGGAGCCGGAGGTGCTGCCGATTAGACTACAACGGTGTGTTTCTGTTGAGGAAAATCCTGGCAACATCAATTGGTTCCGTTGCCGGGACTGATTCTCTTCATTGATTGGAGGTTTGCCGGCGATAGAGTGGTAGCAGCGGATTGTTGTTCGTAGAATTGGAAGGCTAGTTTATGTTGAGGAAGATTCACCGGGTGTGTTGAGTTTTGGATTGATTTGGTTTATTGTCCGCAATTTGTAAGTCGAAATTCGTTTGTTCTTATTGTTGTTAGAATTGATTGTTGTTCGAAAGATTTTTGTGGGTTGAAATTGTTGGAGATTTTGGTTTTGATTGATTGGTTGGGTGTTAATTTCTTACTTCTGAAGTGTTTGTGTGAGTTGTGGAGGATTTGAGGTTGTTGGTTAAGATTTGTTCAAAGTTTGGTTTGATTGGGGGGTTTGGAATTTATTGTTGGTTTTGGATTTTGAAAGTTCATTTGATTTGGATTAGCTTGGGTTTTGGTGTTTTTGGTGATAGTGTGGTGTTGAAGCAATTGTTGAGGTTTTGAAAGTATTTTGTTGGTGTTGAAAGTTTGTTGCTGGGTTGTTATTTGTTGTTTCTTGAGTTTCTGGGTTAGATCTTCAAATCTTCATAAGATTTGCAGATCTTCAAAGTGTGGTTTCATCATCGTTGATTACGTGTGAGAGTAAACATGACCATTGAATTAGGAAGGAATAATGACTGGGAAGAAACAGAAAGCATGAGAAATAAGTCGGCGATCATTGTTATAGATGAAAAGGCGGAAGATATGGTTCTACGAGAAGGAGAAGATGAGCGAGATTCAGAAGTGGAGGTGGCGGAGGAAATATCAGAAGGGAATTTAAGGTCGATAATGGTGATGCAAGCCGAGATGGCCTGGTCAAGATCCGCGGAATTCGTGAAGATGAAGAAACCCCTTATTAAGGAGATAATGGGTTCTGATAGTGAGGAGTATGATGAAGAGATTGTAGTAGAAACCCCTGAAGGTGTATCGCTGATTGGGAGAAATAAGGGGGAGGACAGCGAAAGAGGTAGTAAAAGACACGACAACAAGAATAAGGCGACAGAAATGGAGGTAGACACATTGCAGATAAGAGATGAACCAGACATTCAAGCGGCAGAAGAATTAGAAGAAGTGATTGTTAATGATGAATATCCTGAGCAAAGAGTTAAGATTGGGATGCAGTTGAAGAAGGAAGAGAGGGATAGATTGATAGAATTTCTGCGAGATAATACTGATGTATCTGCTTGGAAGCCGGAAGATATGCGTGGCATAGATGAGAATGTCACCCTACACTGCTTGAACGCTGATCCAAATGTAGAGCCATTTAAACAGAAGGTGAGATATCTTTCTGCGGAAAAGGAGAAGGCAGTGATTGGAGAGGTTGAGAAATTACTAAAGGCGGGAATTATTGAAGAAATCACTTACCCAATTTGGCTAGCCTGTCCAGTCATGGTGTTGAAGGCCAATAAGAAATGGAGGATGTGCATAGACTTTACAGACCTAAATACGGCCTGCCCCAAGGATTGTTATCCTTTGCCAAGGATTGATAGATTGGTGGACTCCATTGCGGGACATAAAGTGTTTAGTTTCATCGATGCTTATTCAGGATATCACCAAATTAAGATGCTTGAAGAGGACAAGGCAAAAATAGCGTTCAGAACTCCCCTTGGTAATTTTTGTTATAGAATGATGCCCTTTGGTTTGAAGAACGCTGGAGCGACATACCAAAGAATGGTCAATAAGGTATTTAAGTCACAAATTGGAAGGAATGTCGAAGCTTACATTGATGATATGGTAATCAAAACCAAGGGAGAGGATCATTTGGTGGACCTGGAGGAGACCTTTGAGAATTTGAGGAAAAATTCCATGAAGCTTAATCCAAGTAAATGTACGTTCGGAGTAACGGCGGGAAAGTTTTTGGGATTTTTGGTAAACCGCCGCGGCATAGAGGCAAATCCGGAGAAGATCCAAGCTTTAATAGATATGAAATCGCCTAGAACAATCCAAGAGATTCAAAGGTTGAATGGTAGGGTGATAGCTTTGGGGCGGTTTGTGTCTCGGTCTGCCGAGAAATGTTTGCCCTTTTTTAAGGTGTTAAAAGGAGACCAGAAATTTTCTTGGGATGAAAAATGTGAAGAAGCATTTCAGAAGGTAAAGGAGTATTTGGGAAAGCCGCCAATTCTGTGTAGCCCGGAGGAAGGAGATCATTTGTATGTTTACCTGGCGGCTTCTGATCTCGCGGTTGCAGCAGTTTTGATAAAGGAAGATGACGGCATGCAGAAGCCGGTATATTATGTTTCAAAGGCGTTAAGTGAAGTGGAGACGAGATATTTTAACGCGGAAAAGTTGGCTTATGCTCTGGTGATCGCGACGCGAAAGTTGAGGGCTTATTTTTTATCTCATCCTGTGACTGTTCTGACCAATGCTCCTTTGAGAAAGATTTTACAACAGCCCGATTCAGCGGGAAGGCTCCTCAAATGGTCGATTGAATTGACGGAGTTTGATATCCAGTATGAGGCGAGAAAGGCCATTAAGGCACAGGCTCTAGCAGACTTCATTCTTGAAACCTCATTTACTTATGAAAGGGAGGAG
The DNA here is from genome assembly GCA_022495995.1 of Adenophora triphylla var. japonica. NCBI lineage: Eukaryota > Viridiplantae > Streptophyta > Magnoliopsida > Asterales > Campanulaceae > Adenophora > Adenophora triphylla. The sequence goes on from JAFEMH010001007.1 coordinate 35,416, forward strand.
ATAGAAACGCAGGGGGCTAAGAAAAGGAAGGCTAAGTCGCAGGATCCTGAAGCTGAAGAAGAGCGGGAAAGACCAGCGGGTTGTTGGGAGTTGTATGTCGATGGGTCTTCCGCTAAAGACAAGGGAGGAGCGGGAATATCGCTGAGTTCACCAGAGAGAGATTGTACATACGAGAAAGCCTTAAGATTCAAGTTCAATATGTCGAACAATCAAGCAGAATATGAAGCACTCGTGGCGGGATTAGAGCTATGCCGGGATATAGGGGTTAAGCAAGTAATAGCCCATTCAGATTCCCAATTAATTGTTAACCATGTGAAAGGCAGATATGGGGTGGAGAATCAAACTTTGGCAAAGTATTGCGACATGGCAAGACAGATTTTGCAAAGTTTCGATTATTGGGAGCTAGTGCAAATTGATAGAGAGAAGAATGAACGTGCTGATATGCTAAGCAAGGCCGCCTGTGACAAAATTGAAGAATTGCCCAAGAAAATTGTGATAGAGTTTATGGAAGAACCAGCATACGATAGACCTTTGGTTATGGAGGTAGAAGTGAACGAGAAAGATTGGGTTTGCGAAATGAAGGACCATCTGGAAAAAGAAGAGTTGTCCCAGGATGAAGCCAAGGCAAAAATTATTAAGAAAATGTCTCCAAGATTCACAGTACAAGACGGGATATTATATCGAAAATCTTTTTCACGACCCTTAATGAGATGTGTTGAGCCGGGCAAAGTGGATAATGTCTTATTTGAAGTACATGAAGGAGTTTGTGGCGGTCACCCAGGAGCAAGATCTCTGGCCAATAAGATAATGTTCCATAGATATTACTGGCCAACGTTGAAGAAGGATGCGGAAGAGTACGTCAGGAGATGTGATCAGTGTCAGCGACATGCTAATATCCCAAGACAGCCTGCGACAGAGCAGACACCTATTGTAGCAGCTTGGCCCTTCGATATGTGGGGGATTGATCTCATAGGGCCTTTTCCCAAAGCCAAAGGAGGAGCTCAAATGGTGGTGGTAGCTATTGATTATTTCACAAAATGGACGGAGGCCAGGGCATTAACTTCTACCACCGAAGACCAGATAATTAGATTCATAACGGAGGAGATACTTTGTCGACATGGAATGCCGCGGGCAATCATTTCGGATCATGGGCCGCAATTCAGGAAGAAATTTCATGGTTTTTGTTCAAATTTGAATATCAAGCATTGGCAGTCCGCAGTTTATAGGCCGCAGTGTAATGGACAAGTGGAAGCAGCCAACAAACAAGTCCTTGAAATTTTATGCAAGAATATAGAAAAAAGGGGAGGAGCTTGGTTGGAAGAATTATCTACCGCCCTATGGTATGTCAGAACGACGGTGAAGGGATCAACAGGCGAAACTGCGTTTGCATTAACTTATGGTTCCGAAGCAATGGCTCCCGCAGAAATGGGTTTGCCCACTCATAGAGTAACCTATTATGACGAAGTGATAAACGGCGATAGAAGGTGTAGCGAGTTAGACCTATGTGATGAAAAGAGGCTTAGAGCGAGATTGAGGATGATCAATTACAAGCAAAGGATGAAGGCTCAGCACGACAAAAAGGTGAACAAAAGGTCATTCTGTGTAGGGGATTGGGTGCTGAGGAGCCGCGAAATTAAAGGAGCAACGGCAGGATTTGCCAAGTTAGATCCAAAATGGGAGGGTCCTTTTCAGATTGCCAAAATTGTGCGAGAAGGAACGTATCATTTGAAGGAGGAGGATGGTAAAGATGTACCAAACGCATGGAGCGTAGATCATCTCAAGCGATATTATCATTGAAAAGATAAAGGTAATTTATCTTTTCAAAGTTATGCTTATGAAAATCTGTTTAAAGGTAATTTTGATGAATGTATGAAGTTTGTTCATGAATAAAAAGTTATACAAATCTTGAATGCTTTGAATAGAATAAAAATATTTTAAATGAAATTTTACACATGACACGAGTATTTTGAATAGAAGGATAATATAAAGTTTAGGGCTCAAATTTGTTTTGTTTTCATCATACTTTGCCATATGATAATGTACATGAATAAATCGCTTAGAGTAGAGTTGCCTAAAGACAACTCCACTTTTTCGAGGGGAGTATATGTATATTGATAATGTCTCAGGTTGAAGAGTTTTGATGAACTATCAAAACAATTTTAATGGACTATTGAAGAAAATTGATGAAGAAGAAGAGAAAAGGAAAGTAAGCCGCAAAGTATCATTTGAAAGAAAAGTCTACGGACTATAAACATGAAAGTCTCCGGACTATAAATTAGAAACCACATCTCGCCTGAACGGCATGTAAAGATGATTGCTAGAGAAGGAAGGAAAGTCCCATCTCGCCTGTATGGCACGAATATGGATGCGACTATAAATAGGAAGGAAAGTCCCATCTCGCCTGTATGGCATGTATATGGATGTGACTATAAACAGGAAGGAAAGTTCCATCTCTCCTGTATGGCACGAATATGGATGCGACTATAAACAGGAAGGAAAGTCCCATCTCGCCTGTATGGCATGTATATGGATGTGACTATAAACATGAAAGAAAGTCCCATCTCGCCTGTATGGCATGTATATGGATGTGACTATAAACATGAAAGAAAGTCTCATCTCGCCTGTATGGCATGTATATGGATGTGACTATAAACATAAAAGAAAGTCTACGGAATATAAAAAGGGAAAGTCTAAGGATTATGAAAGTGAAAGTCTACGGACTACAAACGAGAAAGTCTACGGACTATAAAAAGGGAAAGTCTACGGACTATAAACGAGAAAGTCTAAAGACTATTGCAAAAAGAAAGTCTAAGGATGATAAATAAGAAAGTCCATACCGACTATAAACGAGAAAGAAACCCATCTCGCCTAAAGGGCATGTAAAGATGCGGCATGTATGAAAGAAAGCACATCTCGCATAAATTCTATGTAAAGATGTAACGAAAAGGGAAGTAAATGTATTTCGCTGGAGGAACATGGAAAGATGTAAGATAAGAAAGAAAGATATATTTTGTTTTTAAGGCAAATAAAGATGTGGAGGCACAAAATAAGGAAATTATTATAAGTAAAAATCATGAAAAGAGCAAGGAAGAAGCAGAAGAGATCAAAGGTCAGCGACAAGATAAGTCGCGATGTATACACCATAAGTAAAGTCGCCTAAAGACGACTTCACTTTTTCGAAGGGAGTATAAGGTACCTGTCAGACAAAATAATGATTTTTGATGAACTATCAAAACAAAATAGCAAAAGCAAGATAGAAATGGGGAAACAAGCAAATAAAACATAAAGGCATAAAGGTAAGCACGAAGGCCGCGAATAATACACATTGTTTAAAAGGCACGCAGGCCTTAACAAAAGAAATTAAAATTGTTTAGCCATCAAGGCAAGTTACAAAAGTCAATCAGAAGTTAAGTACTAAAGCATAGTCAAACTCAAGCATTTGGTTCATCAGTTGGGGCGGACTGAATAGAGCTTGAAGCCGCAAAATCGAGAGCTTTCGCATCATCCAAAAGTTTATGTTTTTGTTCCAATTGTGCGTTCCTTAAAGGAAGGACATTTGGGATTTGGATAGGAGAGGGATCCCAAGTCGCTTTTCCAAGAAAGGCATCTTCTTCCGCTAGGTCAGTAAGCTCATCAGCCGAGAAAGGAACCATGGGATGTCCACGGCGACATACTTCACTAAAAATTGGCTCTGAGCCCCAGCGGGCAAGTCGCTCAATTGTAATGGCAGGAATTTCAGAAGCATCAGCAGCAGCTGCTCGCAGGACTTGTAAAGAAGTTTGATCGCCAATATCAAGAAGATCATCTTTAAGCTTGGCGACGTCTGCGTTTAGAGAGGTGTTTTCAGCAACCTTACTTGTTAGTTCTTCCCGCAACTTGGTTATTTCGCCTTGAAGAATTTGAGTATCAGCAGCATGAGTCGCCTTTAACGTCTCATTATCGCTCAGAAGCTTGGCGGCACTGTCCTTGGCAGAATTAATTTCAGCAGTAGCTTTGTTAAGGTCAAGTTTAGCGGCATTAAGTTCAGTGTTGGCAATCTCAAGCTGATTCCGTAAGTTGGACAAATCAGTATTCAATTTATCTCGCTCTTCTCCCATGGTGGCGATGGTAGCGTCTCGCCGACCCAATCTGTCGCGAAGGGCTTCTTTATCTTTCCTCAGGAACTGGTTAGAGAGATCCAAAGTTTTGTTATCCTTGGAAAGGCGAGTGATTGTCTCGCTCATCCCCATGATGGAAGATCCAACCTAAGAGAAATTGAAAGGTTGAAAACAACAGTGAACAAAGTTGAAAGTAAGCAAGGAAAGGAAAAATAACATACCAATGATAGATGAATGCCGGCTTGGCAGGTGGCATGGTCCACATCCATTCTAGTCACGTTCTGCACTTGAATAGGGTCGCTGACACGAGTCAAAGCTGAACTTCCCATCAAACTCTCCTCAACCCCGCGATTTTCATTAATCAATCCCGTCAAACGGGGAACCTTAGCAGCTTCCTGGCTCAGCTCATGAAGCCCATCAAGGTCTGTAGGCATCTCGAAATCTTCTTGGAGCCAGCTGGGAATAGGGGGATTGCCGAAAGTAGATGGATCGCGGGGAGTCGGGGGAGAACTAGAAACATTGGTTAAATCGCAGAACTCTACGTGGCGGGATGATGGAGGAGCATCATTCTGAGTGGGCTCAATGACAGCAGTTTCTTGAGCAGGAGAGTGGGTTCGGACAGAGTCAGAAAGGGGATTTCCAATAGTCTCTTCAGTTTGGGCATCAATAGTTGGCGGGACAGAAGTTGGCAAGATGACATTTTCATCAGTTGGCTGAACAGAGATTGGCAAGACATTATTTTGAGAGGGTGGAAGAACTCGAGTGAGTGGAAGAGCTGGAGCAATAGCAGGATTGGGCAGGATAATCTCTTGAGTAGAAGACGCAACATTGGAGTAAACTGAGGCGATTCTTCTTTGTCGTTTGGCGCGGCTATCCGGATGTGTAGGTTTAGCCCTGGCCTTTGGGTTATAAGGACCTTGGGATTTTTCCCGGGCAATCTCCTCAGAATCATTACCATCAAGTGATATGGGTAGAGGAAGGTTATTAGGGAGAGCTTGGAGGGAAGCATTGCGGGTAAGAGCTATCCTTTGTCTGCGCTTGTCTGTATCTCGGTTGGCAAGCTGGCGACTTTCCATAGATTTGGCTCGATGATCTGGAAGCAAAGAAAAGAAAATATAAAGATAAAATCATTCGAATATAGGCCAATTTGAAAGGAAGAGAAGGTTAAAGAGGGGCATACAATTAACGACATTCATAGCGGGACAATTACGGGTACCCTTGCATGACTGACACTCGTGGGCGTATTTGTTGTCCGTATGTTGCTCCCAGCGATCAAATTTGGTATGAATTATTGGAACTCGCGATGGAGCAACGGGTAAGTTGTCTGCTAATCTGACTTGATCAAGAAGAGATCTATCTCGCAAAATACCCCTCCAGGAAATGAGAGGTTGGGGAGTGTTATCAGGAGAATCAGCTGGAAGAGTAACGAGGGCTCGAATGGCGGAACAAAGGGAATTGTCGCCGATCACTGAGGCATCTCGGGTTTCGATGTGGGGTTTTATAGCATCAAGATCAGCCGGATGAGACCATCCAACGCGAGAAAGAACGAAAAGCGGGTCACTCAGCCACTTATGGACCTTGGTAGGCAAAGGAGTAAGAATTTTGGGGCCTTGATGGTATTGAAGAGATAGGCGGGTTTCTTCTGTGTCGTCGTCAAGTTTGGTGGTTTGTTTGTATCCTTTGAAAAGGCTAACTAACGCTGTAACGGTGGGTTCTCTTCTTAAGGCGCGACAAACAGTGATGAAAGAGGTAATAATCCTAATGGCATTGGGATGAATCTCAGTAATCATGGCTTGGGCTTTATACAGGACTTCACAGAGAAAAGGATCAAGAGGAATCCTAAGGCCGGCCTTGAGTTGTGAAGGAAAGATAACTATACCATCTCGCATTTCTCGCAGATGGGCAAGGGAAGTATTTCCTTGATAATCAGAAATGTGGTAAATAGAACGATCTATATGGTAGAATCTGTGCCAGTCAGTGATGGGGTTTGGAATGAGGGAGCTTGTGTCAGGAGCAAGAGAAGATCCCGCCTCAGCATGAGCGGGATTGATAAAGAGGTTACCTTCAGCCAAGTTCAGATGTTGGACTCTTGTAGAGGGAGGATTGTGTGAAGATGCTGTGGGAGATGAAGTTCCTTGATTGGCCATCTCGCGGGAATCACTGAAAGAAGAAGAAGAAAGAACAGAGTTATAATGCATACTACGTTCGGGAAAAGGGTCATCAACACATAGGGGCTGAAAGGGGAAGAAAAGAGCGGCCTTGGATTTCAAAAGAGTCAATCAATGGGGGATCCATCCTATGTCCAACTAGAAACCTAACTATATATGCCTTGGGCAATCTCGCCCAATTAGGTCGCAGGAGCCTACATAAGCCGCCTGAAACTTGGCAGCTCCCATACCTAACTAGCTTGGCACAATTCTCGCAATAAAGGGTAATTTGGGAATAACGTCAAAGAGGTATATAAAAAGGAATAACAAGACTCATACGAATTGGCAAAAATAAAAGATCAAAGTACGGGGTTTTAAAGAATATGAAGGATTTTTGAAAAATTACCTATTAAAATGAAGAACAGCCGGAGAAGATGAAGAACTGCCGGAAAAAATGAAGAGACGCCAAAAGTAAAGAAAGAATATTTGTAAGCTATGAAGGAGACTTCAGAAATCAACTTCAAATGGTAAATATAAGGTGGATTTGTATTTGGGAAACAGATTCGTGGTCAAAACAGAAGGAAAGTTCTTTAGAGTCGAGGTAACAGTTCGCCAGAATCTGGGGTAAGAGTGAGAAAGTAAAAAATGAAATATGGAAAGGAAAAGGGGTATTTATATGAGGGAGGGATTTATGGAAGTGATTGACGTGACGGATAAGATGAAATTTTTTAAATTTTCCCTCTTATTTGGCACGGTTACCGAATGACGGCGCTTCGAACTTTAGGGGCCCGCCATAGAAGTGACACGTGTATAAGTAGGGTTATTCAACTTCGAGCTTCTTAAAGAAGGAACTGTATGTCGCAAGAACTTTGAGACGTTGAACTTCAAGTTTTCTGCGAGACCATAAACGAATCTCGCCTCAAACTTAGGGGCTTCTGATGCTGTCCAAAAATAATGGATGGGCTTAGATTAAGTCCAATGGCGAAAAAGTAGCAAATGGGTCAAAGCGAAATAAAACCCAAGAAGATGATAAAGATAAAGGTGGCCCAAATATGGATCGCAGGAAAATGTGGGGAGAAGTATCCCGCCAGGGTCAATGAAAGGGAGAAGATCAAGGCAGTAATAACGATATATCGTGAAGATCATGGCGAGATAAGTAAGGCAAGCCGGCGAGATAATGACGAGAAAGTAGATGCGAGACATTATGGTAAGGTGACACTAGCCATGATTTACCTAATCTGGCGAGAGATGGATCCCAGATTGATGCGGTTCACAAGAGGAGGCATATAAACATCTATAAAATGGGACCCATTGAACGGTTATGCATTGGGATCAGTGATCACGTGTTAAGAGTTTAGTTTTATAAAGGACCAATGGAGTGGTGACACGTGTAAGGAGGCATGGAACGTGAGGAGGTCATGTGCACAACACGAGGGAAGGAGTATATATATGAGAGGTATTCTTCATAATCAAGGTACGTTCATTTTTTACACACACAAACACCTTTCCCTACTGTTATTATTTACAACCCAAAAGCAAACACTTATCCTCACGCCGGAGGGGCTTACGCCGGAGTCGCCCCCGACTTAGTTCACGTTTGTGGCTGTGCAGGACTGAAGAAGGAGCCGGAGGTGCTGCCGATTAGACTACAACGGTGTGTTGCTGTTGAGGAAAATCCTGGCAACATCAAATCTCTATTTTTTTGAGATATTGAGAACATATCTAAAGCAAAATGCTAAGAAAATACATGAACTATTTAAATCGAAGTTTAAGTAAATAAAGATGGTTCATAATATCAATCGATTCTATAATTATCTGACGCACTTTTGAAATTGTAAGATAAGATAAGATTTTGATATATTTTTTTCCCAAGTTATATGACTCAAAAGATTTCAATAAACTCAACTCATTGATAAAAAGAAGAAAAAAGAAAAAGCAAAATGTGACCAAATTATTAGTTCCATGTGTCCTAGGGACCTAGTTGATCAGGTTTCAAATCTTTTATAAAGGTTATTATATTAAGGCCAACGTTACGACTTTTCAAAGTACACGTTGGGAAGGAGCTTGAACCCTCACCATTTCGTATGAGGCTACAAACCTTCCTATTGATTTCGGTTTTACTCTATAACCAGTATAACCGGTAGCGGATCTACGTAAAAATATTTGGTGTTGTCTGTTCTTTAGTAAAAAAAGAAAATGGTGCAAAATTAAAATTCAAAATATTTATTGTTTTGGTAGAAAAAATAATAACGTTGAATCTTGACTTGCTATGTGTATGAATTTAAACAATAAGGAGGAGACTTTAGAATTCGATTAAATGGAACAAACGGATGCATGAAAATAAAGATGGACACAAGGATTTTGTTAACGAAGAAAATCTTAGAGATGACAACCTCTTCGAAAAAAACCCCGGGAGTTAGGTATCCAACCTTAAAGGTTTCACTATGAATCTCGTAGTTACAAGCTGGAAGACAATGGAGAGAGTACAAGTTATTGTGCGTAGGTGAATGTGAGAACGTGTTTGTGTGTATCTGAGTGTGAGAGCGTGGCTGTGGGTGAGTGTGAGAATGCATGTCTCTGTGAGTCTCCATGTCCCCTTTTAAATAAAAAGACTAACAAGATAATAACAAACTGCTCATATAATCTCGGCCTTATCTCTTATCCTTCCAACCAACGTCTCTTGACTTGGTCTTCTTAGCGTTGAGGGAAAAGTCCCATGTGCAGATAAATATCTCTGGATTTAACTCCTTTGATTTACTGTAAAATATGATATAAATAATATTAGATAAACACAATAAATATTATGCAATACTTACAGTGGAATATCATCTTGACATGCAGAAACAACTGAGGATGTCACCATGCAGGGATATTGAAGATGTCTACATATGGAAAATATGGCCATAACAATTGCCCCCAAACTTATCACTTTGCGGAATACGAAGAGGTAAGTTTCCAAACTCCGAGTAACTAGCGGACATGATTTGACAACATTCGGTTGTGAAGAAAATCAAGAAGAAATCAAGTCGTCGTCATCTCTCAAAATGTCAACAGGTAAGAATAGTTTACCCTGTCTTTCGATTCCTGTTAATTTTCCTTTTCCTCAATGCTTACTCTTTCTCTTCAGACTCAAAGGCAGTTGTTTCAGGCTTAGACTTTGATCTGGAAGATTTGGATGCTCTTGTTGGTGCTTTTCCTGCTAAGCCTGATGTTAGGCCACCAATTGTCCCAAAGAAACGAGACCAGACGGGTGAAAGTGCTGGCATTGGTTCAAGGATAAAGAAGAGGAAGGCTACAGAGAGTGAGGCTATCAAAGTTGTGGATACAGATATTTTTGAAGGTTTGAAGACAGGAGAGGTGAAGAAGAAGCTTCTAGGATTAGTAACCAATGTAAGATGTTACTAAACTGTCCTAACTGTTCCATAGCTTTATTATTTGCTAATTTGAAACTTATGGTGTTTTCTTAACAGGCAATGGGATGTTTGGAGTCCCAAGTGGAAGATATGGCTAAGATCAATGAGCAAATCAAGAAGAGTGCTAAGAGTGATATGGCTCAGGCTAAGAAGGAAGCTGATTTTTGGGAGAAAAAGTTTTGACGAGTAGAAAGAGGTGTTAGAGGAAAAGAAGAAGACGGTGAAGGGGTTGTTAGTGACCTGACTTCTATTGAGGGTGACTATCATAAAGTAAGGGAATCTTGGAAGTTGGCTGGATGGTTGAAGAAAAAAGAGAGAAGAAGGATGAAGAAGACAGAATTCCCTCGGCAGCACCTGCGGCAGATGCTAAGTGAAGAAAAATTCAAGTTAGTTTTTCAAGTTGTTTTGTTTGCTGATGATTCCCAGGGCTGAGCCCCAAAGATAATTTTATTTATTTTGGTATGTACCTGGACCATAAGGACCGAAGATAATTTATCTCGAGTGTTGGGTTGGTTCAACACTTTGCTTTTAGTTTTATGTTATTTGGATGTTGGAGCGGGCCAACTGAATTTGGAAACGTTTTATGGTAGTCTTAATGGTATTTAGTATCTTAGTGTTTAGAAAAAACTTTTGTTAGCAACTTCTGTGCATGTCATGCTTTTGATCCCTGATGCTAAAGTATTATCATAGGATGTTGACATAATAAAATGTCATATTTTTGTTTTCGAGTGAAGACATGAGAATGTCATAACCGGATGTACTTAAGATGATAGGAATATGCCATAACCAATTGAATCATGCTTAAGATCAATCATTCGATTGAGTGGAGATGGGTAAGCTATACAATTTTACTCATATAGGCCCACCCCACACCTCAACCAAAGAGATATCGTGCACTCCAGGCGAAGGTGTAGAAACCTAACTTTCAGAGAAAGAGGTAATTAACTCTTTAAACCTTAGAAGGGATTGTGTACCTTAACTTTAGAAGAGATGGCCAGTCTCTAACGGGGGAGATTTCATTGTCACTTTAGCTTGAGCACTTTGATATGTCCCCACTTTTGTATGTCAACATCTTACAAGACAGAGATATGTTAGAGATGGGCGTCCACTCTGTTGACGCCCCTGTCGTGTTAGTGACATTTTGTTTTTAAATATTTAATCATGAAAGAAAACAAGAAGAAATGAAAAGACAACAAAAACGAATATTCATAACTGGTTTGTGAGGATATTAGGAGACATATATTATTTAAATGAAGTACCTTCTGAGGTGAATGGCATTCTAGTTTCTTGGGATCATCTGGCCATTCAAAGTTGACAATCGATATGCCCCCTTTCTTAGATGTCGTCCTATCAGCCCATAAAACCAATGGTAACTCTTCTGCCTATCTCCCTTTCTTCTGGTCCAGTCTTCTCTTTAGGTTGCTTATGATAATCTTATTGCTGGATTCTGCTTGTCCGTTTGCTTGAGGGTTAACAGGTGAAGGTGTCACCATCTTGACTCCCCATCTAGTCAAGAAATCTTGAGTTTTTCGACTGATAAATTGTGAGCCATTGTCTCATATTATCTCTGAAGGTATCCCAAATCTGCTTTCCTCCTGGAGCCCTATGCAATTTCCCTACAATATCCATTCCCCACATCATAAACGGTCATGGCGACAGGATAGGATGTAGCAATTCGGCTGGCTGATGTAGTATGTCGCCGTGCCTTCGGCAAGAATCACACTTCTTGGCATACTCTGCAGCATCGTAGGCCATAAAATAGCCCATATTTAGAGCCTTGGTATACAGGCTTCTGCCCCCGGTATGATTGCCACACTGCCCTTCATACAGCTCTCTTAAAACCTGCTGGGCGCAGTCTGCTTCTAGACACCTTAAGTAGTGACCTGCAGCATATTTCCTAAACAAGAAGTTATCAATAAGTAAATACTTAGATGATCTTACCCTGAATGCTTGAGCACTTTTTCCTCATGTGGGATTGTATCATCTTGGAGGTATTTGATAATAGGAGCTATCCAAGAGGTCACTGCTGGACTGGGAAAGATGTCATCATCTATAACGAACAGCTCGAGATGGTCAACTACATGGATGTGGACATGCACAATTTGGGATACTTTTCTGCGAAATACTTTTGAAGGCTGAGCCTAGGTTTGCCAGAGCATCTGCTTGTGAGTTTTCCTCCCGTGGCACCTGCTCCAATATGAAAGTTTTGAATTTGGCCGCCAGAATTTTTACTATCCCCAAGTATGTCGTCATCTTTGCATTCTTCGATATGTAGGACCCGTTGTAGTGGTTGACAATTAGCAATGAATCAATAAACACCTGGATATGCTTGATGTCAAGGTCCTAAGGCACTGTTAAACCTGCAATTAATGTCTCATATTCTGCTTCGTTATTAGTGGCCTTAAAACTGCAGTTGATGGTTTGTGGTATTATGTCCCCTTGTGGCGACTTTAGTACAACTTCGAGTCCTTTGCCTCTCACGTTGGAAGCACCATCTGTATAAAGTGTCCACACCTTCAAGATGTCATCATCCTGCAGTTGTTGAACTTCCAATTCTACTTCTGACATCTCTGGTCTCCGCGTCTAAAAGTGTCTTACTTTTATAATAGATGGGTTGCTGAATACCATCTCGTTCTGTCACCAGGACCGCACTTACAGCGCTTTCTGACACTGCTAGGTAGATGAATAGGGGTTCGCTTTCCTGATGTTTGGCCAATAATGGAGGTGTCGACATGTAATTTTTGAGGTCTTGAAAATCTTGTTCATGCTGATCTTCCGACTGGAACTTTTTATTACTTCTTAAAGGCTTGCATCGATTAGATGATTTGGAAATGAACCGGGTAAGTGCTGCAATCTTCCCCGTCAATCTCTGGACGTTTTTGACAGATTGAGGTGACGACAGGTTAATGATGGCACGAAACTGTTCTGGACTGGCCTCTATCCCCATTTTTGTTACCATATAGCCCAAGAATTTTCCAGCCTTCACTCCAAAATTGCACTTTGCTGGATTGAGTTTCATGTTGAAACAATCCAAGATGTCGAAGGCTTGGGACAGATGGCTTATATGATCTTCAGCTTTCTTGGACTTTACGACCATATCATCAATATATACCTCCATGGTGTCCCCAATCTGATCTTTGAACATTTTATTCACGAGCCTCTGGTATGTTGCACCTGCATTTTTTAGTCCAAAAAGCATAGCAATATAACAATAGATACCTGTGGGTGTTATGAAGGCGGTGTCCTCTTGATCAGATGGCTCTAGGCCATCATGGTGAGGTTCCAGCAAGTTGTCTTGATCACTCTCATCTAAGGTGATTGGTTCCTGGTAGGATGTCGACATCCTGGATGGTCTTTCTGGTTTCTCCCCCTTTGACTCCTTGGCGTGTCGCTTTGCAGCAGAATAGGAAGTGCCACAAATTTCTGACCCGCCGCTAATGAAATTGATCACTTTTGTTGATGTTGGAGGAGAAACTGGTCGCTCGACTTCATGTGTAGCCTCTGCGTTCTCGGTCTTCTTCTTTCTGGAACCAAGCAACTCCTTGAGATGTCCCTTCGAAAGCAGGTAGCTGATCTCCTTTCTTAGCGCAATACAATCCTCTGTAATATGCCCAAAGTCTTCATGGAAGGCATACCATTTCGACTTATCACGCCATCCCGTAGATCTTTCTGTCTTCTTTGGCCATCTCGCTTTGTCTCCCAGGTTGCCCATTGCACAAAGTACACCTGAAATGTCAACAGAAAAGCAATAATCAGAAATATTAGGCACATTATCATTATCTTCGTCCTCACCCTCGATTGAGTTAATTTTGTTGTTGTCAATTCTTGGATAAGGATTGGATCGGTTGTTTCTGCGGTGAGATGATTCGGTCTTCCTGTCCGGGTTGTCATATGTCGACACCTTACCTGAAGGCTTTGACCTCCGCAACTCATCTTCCTCCAACCTTATGAACCTTAGGGCCCTGCTTCTGACCTCCTCCAACCGCTTACAAGGAGTCATCACCAAATCTTGATAATATTGGGAATCCTTCTTCAGCCCCATCTTGAATGCTTCTGTGGCTGTCGACATGTCAAGATTGGGAGTTTCCAGAACTTCTCTATTGAACCGGTGGACATATTCTTTCAGGGTCTCAGTAGGCTGCTGGGTCACATTGTAGAGATCACTTGTCAACTTCTCAAATTGTCGACTGCATGAGAACTGGTTATAGAACATGTTGATAAGTTAGGCAAAGGAACCAATTGAGCCTAGAGGCTACCTAATCAACCACTTGAGAGCTGGTCCAACCAAGGTCGACCCAAATCCTCTACACAGACAAGCCTCTTTGAACTGCAACAGGATATGCACTATGTTCATCATCTCTTAATAATGGGCGACATGCTCCTCTGGATCTGTGCTGCCGTCATATAACTTCATGGGTGGAACACTGAAACGCTTCGGGATGTCAACATTTGCAATGGCTGGGACAAATCGAGATTGATTATAACAATTCGACGAGACTTGCCGGATTGGATGCCTGGTACATTCATTATCAGCTCTCTAAGGTCCTGCATCTGCTTGGCTAACGGATTACCTGCAAAAGGGTCAGTCGCAGGAATATGATTGAAAGCATTATTATTAAGCAAACCAATGTTGTCTACAGCCGAGGTAACAACGCTGTTGTCAGTAAGAGGTGAATCCTGTCGGGGGTGGTGTCAGTAAGGTGTCACTGGATAAAGATGTCGACTTCATTGAAGATGTCAACTTCATTTAAGATGTCGACATCATTTGGGATGAATTCATTCTGAAACGGGGATCCTCCATTGGTCTCGAAGCTGATGTTACTTGGGCGCAATGGCGAGATGTTACTGAGCTACGACGCAATGAACTTCTGGTCTTGTTGCATCTTGATCATAGCATTGGCCAACAACTTTGAATTACTGTCCTGGTTGTCCAGCCTCTGATTCAGCCTAGTCAATGCGCTCCGGATGCCATCGTTCACAGTGGAAGATCCTACCTTGTGGGATAATGGCGAGGGCGACATCATCGGAGGTTTTGATTGAGGAAGTGGTGGCAATGAGGTTGTCTTGTCTCCAGATGACGGGGTGACGACGACACCTTTGCTAGCGGCGGCAACATTAGGGTTGGTTGACATGATGAACTTTTCAGGAAATGATCCAAATAATCAATAGACCAAGTGGCCCTTCGGTGGGCGCCAAATTGTTTTGGTAGAAAAAACAATAACGTTGAATCTTGACTTGCTAAGTGTATGGATTTAAACAACAAGGAGGGGACTTTGGAATTCAATTAAATGGAACAAACAGATGCATGAAAATAAATATGGACACAAGGATTTTGTTAACGAGGAAAACCTTAGAGATGACAACCTCTTCGGAAAAAACCCCGGGAGTTAGGTATCCAACCTTAAAGGTTTCACTATGAATCTCGTAGTTACAAGATGGAAGACAATGGAGAGAGTACAAGTATTTTGTGCGTAGGTGAATGTGAGAATGTGTGTGTGTGTGTGTATCTGAGTGTGAGAGCGTGGCTGTGGGAGAGTGTGAGAATGTGTGTCTCTGTGAGTCTCTATGTCCCCTTTTAAATAAAAAGACTAACAAGATAATAACAAACTGCTCCTATAATCTCGGCCTTATCTCTTATCCTTCCAACCAACGTCTCTTGACTTGGTCTTCTTAGCGTTGAGGGAAAAGTCCCATGTGCTGGTAAATATCTCCGGATTTAACTCCTTTGATTTACTGTAAAATATGATATAAATAATATTAGATACACACAATAAATATTATGCAATACTTACAGTGGAATATCATCTTGACATGCATGAACAACTGAGGATGTCGCCATGCAGGGATATTGAAGATGTCTACATATGGAAAATCTGGCCATAACAATTACATACATAAATATAATAGGTTTCAATACGTCAACATTACATAAAATAAATACAATTTACATTTGACGTTTCCTATGATTCATCTTTTTAAAACAGGTCATTTTGCAAATTTTTTTTTGGTTGCCTGGACAACACCAGGCACCACCGTACATCCGCCCCTATCTATAAGACTATAACTATACTTCGTTCGACCCGTTTATACATAAATTAAGAAAAAAAGTGTTAGAAAATAGGTGCTGTGAATATGAAAAATGTGGTAAAAAAGAAAATGTAAAATATGAAATAATAAATATAAAGTCGTTATGAGTGCAAAAGTGAATTTCATTAATTAAGTAAGTATTATAAACTTTCTAAAAAATGAAAATATGTAATTTAAATAAGGCAATATTTTAAATTTGGATAAAAGGTGTAATTTTAAATGGGTTTTGAGTAAAATTGTTGGAATAACTATTACAAAACCAAATGGAAATTGTATAAAACTTTTTATAAACAGAAATAAAAAGGAAAAGAGAAATAAACGGAATCGTCGAAGTTGTCCGAGTCGTGTGAAATCACACTCTCCTTAAGACAAATTTTGCCCCCTCACCACGTTGTGCTTGAGATTGAACGGGACGATTGCCTCCCAGGATGAAACGGATTGACCGGATGATTGCTTCACAATAGGACCTCCGGCGAACTGAAGTCAGATGCTTGGACAATATCACCACGGATGCAATGCAAGAGGCCAACGGGAAGAGTTGTTCAATATGCAACGAAAAATGGAGTGTAGAGAATTCTGGAAATCTGTGTGTCCTCTTGTTGTTGTTGTTCTTCCCTTTGTATAGAAACCAAGGGAAATCAAAACCCCCAGAAATTAAAACAATGTTTTAATTTTCTTAATCAATGTCATTATTGAAATAAATTGGCTCAATCAATTAGCTCACAAAAAGTAGTTACATGGCCCTTTGAATTTCTTGCGGCAGTTACACAGACTTTAGGCCCGTTTCTGTAGTTGGAAATTTTCTAGCGTATGCAGCTGCTGGGAACGAGGCGCCCGCCTCGTACACACCCAGGCACCCACCTCATTGGTGCTCAAACGGGGAAACACCTACTGGCATCCAGGCGGCTGCATGAGCCAGGTCCAGGCGCCCGCCTCACTGGCAGCCTCATGGGTCTGTCACGTTTGAAAAAAAATGCAAAAAAGTGGGCTTGCGCGGACATGCAATTTCGGAGCTACATTCGTGTCCGTAGGACGCGCATGCACATGAGTTCGGTAGCCCGAAGCCTATTTCGGTCCATGATTTGCACCCCCCTGCGCACCTGTGCACGAGAGAGAGCCTCTATGCTCCACAATCTTACTCTCTACTAAAGTGTAGGAGTATATAAACTAACCCACTTTTCCATCTTTTTCCCTTTCCAACCCACTTACTTTGAGCCTTAATTTCTCATTCATCTCTCAACCATTTTGGACAAATGAATATATGATTTCAATGTTCTCATGGAGTAGAACACAACCCAACAATTAATTTGGTCATTTAACAAACAACCCATTTAGGAAATAATACATTATTTCCTTCAAACACACCAATTTTTCCAACAATCCCCCACATGAAGGAAATAATGAGGAAATGGTGATAATGTTCGACAGACGAAAACTTGCATACAAAGATGTGGGAATGCCCATTGAATCTTCGCTCGTACAAGCATATTTACTTTACTCGCAAATCGATGGACGCGTTGTCCTTGAATCGTTATGCTTTTTGTGTAGCCGATCATATGCTTGACACAAGTATCGTCCTAACATACTTCAATTCTCATAGCTATGTTCAATCATGGCCCTAAACATACGCCTGGTTCTGCGAGAGGGTCTAAGAATTGAGCCTCACACAATTCTCCTCGAAGCGGCCCCACTTCTCTCTCACATAGGTGATTTCTTAAAGGTAACCCGTATTACTCCGCTCGAATTTTCGACGTGTAAGAATCATTAAAAGCTATAGCTTATTCTTGTCCTTTCGGGATGTCACTAATTGGAATGGACTTGGGGTTGATTCCCCCACAATGACGCTACAAGGCTTTTAACAGTTAGGTCCATTGAATCTAGTTCATGGGATCTCCAGTCATCTAGATTGGGTTTTCCGCTGTGTTTAACTTTTAAGAGGCTTAAGTCATATTCCCCTCGTCGAGCTTTCAACTAAATCTCTATTTAACCATTTGGTTAACGGATCCGCTAAATTTTCCTTTGACTTAACATAGTCAATGGATATTGTGCCAGTTGAGAGTAGTTGTCTAATGGTATTATGTCTTCGACGAATGTGTCTAGACTTACCATTATACATATTGTGTGCCCTTCCAATCGCTGATTGACTATCACAATGTATACATATTGATGGCACGAGCTTTGTCCATCTTGGAATATCTTCTATAAATTGGCGTAGCCATTCTGCTTCTTCACCACATTTATCTAATGCTATAAACTCAGATTCCATTTTGGATCTAGCTATAACCGTTTGTTTAGAAGATTTCCATGATATAGCTGCTCCTGCTAATGTGAATACAAATCCGCTCGTAGACCTTGAGTCTTTTATATCGGATATCCAATTAGCATCGCTATACCCTTCAATTACCGTTGGATGTCTAGTATAGTGTAAAGCATAATCTCGAGTATATCTTAAGTACCTTAGTACTCTCACTATACCATTCCAATGTTTCGCTCCAGGATTACTCGTATACCGACTCAGTTTTCTAACTGTGTAAGCAATATCTGGTCTAGTACAACTCATCAAGTACATTAGACTTTCAATAATTCTCGAGTATTCAACTTGAGAAACTGCGTTACCTCTATTCTTTGATAGATGTTGACTCATGTCTATTGGGGTTCTAACAATAGATAAGTCACCCTTGCTGAATTTCTCAAGAATCTTATCCACATAATGTGACTGGCTTAAAGCAAGTCCATTTGATATTCTTGAAATTTTCACGCCAAGAATTACGTCGGCTAACCCCATAGATTTCATGTCAAACTTTGAGTTCAACATATCTTTAGTGTACTTTATCATTTTATCACAGCTTCCTATGATAAGCATGTCATCTACATAAAGACACAAAATGACGTAGCCATTTCCCGTGTCTCTAACATAGATACATTTGTCACATTCATTTATTTTAAATCTACTTTCCATCATGGCTTGATCAAACTTTTGATGCCATTGTTTTGGTGCTTGTTTCAAGCCATACAATGACTTTACTAATTTGCACACTTTATTTTCTTGCCCCGATGCAAAAAATCCTTCGGGTTGCTTCATGTAAATTTCCTCTTCTAAATCCCCATTTAGAAAGGCTGTTGTAACATCCATTTGATGTACTTCAAGATTCCGCAATGCGGCTATCGCAAGTACAATTCTTATGGATGTTATTCTCGTAACCGGAGAATATGTATCAAAGTAATCAATACCTTCCTTTTGCTTGTAACCTTTAATTACAAGTCTTGCCTTATACTTGTCAATTGTTCCATCCGTCTTCATTTTCCTTTTAAAAATCCACCTATATCCTAGTGGTTTACTTCCCGGAGAAAGATCCACTAATTCTCAAGTGTGATTTTGTAAAATGGAATCAATCTCACTTTTAATGGCCTCTTTTCACAAAGGTCCTTCCGAAGAGCTCACGGCCTCTTTATAACTTTGTGTTTCACTTTCAAGCTTATAGGTTAGAAAATCTGGGCCAAAATATTTTTCTACCCTACCTCGTTTGCTCCATCGAGGTTCTACCTCCGCTTCATCATTTCCATCATTTTCATCATGATGGTTTCTTCCTTCTACTTCTTCTTCTTCTGTTGAATCATATCTCCTTTTAGATGAACTTGCCTCATCTCTTTTGCACGGAAACACATTCTCAAAGAAAGAAGCATTTCTTGACTCCATTATAGTATTCTTGTGTATATCTTGAATTTTTGATTCATACACAAGAAACCTATAAGCACTACTATTGTGAGCATACCCAATAAATATGCAATCAATAGTTTTTGGTCCAATTTTCACCTTTTTGGGAGGTGATATTGAAACCTTTGCGAGACACCCCCAAACTCGCATGTATTGGTATGATGGCACTCTTCCATGCCACAGATCATAGGGGCTTTTATATAGTTTGCCGACAAGACGGCCTCTCCCCACATGTTATCCGATAACCCCGAACTTATTAACATGGCATTCATCATGTCCTTTAAAGTCCGATTTTTACGCTCGAAAACTCCATTGGATTGTGGTGTGTATGGTGGTGTTGTTACATGTTTTATTCCATGTTGAGCACAAATACCTTCAAAAGGGAATTCATACTCACCACCACGATCACTTCTTATGACTTTTATTTTCCGGTTGAGTTGATTTTCAACTTCATTTTTATAGAGAACAAATTTCTCTATAGCCTCATCTTTACTTTTGAGAAGATACACATAACAATATTTTGTGCTATCATCAACAAAAGTCATAAAGTACTTATTGCCCCCTCGTGTTTGTGTTGACTTGAAGTCACATAAATCCATGTGAACCAACTCAAGTGGTTCATTATTTCTTACAACAGAATGGAACGGAGGTTTTGTAAACTTTGTAGCACCGCTGGAAACTATTACTGTATCGTCAGTGAATGTACCAACTAGAAGCCCTAACACTCGCTTAATTTCCATATTTTTTCATCTATAGTTTTGTCTGTGTTAAAGACCATGCCATCGGTGCACTTTTGAGGCTACAGACGAATAGGGTTTGAGGATACTGTAAGTACCCAAATCTGGCTCATGCCTTCCGGTTAAGTTCCCCGGCAATTCCGGCAAGTTTCCCGGCAATTCTCCAGACTTTTCTAGAGTTCCGGAGCAATTCCGGAAATGTTCCAAACCTTCTAAGGGGTGAAGGGACTGCTTGGAGATTAAGAAACACGTTTTTCTTAATTCAAGAAAAACCTTCTAGAAAACTGCCACCTTGCATGTTTCTAGAAGAACTAGAAGTGGCTACTTATGTCGTGCGACATACTAGGCCATGAAGACTTCTAGAAGCTTGCCACCTTGCATGTTTCTAGAAGGAACTGGAAGGGGCTTATTATGTCGTGCGACATAACCTGCCAAGAAAACTTCTAGAAGGTTGCCACCTTGCATGTTTCTAGAAGGAAAACAGTTATGGCTTGTTATGTCGTGCGACATAATAAGCCCATGCAGGCAGCCTATAAATAGAGGCCTTCACCTCTCATTTTGGACACCCCTTTTCCACCCCTCAGTCCCCCTCTATAGAGAATACGCCCAGAAGCATCCTCTCTCCTCACATACTCCCTAAAACACACACTAATCCTCCAAATCACCCACCATTCAACCAATACACACACACACTTCCCACACACATCAAGAACCAAAGGTTCTCCTAGAACCAAGGCTTGATTTCAGTCCCCAGAAGTTGCTGTTTTGAAGGCTCCTATATCTAACGTGATATAGGAAGTCTTGGTCTTCAAGGGTAACGATTTTCTACCCTTTTCCTTTCCCTATCTTCATTATACATGAGATCTATATGCTAAATGTGTTAATAATGATATATCCTGATTAAAGTTACGTGCTTTAGTGTTATATTGCTTAGATCCATATCCATTTGCATATCATTTCATGTAAAAGCCCCGGTTTGGCATTGTTTTTGCATGAACACTCGAGATGAGTGTGGATCCCTCATATCCACACCCTCTTGAAGTGTTCACCATTGACAAACTTGCTCTCTGAGATCTGTTTGTGAAGTGAAGTAACTTGGCCATATTGGTGCCTTGATACCTCTGCAAATCCCAGTTGATGAAGTCTCTGCAAGTGGCTAAGTATGTCACGCGACATAGGCAGCCTATGTCACGCGACAAACATAGCCAGTTTGCAGAAACTTCATATTTTCAAGCTGTAATCTGATTTTAACCCCCATGCTATAATCTGATGTCTATCTGCAATTTAGATAGTATCTTCATACATAAAAATGCCATCTTTTCAATAAAATACCATTTTTCATACATAAAGGTGCATCCTTAACACCTAAAAGCCTATTTTCATGCATCAAAATCATTCCTTTTGCACTCAAAATTAACATCCTTTGCACATTAAAGGTGCATCATTTGCATTAAAAGTCATTTCTTTACATAAAAATGCATCTTTTGCTTTCAAAATAACATCTTTATGCATCATTTGCACCTAAAATGCTATTTTCCAACATAAAAATGCATCCTTTGCACAAAAATCATTTCTTTAACCAAAAAAGCATTCTTTACAAATCAAAAGCATCATTTGCAACCTAAAATGTCATCTTTTCACTAAAAATGTCATTTTAAAACATGCATTTCCCCATTAGCAACCTTGGAACGGACCGGTGTAAAAGATCCTATCTTTACATCGTTCCTTCCATTAAAGGTTTCATAATTTCTTTAGAAAAGGGATAACCTTGAACCCTATATCTCCGATTACCATTTAAGATGAGTATGAAGCATCTATATGAGCTCGACCGTCTTAAAGTGTAGGATTGATGGGCTAAGGACATTCCTTCCTAAAGAACCTCATTTTTGGACTATAAAAGGGAGTCCCTCTCTCGATCACGCAAGTCCCGAGGTCAAAATGCGATGATCACAAGTCCAAGATGAGGACGGGATCAAAATCCCGAATACATAAAATCCAAGAAATCCCGAGCGACAACCAATAAATGGTTTGTACGTCCGGAAGACGACTTGGGACATTCCCCCCCCCTTTTCAAACACATGCACACAAGAAAGCACGCAAGCAAGCACGATTAATGAAATCTTGGGAGACTTGCTCCGGCAAGGCACCTTGGGTGAACGACGATCCGTTCTTCCCAAGGGGTAACTTAACCTCCGAACCCATAAAAACCTTTTTTTTAAAAGTTTTGAGGTAATCAAAATGGCGTGGCGACTCCATTTTTCAAATTAAACCGGATGTCTTCAAACTCGCGTGAATCCAAAATTTGGGCACACATTCACAGTTTGGCGACTCTGCTGGGGATATCCCAAAGGAGAAAAGCTTTCATTTTCAAAATAAACGATACTTGGTATATAGGTGGAAACCACTTAACCTTCCTGTATCGCTCCCTAACCCGGGGCTTGGGATAAACGGTGGTTTAACAATCCCACGTACCGGTATCCCTTTTCGAAAAAAAAATTTTGAAAAAAAAATAAAAGAAAGCTTTTCCCTTTGAGCGGGTTAGACTCCCGTCGCTGATTTCATTAATCGTGCTTGCTTTCTTTGCCTTGCATTGCATCATTTGTATCTTGGAATCTGTGCATACTTTGAACGGGAAACAACCCGAAAATAGCAAAGGAGTGGAACCTGGAAAATTGATCCATGCAGTCGTACGGCTCAATCCTCCTTGGATTCTGACCGGACGGCCTCAGTGGCAATTCCACCAGGAAAAATTGAGGTTAATCAGGCAGTCCTAGCAGCTTGGGGCTACTCAGCTCCATGACTGACTGGGGCACCCAGAAAATTTATGTGCTTATTTTCTGCATTCTCCCCCGTCCCGAAAATCATTCCTTTAAAACACATTTATGAAAATCTCTGTTTTAACTCAAAAAGGAACATTTTTAGGAGACCGCACACTACGCGCACCTGATATATCCTGTACACTTTGCACGCACGTCCTTCAAACCCGGGTGGTTCCAGCTGCAGTCACGGACAGCCTTACGATGCTCCCGGGCGCGCACGGAATCATTCCAACCTCCCCATGGCAGCCAGTGTCGACCAATGCACAGTCCGTGTCACACGTTTCAGAAAACCGTGACTTCTTGGTTGGTTTTTGGTCTAGTCCGTGTCATATAGCCCAGTTGCATACCCTCGTAAAAGTCAAGCCTTAGTTCATAACGGAAGTCAAGGTCTCTCGCTCAAGCGAAACCCTGCCAAAACTCCGACAAGGAAAAATTGGTAGAACCTTGACTCCGATATTGACTTTGACCTTGACCTGCACGGAATGCGTAAGAGTCGAGACCGAGTCTTTGCCAAGAAAAGTCCAAAGATCTTTCGCTCAAGCGAAGCTCTGCCAAAATTCCGACAAGGAAAAATTGGCAAGATCTTGACCCGACATTGACTTCGATTCTGACTCACGCCCGGCGTATGCAACGAAGTTCAATGTGACACTGCATCATCCGGATTTTACTGCCCGACCTATGCCTATTATCTTCTCGGACATTACCGAAAAGTCAAAACGTCAATTGCGCAAGCGAAATTCTGCCGAAATTCAATTAAGGCTGTAAGACGAGACTTTCCCGGTATTGCCTTGACTATAATTCGCATCGCTCGTGCGTTAAAAAGTTCCTATGACCCGCTAGACCCGTTAGAAGCGTTCTTATCTCTCGGTCGGTGAGATCCGCGTGCCCTATAGGACCCTCGCCCGGGGCTGTCCACCCTGGGAGGTCGAAATACAGGTGGAATACGAGGGGCTTATAGACATAGTGACGGAACCCACTGATCCAGGATCTAGAGTAGTTTCGAAAAAGAAGGGCAAACCCCCCTTTTCCAACCAAATAGGAATAAATAAAAGACATTGTTTTAAGTAAACTTGAACAATTAATGTAATCATAATTGCATGGTCCTATCTCTGATATCCCTAATCGAGACCTCCTCGGTCCGATTTCCAATTTTCCTGTCTCGACCTTTCATGGTCAAATCCCTAATTGAGACCTCCTCGGTCCAATTTCCGATTTCCCTGTCTCGACCTTTCATGGTCAAACCTCTCATCGAGACCTCCTCGGTCCGATTTCTGATTTTCTGTCCCGACCTTTCATGGTCAAATCTCTAATCGAGACCTCCTCGGTCCGATTTCCGATTTTCCATCTCCCGACCTTTCATGGTCAAATCCTTAATCGAGACCTCCTCGGTCCGATCTTCGATTTTTCATCTCTCCCTCTTTCGCGGTCAAATTCCTAGTCGAGACCTCCTCGATCCGATCTCCAATTTCTGATCTCGACCTTTCAAGGTCTCATCTTTTCCGATCAATTAGGATTAGGAGAAAATGTGTTTTGAGTAAAACTTAAGCGATAAGTGCATGTTACTTGAGCCTTTAGCCTAAACACTTACCTCCGAGTCTAAATCTTACCTACCTTCGAGTCTAAACCTTACCTTATCCTCGAGTCTAAACCTTGCCTATCCCTTTCCCGCAGCGAGAAAGAAGTGTGCGAGAATACCGGGTCAGCGGCTTTTCAGTGCAGAAAACCTTAGGCAGAATCGTCAAAGAGTCAGAATGGCAGATTTGACAGAAAACAGTGAGGGTGCACGAAATCAGATGGTTAGGAAGGAAGAGTTAGTCCTGGCTTTGGAAAATGCCCATAGGGTTCATGAAGAGCAGCAAGCCATGTTTATCGACGCACTCCGTCATCATGGAATTCAGGTAACAGTTGAGTCGAACGGTTCTCTGGTGGTAGTCGAAGATGAGACTTCGGAAACAGTGATTTCAGTCCCTTCATCCTATAACCAAGACCTTCCATCCTACAACCAATACCTTCCTCCATCCGCATACGATCCCTTGCCAAGGACCACTCCTCCTCAGTCCTTTCCAACATCCCAGCTCATCAGGGCTTCATTGCCCTCAGTTCCTCAGAACGGATTGGGCTTCACCCCACCTGTCTCTCAGTTCCAGCAATACCTGCCAGTCTATACTCCAGCTTCACATAATCAGTTCGAGCTATGTGGCTATGTTCTGAAACCACTATACCCACCTGAATGTAATCATGAGTTGCCAAAGGATGATTCGAGTTTTCAGCTGTCACCTACCGGACTTAATGAATCCAGCCGTCAGTTTCACCAGTTTGCTACTGTGGTTCCCTCCGCCGATAAAAGTCCTGTTGTGAGTTCCGGTAACTCGAGAGTCCCCGTTGACCCCCATGTGGCAATATTGATGGAACAAGTGAAACAAATGCAAGAGAAGTTTGACTTCATGATGAGTATCAATACTCCCTTGACCCAAGACGTCGAACCAGGCAAGGAAATGACTCCACCAAGCATAACCCAATGCCATCAAAGACTAAAACAAAGAACCGTACCCATATCAAGCCACTCAGCCTCACAAAGGAAAGAGTGTCGTAGCCTCCTTCAGCCAAATCCAACAAATAAACCAATTGGACAATGGAAATCCAAGTCTTGAGAACAACAATGTCTCCCGAAAACTCCGCAATACGGATATGCCTTTAAGCAAGATGCTGGAAGAGCTGATGAAAGAAA
The DNA here is from genome assembly GCA_022495995.1 of Adenophora triphylla var. japonica. Taxonomy (NCBI): domain Eukaryota; kingdom Viridiplantae; phylum Streptophyta; class Magnoliopsida; order Asterales; family Campanulaceae; genus Adenophora; species Adenophora triphylla. The sequence goes on from JAFEMH010001007.1 coordinate 61,159, forward strand.
AGCTGATAAAGCCACTGGAGAATTGGAAGCCCAAGAACCCCAACGTTCAGTTGGATGAGTCTAAGCATTGTCTTTTCCATCAATACCCCGGGCACGACACTGATGATTGCTGCTATTTGAGGCATGAGATCCAGAAGTTGATAGAAGATGGGAAGCTCGAGAACCTCCGTGGGCCAAAAACAGAAAGTTATGGTAAGAGGTCAATTCAGGGGGTGCAAGGTCAGAAACGTCAGCATGATTTTGGGATGCCCATGAGCAAAATTTTTGGCGATTTGGTGAAACGAGGCCTTCTCACACCTCTCGAGAATTATAAGCCAAGAAACCCAGGAAGAGTTGACAGAACCAAGTTCTGTGAGTACCACAAGCATTATGGTCACGTGACAGACAAGTGTTTGGATCTGAAGAAAGAAATTCAATGGCTGATCTACGAAGGAAAGCTCAAGCTCCCTGGCAGTCCAACCAGCGAAGAGTAGCTAGACTAGGGTTTACTTATCCTTAAGTAAGATTAAGAAAAAAAAATATATATAGTCTCTCAGTCAACCATCGTAGGTTCTAGTACTTTTCTCTTTCAATCAAGTCCTCCACGGACATTGTAATTAATCTTTAATTTTCTATAAAAGAGTCTTCTTCTTTTCTTACTAGACTTAAGACATTATTTGCTCACCTACATTACATTTAATTAAATGGTTTTATTTTAGATGATCACTTGCATTGCTCAACAAATAATCTCTCGAAATAATTCACGTTCCGATTAATCAGTGTGAGAAAGTCAACTAATGCCTTCCCCATACACTTTCCTTAACCCACAAAAGGCCTCCATCAAGCCATACACTTTCCTAATCATGCCCCCACCTTCATCTTGACCAAGTCAACGACGGCGGCAACATCAAGGGACAGCAAGAGGCCACTCAGCTTCGGAAAATTGACCCCATGTCGACAACAACATAGGAGCTTGATTTAGACCTCAAGGGTATCAAGAATGTTCAAGCAGGGGCTCGCCTTGGCCCTCAGGTGCTTCGGAAAATAAAAAATAAAAAAAGAAAGAGAAAATCTTAGTGCAAAAAAGAGTAATACCCAGCTAGGCTGAAAAATCCCAAAAAAAGGGCAGTCTAGGCAAAAAACAGGGTTGCACATAAAAAAAAATGAGGCCAAGGACCCAGCACCGCCCATCAAAAGCTTGACGGACAGGCAAAATCAAAGCTCAGAGAATGAAAGTTGTCGATAACAATGGGGCGGTCGAAGCAAAGCCAGAAGCATTTCATAAGCCTGTAGGCACGTGCAAATCCTTTCTCCCCCAATGAAAGAGGAAGCAATCAGAAACAACCGTCCAAAGTGACTTGGTCAAGGAATCATCCCGAGGCCCACGCCTCATCATCCAATCTTCTCATCTGAGCCTTCTCACTAAAGGAACCACAAATCCCATTTCCCAAATCAATTCGGCCAAAGCCGAACTACGGCAACCTGAGCTCCTCACAATGAGGGGAACGTAGGCAACCAGAAATGGTCCGGTCATAAGAAAGTTCCAGAAAATCCGGTCTCATCAATGACCTTTCCCACAAACACATTCAAATCCCAGAAAACCCGGTCTCATCAATAACTCCCTATACACAAACCTTTCTTTCACACCAGCCAACCTTGATCCGCGACATTGGTTGACTGTCTCCTCATGATTAATCAAAATTTTTGTTCATATCAAGATTAGTGGTTGAATAGCCCGAACATCAATAAAGGGTTTTAAGCAATCTTGTGATCATTGTAAATAAAACAAGTTTTCAGATGTCTTGACAAGTCTTCCGTTTCTACATCTTAGGAAAAATAGTGCTAAACACTAATTTTCTGTCAGCAGGGGCTTCCATACACTTTTATAAACCTCTCTACGCTTATACTCTCCCAAAAGAGTCAAACCCAAAGCGAGTTTTGTGCCTACATCGAATAAGGCCATCGGAATAACACAAAATCGGGATCTATTCCCACCTTTCGAAAAATATGCCCCTGCATGTATTTCTGAGAATCTTTTCTTTCACATCTTCTTAAGGTTGACTGATTGACTAAATAAAAAAAAAAGAGAGAAGGATAGGTTTTCCCTCTTCTGCTACAATTCGCATTAGGGATGCCTTGAAACTCTTCAAGTTTGGGACTTTGTCAAAGCATTCCTTTAAACTGGGGCTTCTTTAGCCATTTTTGGGGTTCGCATCGGGTTCTTCACTAGGTCCCTAGACGGATTCAGTTTTGTTCAGATCAACCTCAGGATCACTTCCGCAGTACCAATCATATTGGGATTTTCGCTAGGTCATCAGACTGGGGCTCTACCAAGTCACTTCTTCAAAACCTAAGACTTCGCCTGCTCAGTTCATCCAACCGGGGCTTTGCCAGTGAAAGGATCTTTCATGGGGCTTTGCAGAAAGTTCTTCCTCAGACCGGGGCTCCGATAAGTCGCATCCATCCCTAGAAGAGAGGTTTGGTCACTTCGACATCTGCTTTAGTCTTTGGTTATAAAAGCCTATCAGCTTCAAATGCCAGAATGTGAGAAAGGAACATTCATCGAGACCCAAGGTTTAAACCCAGTCTCAGCCCAAGAGGGAATCCTAGTCCACGTTGACAACATCTCAGCAACAACAGCAGTTCAGTCCGCACCCAAGGGATACGACCCCACCTGCTTGAAACCTGTCTTAAACAATTTCCAAACACATTCCATATGTACATCCAGACCCAGTCCCTACCATGTTTCCAAGAAAAAATCACCCCCAGGCTCAAGTAACGTGCCAATTGCTAATGATAACATTTTCTCCCAAAAGCGCCTTCGTTATAACGAGATAACGCCAGGCGACAGTTTCCTAATTGTCAAAAATCTAACTTAAGCTACCTCTATCACAAGATTGAGAAGTATGCTAAAGTTTTCCAGCTATAGCTGCCTCTATCTACTCGATAGTGACGTAAGCTTTAGCCTCCTCAGGTGACAACCTCCACTAATCGTTAAAACCTCAAGAATCGTAGACATCGTTCCTAACTATCTAGTGATGCTTGAACTACGATCAAGGCTTGATTCCTCCGGGATACGTAGGTAGCCTTTCATAAAAGGTTCAGCCATCCGACCACTTTGGTCACCTTTTCTTTCCCCGTTCCTCGATGGTGCGTAAGCTTTTGGCACATTCCTAGTAGGATTGGTTGTTTGACCTCCTAGGTCACCCCGTTTCCATCCTTATAGGAAGGGACCAAATATCTCTTTGCCATTGTCCCAAGGAGGCCAGGTAGGTGACCTATTTTGGTCACCCAATTCCAACCTGTGTCTGCAATTCCATTCCAGTTCCAAAGGCAATGAAAAAAACAGTTCAGGCTTACTAAGTCGCGTGACATAACAAGCCAAGTCGCGCGACATAACAAGCCCATATCAGACATCAGACATCAGCAATATATTACTTTCCCCAAGGCAATCCCCGACATGTCAATAGCTGCAAATGCCAGTCATACACTTCTCAAATGCATAAGGGAGGGTTCATGTACCCCATGTATACCCATGCATTCATATTTAAGCCAAAAATCCATTCAAGTCATCCAGTTCAAGCCATTTACTACCATCATTTCATAAGTGCGTGCAACAAAATGCATAACAATGTATATACAAAATAAAATAGGCCAAGTCCAAAAGATGTGCATAGCAAAAATAACATGATGTTTTCCTCTAAAAGGGTACAATAACAAAAAAAAAGTCATAAATATCTAGGGGGAACGGGGCTACTCTGAGTCATCTCCATCATCCTCTCCATCATCATCATCCTCTCCATCATCTTCATCCTCGCCGTCATCCTCAACCTCCTCAGGCTCATCGTCGGGATCGTCAGAAGGTGCCTCGTAGGCTATGGTCCCCGTGCGGTAATAGTCATCAAGCTCAGTGATGACAGTAGAATCAAGCTCATAATCTGTGGCTGTCTCAGCCCCACCATCCTCATCATCATCATCGTCAATCTCAACGGGTCCGTGAAGAGGCACATTTGGCCTCTTTGTCCGAGGCCTCGGTCCACTAATGCCTCCGCTGGTGCCCGCGTCATCAGAGCGGCTCTTCTTCCTTCTCGGCTGGCCAGGTGGAGAGATATCAATCGAACCCTGCGACCGGCACTGATTCTTCCAAAAGCTCATACCTCTCTGGAGCTTGCCAATCATGCCCACAGCGCCGGTATAAGCCCTGGTCAAGTGCCTGTAAGCCTGAGCCGACACCTGTTACAAGCAGACATAATAAGTGTCAGAATGCAGTTCTTGATAACAGAAAGAGATGCAATCAATCCAAAAGACGTAAGGAACAGTACTTACAGATCTAGAACCTCGCGGGAGCACCAGATGAGGGTGAGTCTGTGACATATCAATATGAGCTCGCCTCATGCGACCGCCACCCTGGTAATCAATGAAAGTCGGGGGCAAAGGAGGTCTAGCCACATAGCCAGTCGAGGGTCCCGCACTCTGAGCACCATAACCAACCCTGGTCTGTGGGGACTGAAGATGCATAGCCACGTACAAAGTGTAATCCCCATCCCGTGTGAAGAGATGTGCCGCCATGCCTACGATCAAAGCATCTACATTCGCCAACTGGCGAGGCAGCCACATCCTAGCTGGAGGATCATCAGGGATCCGAGCATGCCTATTGGGCCCATGCTGTCTATACACTCTCTCTCCTAAATATAAGGCATCTCCAGACAAACCCACCAACAGCTTGCGACACTCTGTCAAGTGCGCAGCATGATCTAAATCCAAATCGCCATAACGGCCAGTCCAGGGGAACAAACTCATCCTCTGTGGAGTCCCTCTCAGGCATGTCAGCGTATCATGATACGAGGCCGTAATCCTGCACCTCGAACCCTCCGGTGTCCTAGTCTATCTCCTGGCACTCTTCGTCCACCGTCTGAGAGCAGGAAAAGTGGTGGCAGGAAACTCATCCTGTATCTGCCACTCGTAACAACCAAAATACTCGAAGGCCCAAGCCTGAAAAGAAGAAGAAGAAGTCAAAACAAGGAAAAAGGATAGAATGAAATGCGCAAAAGAAAAGAGGTCAAGATGAGAGAATACCTCAAAAGCCAGATGACAGCAAGTAAAATACTTCGCCCTCCCTCTACTGACATCATCTAGAGCCAAATACATCTCGGCTAAACCAGCCTCACCCCAGGATAAATTCCCCACAGCATCCCAGGCTCTCAGAAGCTCCAGCAGTGAAATCAGGGCAGTAGAGGCGCTGTTAATGAACAGCATGTCAGAAAAGCCTACCCATACAAAAGCCCTCGCTAATCTCTCGGCTCTCAGCCGGCTCTCAACAGGATCATCAACCACAATGTAGTCCCTACTCTGTTCCCCAACCAAGCCATGTAGCTCGCCCAACTCATATCCATTCCCCTTCTTGATCTGGGGAACGAAGCCAAGCAAACTCATAAAATCGGCATCAGTGATAGGCTGGGGCTCAGCTCCCTGTGCAGGCTCCTCTATGTAGAGTGGCTCATCTGTAAAAGGCAATCCTGTGATGACCGCAAAATCCAGCGGTGTGACTGTCGTCTCACCCCAAGAGAAGTGGAATGAATGGGTGGTCTCCCACCAAAACTCTCTAAAGGCCCTCACCAAATCTACACTCCTCTGAGTGTCTCCAATGGCCTTCGCCATCTCAAAGAATTGCCCTAGCCCAGCGGCGTAAATCATGCCCTTAGGCGAGTCTATCTGCTCCTGGATACCCGGCAAGCTCTGCCATAGCCTGCCAATCACCTCCGGGGAACCACGGGTGCGTAATCTCTGCAAGAAAACATGGCACAGGTATAAATATCTCATGCTATTTCTTGAAATCATCTCAAGCAAGAAAAAAAAAATAGGTCAAAATATATCAATGTATAGCATGCATTTAGCATCATATTTCCTAGGTCAATCTATGATTTCATTCCAGTTCATGATTCAATTCATAGCACAGTCTGAAGGCATTCAGTTCGAAGCAATTTCACCCAAATCAAAATTTTTTCAAAAAAAAAAAAACTAGGTCACTTACCACATCTTTCTTCCCGACATCCAAGGTATGCTCATCGAGCTGCGGATAGAAATCTCCCCTTTGAGCTTGCGGAAGAAAGGGCCTTTGATTCCTCTGCACCCCTTTCCGTCGATTGGCTAACTCGGCATGTTGAGGAGCCCTTTTAGTCGGATATAACCTAGGAGGCATTCTCCAATTGAATCGGGCTCAAGATGTTTAATCTCTCTCGATTCCTCTCAAGCTCTCCCTCTGATGTTTGCTCTCTTTCTCTTCTCACTGTCGCCTCCCTCTCAATTTCAAGCCTAATTGAATTTCAAATGGCGACTGTGCGAATTTTGAATGAATCTGTCAAACTGGCCTATTATGTCGTGCGACATACTAAGCCCCTGTGGCTTGTTTTTACAATTTTGCCCTTGAAGGCTCCATTTTACAATTTTGTCCCCCGTAGGCCTCTTTTACCCTTTATGCCCCTGGCATTTCTAATCATTTTCAACCAAATTTTCCCTCCAGTGCCCCCGAGGCCTATTTTACAAATTTACATCTGTGACTCATTTTATTTGCCCTTGGCATTTTCAATTCTATTTTCAAAAAATCGGGTACGTCCCGTTGCTTCATAAAAAATTATCGGGTCCTTCCCACTTTTTTATGAAAAAATTATCGGGTACGTCCCGTTTCTTTACAAAAATTATCAGGGTACGTCCCGTTTCTTTAATAAAATTATCCGGGTACGTCCCACTTTCTTTACAAAAAAAATATTGATTCCTTCCTACTTCTTTATAAAATCCATCTCGCGATCTCCGTTATTCCAAGGTGAAGGAATAACATTTCGCTCTCTTTCGATCTCCGTTATTCCAAGGTGAAGGAATAACATTTCGACCTTTTTCGCGATCTCCGTTATTCCAAGGTGAAGGAATAACATTTCGACCTATTTCGCGATCTCCGTTATTCCAAGGTGAAGGAATAACATTTCGCTCTCTCGCGATCTCCGATTATTCCAGATTGAAGGAATAACATTTCGAACTCTCTCGCGATCTCCGTTATTCCAAGATGAAGGAATAACATTTCGCTCTCTTTCGATCTCCGTTATTCCAAGGTGAAGGAATAACATTTCGACCTTTTTCGCGATCTCCGTTATTCCAAGGTAAAGGAATAACATTTCGCTCTCTCGCGATCTCCGATTATTCCTGATTGAAGGAATAACATTTCGCTATCTCGCGATCTCCGTTATTCCAGATTGAAGGAATAACATTTCGCTCTCTTTCGATCTCCGTTATTCCAAGGTGAAGGAATAACATTTCGACCTTTTTCGCGATCTCCGTTATTCCAAGGTGAAGGAATAACATTTCGCTCTCTCGCGATCTCCGATTATTCCAGATTAAAGGAATAACATTTCGCTATCTCGCGATCTCCGTTATTCCAGATTGAAGGAATAACATTTCGCTCTCTTTCGATCTCCGTTATTCCAAGGTGAAGGAATAACATTTCGACCTTTTTCGCGATCTCCGTTATTCCAAGGTGAAGGAATAACATTTCGCTCTCTCGCGATCTCCGATTATTCCAGATTGAAGGAATAACATTTCGCTATCTCGCGATCTCCGTTATTCCAGATTGAAGGAATAACATTTCGCTCTCTTTCGATCTCCGTTATTCCAAGACGAAGGAATAACATTTCGACATCTCTCGCGATCTCCGTTATTCCAAGATGAAGGAATAACATTTCGCTCTCTCGCGATCTCCGTTATTACAGATTGAAGGAATAACATTTCAATATCTCTTTCGATCTCCGTTATTCCAGATTAAAGGAATAACATTTCGCTCTCTTTCGATCTCCGTTATTCCAAGTTGAAGGAATAACATTTCGACCTTTTTCGCGATCTCCGTTATTCCAAGGTGAAGGAATAACATTTCGCTCTTTCGCGATCTCCGATTATTCCAGATTGAAGGAATAACATTTCGCTATCTCACGATCTCCGTTATTCCAGATTGAAGGAATAACATTTCGCTCTCTTTCAATATCCGTTATTCCAAGACGAAGGAATAACATTTCGACCTCTCTCGCGATCTCCGTTATTCCAAGATGAAGGAATAACATTTCGCTCTCTCTTTCGATCTCCGTTATTCCAGATTGAAGGAATAACATTTCAATATCTCTTTCGATCTCCGTTATTCCAGATTAAAGGAATAACATTTCGCTCTCTTTCGATCTCCGTTATTCCAAGTTGAAGGAATAACATTTCAATATCTCTTTCGATCTCCGTTATTCCAGATTAAAGGAATAACATTTCGCTCTCTTTCGATCTCCGTTATTCCAAGTTGAAGGAATAACATTTCGATATTTCTTTCGATCTCCGGTATTCCAAGTTGAAGGAATAACATTTCGATATCTCTTTCGATCTCCGTTATTCCAAGATGAAAGAATAACATTTCGACTCAGTAAAAGTTCTGAACTACGGCCTGGCTTGATTCCTCCGGGATACGTAGGTAGCCTACTTTAGGTTCAGCCAATTCGTCACATATGACGCCCCCTTTCCCCAGTGGATTCCGAACTACGATTATGGCTTGATTCCCACTCGGGATACGTAGGTAGCCTTTCATAAAACGTCCAGCCACTCGACCAACTTGGTCACCCAATCCGTCTCGGCATTCGCTAGATTGGATCCTTTTCTATCAATAACCCCACTCGCCCTGCAAGTGACGTTGCCGAGGGGCTTCTGTAAGTACCCAAATCTGGCTCATGCCTTCCGGTTAAGTTCCCCGGCAATTCCGGCAAGTTTCCCGACAATTCTCCAGACTTTTCTAGAGTTCCGGAGAAATTCCGGAAATGTTCCAAACCTTCTAAGGGGTGAAGGGACTGCTTGGAGATTAAGAAACACGTTTTTCTTAATTCAAGAAAAACCTTCTAGAAAACTGCCACCTTGCATGTTTCTAGAAGAACTGGAAGTGGCTACTTATGTCGTGCGACATACTAGGCCATGAAGACTTCTAGAAGCTTGCCACCTTGCATGTTTCTAGAAGGAACTGGAAGGGGCTTATTATGTCGTGCGACATAACCTGCCAAGAAAACTTCTAGAAGGTTGCCACCTTGCATGTTTCTAGAAGGAAAACAGTTATGGCTTGTTATGTCGTGCGACATAATAAGCCCATGCAGGCAGCCTATAAATAGAGGCCTTCACCTCTCATTTTGGACACCCCTATATGAGCTCGACCGTCTTAAAGTGTAGGATTGATGGGCTAAGGACATTCCTTCCTAAAGAACCTCATTTTTGGACTATAAAAGGGAGTCCCTCTCTCGATCACGCAAGTCCCGAGGTCAAAATGCGATGATCACAAGTCCAAGATGAGGACGGGATCAAAATCCCGAATACATAAAATCCAAGAAATCCCGAGCGACAACCAATAAATAGTTTGTACGTCCGGAAGACGACTTGGGACATTCCCCCCCCCTTTTCAAACACATGCACACAAGAAAGCACGCAAGCAAGCACGGTTAATGGAATCTTGGGAGACTTGCTCCGGCAAGGCACCTTGGGTGAACGACGATCCGTTCTTCCCAAGGGGTAACTTAACCTCCGAACCCATAAAAACCTTTTTTTCAAAGTTTTGAGGTAATCAAAATGGCGTGGCGACTCCGTTTTTCAAATTAAACCGGATGTCTTCAAACTCGCGTGAATCCAAAATTTGGGCACACATTCACAGATACCACCAAGGAGTTCACTATTGTGTCAAAAGCAATATTCATCATCATCTATAACTATAAGAGGCCTGACGTAGGGTTTTACCTGCATCCTAGTGGCAGGGAGAAAAATAATAAAAGGATTAGAAGATAAGACAGGGAGAAGAGATGGGATAGGAAACTGAAATAAAAAAACACCATTTTTTGATATATAGTTTACCAACACAATAGAGGTGATGATGGAAGTCCTTAGGATCTTCCTTTGTCTAAATTCTAAGACAAATAAATTTGGTGGAAGACTCAACGTGAGTTCTTCTCTTTGATTTTTTCATATATATATTCACAATAATAAAGAGTCCTAAATCTTCTATACAACTGTGAGATATGAACAAATATGTAAAGGATAACTATTACAAATGTGATTGAAAATCATGCCTAACTGACTACAAATCTATCCTATAATCACGTCAATGAGAGCCAATCTGGGGATGAGAGAATCACAGCTTTACACCCCCCCGGTAAGCTAAGTGGCACATGGTGGAGCTGTAGCTTGGAAGAGAATATGTGCAAACGTGGTTTGGCAAGCCCTTTTGTGAACATATCAGCAAGTTGGTCAACAGTGGAGACATAACTTAGTCAGAGAAACCCTCTTTGATGAAGTTCTCGAACAAAGTGGTGGTCTATTTCAATGTGCCGAGTTCTAGCATGAAAGACGGGATTACCGGACATATATAGAGCGGACATATTGTCATAGAATAGTCTTGGAGGAGAAATAAATAAACCCAGTTCTTGAAATAAATAGGAAAACCAACGCAGTTCAGCGGTGGTAGTTGCTAAAGCGCGATATTCAGCTTCACTGCTAGATCGAGCAACATTGGTTTGTTTCTTTGTAGTCCAAGCAGCTAGATTTGACCCAAGAAACATACATGCACCAGTTGTGGAGCGGCGGTCGTCAATAGAACCTACCCAATCAGAATCGGAATAGGCAGTGAGAGAGAGATCGTTGGAGCGATCAAACTTAAGGCAAAGTGTGATGGTTCCTTTTATGTAACGAAGAATTCTCTTCACAGCCTCAAGATGTGAAGATCGAGGGGAGTGCATGTGTTGGCAAACTTGATTTATGGAAAAGGCAATGTATGGTCTTGTCAAAGTGAGGTATTGCAAGCCACCCACGATACTACGATATGTAGTAACATCATGTAGTGGATCATCACCTTCATTGGCTGAAAGATGAGTGCCAACAACTACTGGAGTAGACACGGCTTTACAACCTTCCATGTTGAACTTTCGAAGCTAATCTGAAGCATATTTTTCTTGGCTAAGTGAGAGAATATATGGAGTGCGAATAGTATCGATGCCAAGGAAGAAACCCAAATTACCCAGCTGTCTACTATCGAAGGTAGCACAAATCTGTTCAATGACTTGGGTGACTTCGTAGAGGAGGAGCCGGTGATAATGAAATCATCAACATAGACCAATATGGCAACCAAGGAGTTGCTCGAATGCCTAATAAAGAGAGAGATATGTGCTTTGCTATTAAAAACACCAATGGAGAGAAGATGATCATGTAAACGTTGAAACCATGCCCTAGGAGATTGTTTCAAGCCTTAAATAGCTTTATGTAAGAGACATACATGATCGGGAAAGTCCGGATGATGGAACCCCGGAGGTTGCGACATGTACACTTCTTCTTGGAGATGACCATTTAAGAATGCATTACGGACATCTAGCTGTTGAAGTGGCCATGAGTGGGAATGAGCGATGGCAAGAAGAGTACGAATAGTAGGAGGTTTAACTAGGGGACTGAATGTTTCATCATAGTCAACCCCTTCTTGTTGAGTCAATCCTTGAGCCACTAAGCGAGCTTTATGACGCTCGACAGAGCCATCAACATGCTTCTTAACTTTGTAGATCCATTTACTTCCAACAACATTCATGGAGGGACTACGAGGAACAAGAGACCATGTACCATTCTTGTGCATAGCCGATAATTCTTCAAGCATTGCTTTATTCTAATGAGGGAGAGGGGCATCTTGCTTGAGTGTCTTAGGTTCGAACTCAAGAGAGTCTGTCGTGGTTGTAGACAAGCCAAGTGGGAGGGGATGCCGAGATGTGGCTGTGGAAGAGGCAAAATCTGCAACTTGCTTTGGTTTAACAATTCCGGACTTAGCCCTAGTCTGCATGGGATGAATATTTATGGGCTGGACAGAAGATGGCCCAGGTGGTGGTGTTGGAGAGCGAACTAGTTTAGGGCCTGATGGAGCATGGCTGGCCAAAGTAGTTTCAGAAAGTAGGGGCCTGTGAGTTGGTGGACAAGGCGCTGGAGAGGCCGGCCCATTTTGGGCTGATGATCCAGTAGAAGCGGACAAAGGGGAGTCCAGAATAGCATCTGGATGAGTGGCTGAGGCTAAGCGACTTGGGCCAGTAAGTCCATTGGGCTGAGAATGAGCATTGCATGGATCTGAAAAATGTGCTACAGAATTATGAGAACTTTTCATGGGGCCGGATTGAGCCTTTGTTCCTGTAGAAGCACACTAAGACATCGGGAAAATACTCTCATAAAAAATAACATGCCTAGAAATGTAGAGACGCACCATGGTGCGGTCTAGACAACGATAACCTTTTCGAAAATTATCGTACCCAAGGAAGATACATGAGGTAGATTTAGGCATTAATTTGTGATGATTATATGGAACCAAGTGAGGAAAACATAAACACCCAAACGTTTTAAGCACCAAGTAGTCTGGTGTTCATTTTAATAATTTTTGAAATGGAGAAATATAACCAAGAAGATGCATGGGAAGACGATTTATGAGATATACTGCGGTGTTGAACGCCTCAAGCCAATAAATATGAGGAACCGCGGATTGAGCAAGAAGGCATAATCCCATTTCCTCAATGTGTCTATGTTTTCTCTCGGCAGTACCATTTTGGTGGGGAGTGTATGGGCAAGTGGATTGGTGTTTAATGCCATGATTTTTAAGAAAGACATCAAAAGCACGGTTTATGAATTCATCCCCTCCATCCGTTTGAATGGTTTTGATAGTATGAATCGCACCAATTTTTCGACTGAGTTGATTTTCTATTTGAGTTTTAAACATAGAAAAAACATTCAACACATCCGATTTACAAATTAAAGGGTAGAACCAAACAAAATGAGAAAAATCGTCTACAATACTTAAGTAATAATGAAATCCACTAACTGAAGGTTCAGGGGATGGACCCCATACATCCAAATGTAAAATGGCCCATGGCCAATGGCTCAACAGAATGAAAAGTACGAGGGGAAAAGGAGAGATTGCATGATTTCCCTAATGGACAAACATGGAAAACAATATTATTTTTTGAAGAACCTAAAATATGGAAAGAATATCTATTACAAATGTGATTGAAAATCATGCCTAACTCTAATGAAGTTGCTGGACGATTATTTTGGGAGGTGATGAACTCCTTATATGAGTGTCCAAGTCCGGCCACAATTCTTTGCTGCAAGTCCTCGTCGGAGATAACTTCGCCTGCATTAGCGAGGGCATCGGAAATTGAGACGGCCTGGAGGAAATGATCATCAATTGTGGTCTCAGGTTTCTTAGCAAGGGCATTGATATCGGTTTTGAGCTTTTGGATATGAACTCTAGACCGTCCTCCGAACCGTTTCTCAAGCATAGACCATGCTGCCGGAGCGGTGTCACAAGGGTTGACTCTTGACTGAATTTTGGTAGTGACCGTAGCCTTAATCTAGCCAAGAACAAGACTTGAGGCTTGGAGGAAGAAATCCAATTCTGGGTTGGAAGATCCATCCGCCTTTTTGGATGGTGGTGAAACAGCGTTTGTAACGGCCGTTGTTAGTTTATAGGTCGTGCAGACCGTATAAAACATGGATCTCCAGTTCAAGTAATTGTCATTTGTGAGATGACAATGACCAAGGTAAGACTGGACATTGAGATTTAGAGGAAGAGATGAAGTGGCAGCGGAAGAAGGTGACGAAAAGTTGACTGAAGGGTTGGAATCAGTCGGGATTGTCATGGCTCCGTTCAAGAGGATCGTGATACCATCTAAGACAAATAAATTTGGTGGAAGACTCAACGTGAGTTCTTCTCTTTGATCTTTTCATATATACATTCACAATAATAAAGAGTCCTAAATCTTCTGTACAACTGTGAGATATGAACAAATATGGAAAGGATAACTTGTCACGACCCGAAATCTAGGCACCATTTTATTCACGTGTTGGGCACGTGGAGCGAGGCCGTAGCATTTTATTGATTTCATTTCGTAATAATTGGTATTTTTATGTGTTAGTATTAGCATTTTAATAATTTATGTGATATTTTAAGTGTATTAATAAATTAATTTTAATTACTTAATGTCTAAATGAAATAAAAAGGAATTTTATAGTAAAGTTATAATATTAAAAATATTATAATAAAAAGCTTTACAAGATTTTGAGGGGCTTAGGTGTAATTTGGGAACTTAAGGTAGTTGTTCAAAATAACCTAAAGTGGAGGGCTAAATTGTAAAATTGATTATATATATATATATTACTCCTTCTTCCTCCTTCAGAAAACCGGCGAGAGAGAGAGAAAAAGTATGAGAGAAATGGAGAGGAAGAGAGAAAGAAGAAATACTTCCTCCGTCCCCAAAATATTTTCCAAAAATTCTAGAAAATCAACCGTTAGGTCATTTTTCGATCCGACTGCGGCGGAGCGATCAGGAAGCCGAGGAGAACGTTTAGAACCGATCAGATCGTCATTTTATTTCGGCACATTTTTAGGTAAGTTATTATGATTTCTTTCAAATAATTGCTCATATTAAAATAAATGTTGATATTATGTGTTCTAAATGATATTTGGTATTATGGGACCAAAATATTTGACTTTTGGTAATTTTCGAAATTTAATTGTGTTATGGGAATCAAAAGGAAAATGGGTTGTTTAAATTGAGTAGGATAAGGTTTGGCTTGGAAATAATAAAGTTGTATTTATATATATGGAGGTCTTATGTTATATATTTGAGTGTTGGAAATTTTAGTCAATTTATAGGGCTTAAATCGGAAGATGGGGAAAAAGGGTTATACGGCTTGGAGGAAGTATGTGTGGCATTGTTTGGGTTTCTTATAATGAAGTTGACTAAGGTTGCAGAGATATTGTTGTTATAGTTAGGATGAAAATGATATGGTTGTTAATTATATATATATGTTATATGGCATGGGGGAAAGTATAGTTATAATCTAAATATATATATATATATATATATATATATATATATAGTGAAGTTGGTTTAGTGAAATGAAATGGGATTTTGGCTTGAATGTTAGGATGGAAAAGGGTAAAGTGATTAGGTTAGGACATATGACTTGGCAGGAAGGTTTAAGTGTCATGGTGTTAGAAATTGGGTTAAAAATGATGAAGTTGTGGTTTGAATGGTTGTTGGAAATTCTCTGATCATTTTGGTTAAGTTGGAATGATCATAGGAAGCTAAATGGTGTTACAATGTGTTTAAATGGTATGTGAACAGGTGGGATCACTTGGCTTGGTTTGAAAAGAAATGGGAAATGGGTAAAACAAGCTTAAGGTTGATAAACATGAAAAGGGCCATGGAATAAGTTGAATTGTCATGTGGTAAATGGGAAATAAATTTGCTACGGTTTGAGTTGAGTGTTGTTATATATGAAAATGGAGGTGTAACCTGAGTTTGGGTTGGGTTGGCAAAGCTGGATGAAGTAAAAACGGGTTATGGCATTTGGGTTGGACTGTTGCTGATGTGCTGAGTCTGATGTCTGATTTTGGCCTTGGCACGAGTCGTGCCAAGGAGCACGAGTCGTGCCCCTCTTGCCACTCGTGACAACGAGTCGTGAACAATGGTCCAAGTCGTTCTGAGTAACATGGGGGAAAAAGGCACGAGTCGTGCCATATGGCACGAGTCGTGCCCTGCATCAGAAATTCTGAATTAACTTTTAAATCTTAGAAACCTATTCACTTAGAACAAGATCGAACCCTCTTCAGTGTAGGATGAATTAGAACACTTTAGCTACATAATGAGGTCTCGTAGTTAAAATGAAATTGGGGAAGTAGTCTAAATATCGTGTTGAACCGGGTTGAAAGTCATTGTGGTTTGAGAGCCAAAATTTATAGAAACTTGGTATTTGATTATGGAGTTTTAAAAGGAAGTCGTGAAATGTGATATTGTGAACGCGTAGAGTACTTGTATGTTATGATACCCTACGTGATTACTTTGGAAATGGTTATATGTTAAAATGGTGCGTGAAATAATTGTTGCACGACATCATTGGCTGGATCATGAGCATACATATTAGTTGTTAATTATGGTAACTCAATGGTGTATATATATGTGACACTAATTGAAAATAAACATGAGTAATTGTACCATGTTCTATACTGTTCAACATGAGTAATGATGCCATGTTACATACTGCTATCTTATTGTGTGGAAGTGATCCAAGTAAATGTATGTGCTTGAATATATATATATATATATATATATATATATATATATATAAATGTTCCCAAGAGGATGTATATACATGTATTCCCTAGAGGATGTATATAAATGTTTTCCCAAGAGGATGTATCTACATGTCTTCCCAAGAGGATGTATATACATGTATTCCCTAGAGGATGTATATAAATGTTTTCCCAAGAGGATGTATCTACATGTATTCCCAAGAGGATGTATATACATGTATTCCCTAGAGAATGTGTTCCCAAGAGGATGTATCTACATATATTCCCAAGAGGATGTATATACATGTATTCTCTAGAGGATGTGTTCCCAAGAGGATGTTTTTCCAAGAGGATGTGTTCCTAAGAGGATGTAATATGTTTATGGTATTCAAATTATGACGTGAAACAACTTGCTTACGTGTTGCATTTTATTTGGCATATTGCTGCATACATAATAACTTGCTGAGATTCTTTCTCACCCCTTCTCCCTTTAATTTTTTTTTAGTTTCAGCTGAGACAGGTAGACCAGACCGGTGAGGCTGGAAAGGAGTTGGACCGTCTTCTGGGTTGTCAGGGTATGTGTACTGTTAGGGAGTTGGGAATAAGTGTGGTTATTATTAAAGTGAGAAAAGAGATATGTATAATATTTTATAAATACTTCCCATGTAATGTTGTAAATTAAAACCGGTTATAGTTTGGTTTCAACAGTTTATTTAACTCTTAAATTATTTAAAGGAAAAGTTTTTTAAATTCTAGAAGGTGGGTTGGGGACCCTCCAGCTGGGACACGAGTTTATAGGTCCCGGGTAAGGAGAGGTCCTCACAGTTGGTATCAGAGCTAAGGTTAGAAGTCAAGGGTAGAAGTCTAGTCTAAGGGGGAATGTGTGATACCTGACGACAAGTGTTTAGTGCAGGAAATTGTTCAATGGCAGAAAATAGTAATAACCAACCAAGAGATCAAGGAATTGTGAGTAAAATGGAGAGATATATTCCTCCGCAGTTATTAGGGATATATTACCTGTCTCAGTAGTAGGGGTAATACTTGTATGGATCCCCGTTCGCTTCATTATTATGTGGCATTGTAATTCTGCTTTTATTTGCATAATTTGCTTCAGAGTTGCCTTATGTGCTAGAGGTATCTACTCCTATAGGAGAGTAACTCGAATCTTCCTTGATTATCATGGTAGTCGTGATTATGTGGGCATGTATTGCTAGTGGATTTGGTAGATATACCAATCCATGAATTATTGTTATATTTGACCTGAATGGGTTAAGTAGTTATTGTGTTTTGGGAGGACTATCGCAAGAAGCGAGTCTCCTTATCTATGTTTGATTTGCCTCTGTGTTTAGTTGAGGCAGATAAGTTATTAATTGATATTTATGTCATATATGCATTAAATATCAATAAGTATAGTTTAAATAATATGAGAGTTAAATGGGATTATGTACTAGAAGTGAGTAAAAGCCACCTGAAATATCTTATGTATTGTTGGTAAATGAATTGGTAAAGTGATTTCATCAGAATAGATCTAGCCGCCAGTTAGGGCGATAGCATTCCGTATTGATCTAATGTCAGGGTTGTTGCCCATATCCAAAACACCTTATAGAAGGGCATTGGTTGTGTTGTAAATATGATGAGTAAACTTTTAAAACCCGATTTGATATTTTGTGTTAATCTCGATGGATGATATCCTTGCTTATCCAGAGTTATGAAAAGATTAGGAAATCAATTGCAAGTTATGTTATCGGTGTTTTGTGAGAATCAAATGTTGTTGAAATTCAGCAAGGGTGAATTTGGCTCAAGAAGATGGTAATTTTGAGTCTTGTAGTGTCAAGCCGGGTATGGTTATTACTTTTTCGAGGATTGAGACCTTGATCAAATAGAACAACCTTCGACAGAGTTAGAACTCCTTTGTTTCAGGGTTTGACAGGCTATTACCAAAATTATTGATGGATTTCCAAGAATTGTAACACCAGTGATTCAATTGATTCGAAGGAGATATCATTTATGTGAAATGTTAAAGGTGAAATTAGTTTTGCAGAATGGAAGATGGATTGACTACAGTTTCGACCTTCACCCTACTCGATGGATGTGAACTTGTAGTTGTCATGTGCGCGTCAAGAGAAGGATTTGGGTTGTGCTTTATACAGACTGGGAAGGCGATAGCTTATGCTTCGAGAGAATCAGAGTGGCGCAGCGGAAGCGTGGAATGGATTACGACTATTTTGTGTTACTTAAGTGGAAATATCCTTTGCATGAAGTTAAATTTGAGATTTGTACAAACCATCAGAATTGAAGTATTATGTATCAGAGTGGATTGAACAACAGGTGGAGAAATTGTTGGAGTTATTAAAAGACTTATTTGCGTTATTACATACCATTCGAGAAGACTACTGTGGTTGCAGAGACGATTAGCTAAAAGACTTTCTTATCAACATTGCCATCCTGCGACTTACGAGATGAGATATTAATTGCGAATGTTCGAGCTACCCTATCTGGTATGAAGATCCTATGGAAGTTCAACCAATGATTCTAACTTGAGGGAATTATCTGACCGTTTCAAGATGGAAGAACCAAGGATGCTGTATGGAATACTGATGGAATATTAACCTTCAACGACAGAAGTGGTGTACTATATTTACAAGAGAGTAAGAGACATTTTAGAGGGAGACCATAACTTGAGAATTGCGATGTATTCAAGACGTTTGAAGGTGTATCAAGCACTGAAGAAGGGTTAGAAGAATGAAGATAAGATGACATTGCGATGGATTTTATAACGAGACTACCTCTGGCATCGAAGAAATGGGACGCATTCGAGTAATAGTGGATATATTAAGCAACGTCGATTCATTTCTACCAAGAGGAATAAACTATGAAAAGGGAGAGTTAACCTGATAGTATGGGCGAGAGAGTTGGTCGTTTCTACGGAGTATTAATCCCTATATTATATCAGATCAAGATGCGAGATTCATATTGCGGTTATGGGAAGATTGAGTACGAGACCTTGGGACTTCCAGATGCCTTCAAATTTACGTTATATCTCCAGATGGATTGGGCAGACAGGCAGAGAGAACTATTCAGAATCTTGAAGAATGTGTGATGCGTGTATCCGATGGATTTTCATTTATTTTGAGAAGTTCGTGTAACCTCAGTAGGAGTGCGTATATCAACAGTGATCAGTCCAGTGTTGAAGTGACACCGCATGCAGCATTGCATTGGAGAAGTCTTGATGATCCTTTCTTGAGTTTATAACCGAGGTTGTTCATGTGATGTAACTTATGTGGAAGAACCATTGAGTGGTATTATAATCAAATCCGGGAATGGAAAACCTAGAATATTCGGGTTGTGAAAATTTGTAGAAAAATCATATTATTGGGGGGAAGCCCTTGGGTTGCGGGAATCCGAGAGGCGTAAGAGTTATATGTGGTTATTTGAGTAGTCAGGTAAGTGTGTAAAAAAAAAAAAAAAGTCGGGACGAATTTTTCTTTAAGGGGGAGTGAATGTCAAGACCCGAAATCTAGGCACCATTTTATTCACGTGTTGGGCACGTGGAGCGGGGCCGTAGCATTTTATTGATTTCATTTCGTAATAATTGGTATTTTTATGTGTTAGTATTAGCATTTTAATAATTTATGTGATATTTTAAGTGTATTAATAAATTAATTTTAATTACTTAATGTCTAAATGGAATAAAAAGGAATTTTATAGTAAAGTTATAATATTAAAAATATTATAATAAAAAGCTTTACAAGATTTTGAGGGGCTTAGGTGTAATTTGAGAACTTAAGGTAGTTGTTCAAAATAACCTAAAGTGGAGGGCTAAATTATAAAATTGATTATATATATATATTACTCCTTCTTCCTCCTTCAGTAAACCGGGGAGAGAGAGAGAAAAAGTATGAGAGAAATGGAGAGGAAGAGAGAAAGAAGAAATACTTCCTCCGTTCCCAAAATATTTTCCAAAAATTTTAGAAAATCAACCGTTAGCCCATTTTTCGATCCTACTGCGGCGGAGCGATCAGGAAGCCGAGGAGAACGTTTAGAATCGATCAGATCGTCATTTTATTTCGGCACATTTTTAGGTAAGTTATTATGATTTCTTTCAAATAATTGCTCATATTAAAATAAATGTTAATATTATGTGTTCTAAATGATATTTGGTATTATGGGACCAAAATATTTGACTTTTGGTAATTTTCGAAATTTAATTGTGTTATGGGAATCAAAAGGAAATGGGTTGTTTAAATTGAGTAGGATAAGGTTTGGCTTGGAAATAATAAAGTTGTATTTATATATATGGCGGTCTTATGTTATATATTTGAGTGTTGGAAATTTTAGTCAATTTATAGGGCTTAAATCGGAAGATTGGGAAAAAGGGTTATACGGCTTGGAGGAAGTATGTGTGGCATTGTTTGGGTTTCTTATAATGAAGTTGACTAAGGTTGCAGAGATATTGTTGAGATAGTTAGGATGAAAATGATATGGTTGTTAATTATATATATATGTTATATGGCATGGGGGAAAGTATAGTTATAATCTAAATATATATATATATATATATATATATATATATATATATATATATATATATATATATATATATATATATATATATATATATATATATATATATATATAGTGAAGTTGGTTTAGTGAAATGAAATGGGATTTTGGCTTGAATGTTAGGATGGAAAAGGGTAAAGTGATTAGGTTAGGACATATGACTTGGCAGGAAGGTTTAAGTGTCATGGTGTTAGAAATTGGGTTAAAAATGATGAAGTTGTGGTTTGAATGGTTGTTGGAAATTCTAGGATCATTTTCGTTAAGTTGGAATGATCATAGGAAGCTAAATGGTGTTACAATGTGTTTAAATGGTATGTGAACAGGTGGGATCACTTGGCTTGGTTTGAAAAGGAATGGGAAATGGGTAAAACAAGCTTAAGGTTGATAAACATGAAAAGGGCCATGGAATAAGTTGAATTGTCATGTGGTAAATGGGAAATAAATTTGCTACGGTTTGAGTTGAGTGTTGTTATATATGAAAATTTAGGTGTAACCTGAGTTTGGATTGGGTTGGCACAGCTGGATGAAGTAAAAACGGGTTATGGCATTTGGGTTGGACTGTTGCTGATGTGCTGAGTCTGATGTCTGATTTTGGCCTTGGCACGAGTCGTGCCAAGGAGCACGAGTCGTGCCCCTCTTGCCACTCGTGACAACGAGTCGTGAACAATGGTCCAAGTCGTTCTGAGTAACATGGGGGAAAAAGGCACGAGTCGTGCCATATGGCACGAGTCGTGCCATATGGCACGAGTCGTGCCCTGCATCAGAAATTCTGAATTAACTTTTAAATCTTAGAAACCTATTCACTTAGAACAAGATCGAACCCTCTTCAGTGTAGGATGAATTAGAACACTTTAGCTACATAATGAGGTCTCGTAGTTAAAATGAAATTGGGAAAGTAGTCTAAATATCGCGTTGAACCGGGTTGAAAGTCATTGTGGTTTGAGAGCCAAAGTTTATAGAAACTTGGTATTTGATTATGGAGTTTGAAAAGGAAGTCGTGAAATGTGATATTGTGAACGCGTAGAGTACGTGTATGTTATGATACCCTACGTGCTTACTTTGGAAATGGTTATATGTTAAAATGGTGCGTGAAATAATTGTTGCACGACATCATTGGCTGGATCATGAGCATACATATTAGTTGTTAATTATGGTAACTCAATGGTGTATATATATGTGACACTAATTGAAGATAAACATGAGTAATTGTACCATGTTCTATACTGTTCAACATGAGTAATGATGCCATGTTACATACTGCTATCTTATTGTGTGGAAGTGATCCAAGTAAATGTATGTGCTTGAATATATATATATATATAAATGTTCCCAAGAGGATGTATAGACATGTATTCCCTAGAGGATGTATATAAATGTTTTCCCAAGAGGATGTATCTACATGTATTCTCAAGAGGATGTATATACATGTATTCTCTAGAGGATGTATATAAATGTTTTCCCAAGAGGATGTATCTACATGTATTCCCAAGAGGATGTATATACATGTATTCCCTATAGGATGTGTTCCCAAGAGGATGTATCTACATGTATTCCCAAGAGGATGTATATACATGTATTCCCTAGAGGATGTGTTCCCAAGAGGATGTTTTTCCAAGAGGATGTGTTCCTAAGAGGATGTAATATGTTTATGGTATTCAAATTATGACGTGTAACAACTTGCTTACGTGTTGCATTTTATTTGGCATATTGCTGCATACATAATAACTTGCTGAGATTCTTTCTCACCCCTTCTCCCTTTAATTTTTTTTTAGTTTCAGCTGAGACAGGTAGACCAGACCGGTGAGGCTTGAAAGGAGTTGGACCGTCTTCTGGGTTGTCAGGGTATGTGTACTGTTAGGGAGTTGTGAATAAGTGTGGTTATTATTAAAGTGAGAAAAGAGATATGTATAATATTTTATAAATACTTCTCATGTAATGTTGTAAATTAAAACCGGTTATAGTTTGGTTTCAACAGTTTATTTAACTCTTAAATTATTTAAAGGAAAAGTTTTTAAATTCTAGAAGGTGGGTTGGGGACCCTCCAGCTGGGACACGAGTTTATAGGTCCCGGGTTAGGAGAGGTCCTCACATAACTATTACAAATGTGATTGAAAATCATGCCTAACTGACTACAAATCTATCATATAATCACGTCAATGAGAGCCAATCTAGGGATGAGAGAATCACGGCTTTACGTAAATTGTATTTCGTACATTTTTTGTGTATCACAATCTCAATCTTAACTTTCTGTGCTAAAATCTCTGTCTCTAATTTTTGCTGATCACAATTTTCTTCTTATCGAACCACAACTCAATGTCGAGCGATCTAAGGAAAACAAAATAAAGGAAGGGGTGAGTCGAAACCCAGTAAGTTATTATATGCAACAATATAGCATGCTAGTAGAAATATATACAATCATAATTTCATATAAATACTAAATGGCTATCAACACATTAACAAGTTATCAAATGTCACATAATTAGCTTTAAAGTAAACACATTAAAAGGATACGTGATCGAGGTTCTCCCTCCGATCGTCTTCACCGGCCTTATCTCTCCACTTCTAGGACACGTGCTATAAATATAGCATCCACATGCGATTAGTGTCGCATCTATAATTGTGAACCGGATATTCGTATTCACGCCACGTGACGTCCTGGTCCCTACAATCCAGGAATAAATCACGGAAACTAGCATGCCAAAGTTACGCATTGCTATAACAATGGGGCTATAAACCCCAACAACGGCCAAACGGAGGGGAAAGGCCACATATGTATTGGCTCATAATTATTACTTAGCCCCAGCACTCGCGATAATTGTGCACCAATACACCTCCAAAACACATACACCAGTTGGACTCAAATGCAATGCGCAAGTAGAAATTTACTCGTCATAAACTAGGTCCTAAAGTAGTGGACCTAACCATAATTCCTATGAACAATTTCCTAATTTTGTTCAAACAATCATATAAACGCTATTTGCAACTTTAATAACACCGAATCATACAAAATGTCCGCTTAAAATTGTTACTAGTCAAATAATCCCAAACAATTAAAAATCACAAAATATCAATTTTAGGCTAATTTAGCATAATAGGTATCTCCATGCATACTAGTAATAATTTTAATAATACTACTACTTCCGTCCCAAAATAATTATCTAAATATCATAAAATTAATCACATAATTAAATTTTCAACCATTATGCTTTTATAGCCTAGAAAAATAGAAATAGTAACTTACCAATTGACGAAATTTCACCGATTATATTTTTTAATTTTGCAATCAAAATGTTCCTCTACGCGAACTCTACACTTTTAATTGCTAAAATCAAGCTTGAATCAACAAGATGATCACTATTTGGACAAGAAACCCTATTTGCGTTGGACAGACGGGGGACTAATTTGGTTCTGTTTTGTGTGTACTCCGGGCGTGGGTATAGAGAAGGCTCATTATATATGTTGGGGATGGAATTTTCACTATATGTATATGATTGACATCTTGAGTAGGTCAGTATAGCATCTTGAAGCTGGAACAACTTGGGAGCAGTTTTGCGGTTCCTATTTTTTAGGAGATACTTGTGCACTCAGAGAAGACCAATTCAACCATGATTCTTCACCAACCACCATCAACAGTCATGCCCGAAATCTTCTCCTCAGCAACTCCATCATGCCGAGTTTTTAGGGATTTGATTATTATCTTTTTATTTTACTTTTATTATAAATAGGGGTATGGAGATTATGAAAAACACATGTATTCTCACACAATGACGCTCTTGTAATCTCTCTCCATACCTCCGAGCTTGTAACTGACTGATCATAGTAAAACTTTGGTCAAGGTAGGTCCCAAATCCTCCCAAGGTTTTATGCCGGCGAACAAATTGTTCAAGGGCTTTCCTCGTCAAAATTTCTTTGTTCGTTGATTATCTCATACACAAATCTATATTCCATTGCACCCAATTCTTTTCTTGAAATATTTGGTTATTTACAATCACTTGTCGAAATTTGACCAAAACAATTTGGCGCCGTCTGTGGGAAATTTGGTTTTTTAGATTTGTTTAGAACATCAAAATGGTCAATCCAACTTCCGGTCAGGTAACCTCAGTAACCTCCGCGGCTGGGGGCAGGGCGACTGGGGGGCAGCAAGATGCACCTCGAGAGATGACCGCGTCTGAAATCAATCTTGGTTTCGTGACTAATATGGCAACCATGTTGAATGAACTGAATAAGCGAATAGATGCTCAGCAGGATACCACTACTATGATTTTCAATGCAATTGAGAATCTGCGAAAAGGGAATCAAGTTGAGCCTCAAGTTGTAACTCCATTATTGCCTTTATTTCCTAGAACTCTTTTTGGTGCAGGTACTGGGGGCAATCTTGGAGAGATCCCCATGGCGAGTGCAGTACAGACTGATAGTACAACTGTAACAACTAGTCAAGTTGCCCAACATGGTCACACCTTCCCATTCAGCCAACCTGTGCCAACATCTTGCTATACTTATGTCACTCCGTCTTCAGGACAAACAGGGAGTTTTTATAATGCATTTGATCATTCTGCTTCTCAATTTTATGCTAACACTTTTGCAGAAAGTCAAGTTGCTAGAGAGTTGCAGCAGATCAAAGAGATGATTAGGAATGTGCCTGGAGTTACCTTGCCTTATCATCAAGCTTCTCCAACTTGTTATAATGAGTCTCGCTTTGTTCCAGCAATGGCCAACATGGAGATCCCGAAGAGATTTGCAGTGCCCCACATGAAGAAGTACGATGGGAGCACAGATCCAGTAGAGCATGTGTTACCATACCAAGAATTAATGGACATTATCAGCATTCCTTCAATCTTCAAAGAAGCCTGTCTTTGTAGGGGCTTTGGTTCCACCTTGTCTGGACCAGCTTTGAAATGGCTAACCGGCCTATCTCTAAAATCTATATCATCTTATTCTCAATTAGTCAATATGTTTGTGAATCAATTTTCATGTATTAGAGCTTTTGAGAAACTAACTAGTGACCTCTACAGGGTGGTGCAACGACCTGACGAAAGCTTGAAATACTATTTGAACAGGTTCAACAAAGAGGCAGTGACTATCCCCAAATTGAACATGTCCACAGCCACCGAGGCATTCAGATTGGGCTTGAAGAAGGGATCACCTTATTATGATGAATTGGTCATGACTCCATGCAAGAGACTCGAAGATGTCAGGACGAGAGCTGTTAAATTCATCAGACTGGAAGAAGATAAGCTCATAGTCCTAAAATAACCACAATGAGGCTGACAAAATAAGAAAAGATGACCACCTATCTTCAACATGTCAAGATGTTAGCAAAACAGTACCTCAAGTTGTATTCCATGTAAGTTGTCATTTTTTTCATAAAAGCAAACTCCAAAAATAGGTATGTTTTAAATTTTGTCAAGTCATTTATTTATGTTTGTCAATTCTTTTGTTATGCTAAAAATCCTTACTGACTTAAGCATCGGAGGGGTGTTAGCTAAGCTAACACCCAATCCTAACATGAATTTGTTTTGCAAGGTATACGACTTGAACAAGCGGAGTAGGCTTAACATGTTAACACGCCAGTACGGCTCCGACATGTTGAGACCTAAGATGGAGTAGGCTCAACATGTTAACACGCCAGTACGGCTTCGACATGTTGAGACCTAAGTTGGAGCAGGTTGAACATGTTAACACGCCAGTACGGCTCCGACATGTTTGGACCTGAGATAAAGAAGTTCAACATGTTAACACGCCAGTACGGCTCCAACATGTTGAAACTTTAGCTGGAGAGGGATGGAACATGTTGACACGCCAGGACGGCTGATACTTGTTCTATTCCTTCAAACGACTTACCTTGATCAAAGGTACATTTTACTTATGGTTAAAAGATTATACATCTTTTCAAACGAATTAAGGTTTCTACACCTTCGCCCGTGCGCACGATTTCACACTTATTCAAGTTGTGACCATTGGTTGTAACATTAACATGTTACCAATATGAACACCCGAAAAAGATGAAATCATCTTCCAATCAACTAAGGAATGAAGATTAACATCTTCACCGAAAATCAAGTTCAACACACAAAAGTAAGTCATGTCAACACAAACATGACTCACACGATCCAAAGTAAACATGTCAAGCAAAGACATGCCAAATCAAATATAAAAATTTTGAGGACCAACCCTCATCTAACATACCAAATTTCAAACATCTAAACTAATGTTTCTTAAAGCTTTATCTTGGTATGTTGCCAAGTTGTTACCATCCTGATTTCCATCAAGGACTTAGAAGCATCATTCAAGGCGTTCGACAACTCTTTGGCGTAATCAACCGCTTCCTTAATATTGATGCGGGGAGTAGCAGTTTAAAAATAAAAAAAAAATTCTTGATTCTCCAAGTTCTCTCCGATTCAAAAAATTTTGGGGGCAATTGTTGGGGATGGAATTTTCACTATATGTATATGATTGACATCTTGAGTAGGTCAGTATAGCATCTTGCAGCTGGAATAACCTGGGAGCAGTTTTGCGATTCCTATTTTTTAGGAGATACTTGTGCACTCAGAGAAGACCAATTCAACCATGATTCTTCACCAACCATCATCAACAGTCATGCCCGAAATCTTCTCCTCAGCAACTCCATCAATCCGAGTTTTTAGGGATTTGATTATTATCTTTTTATTTTACCTTTATTATAAATAGGGGTATGGAGATTATGAAAAACACATGTATTCTCACACACTGACGCTCTTGTAATCTCTCTCCATACCTCCGAGCTTGTAACTGACTGATCATAGTAAAACTTTGGTCAAGGTAGGTCCCAAATCCTCCCGAGGTTTTATGCCGGCGAACAAATTGTTCAAGGGCTTTCCTCGTCAAAATTCCTTTGTTCGTTGATTATCCCATACACAAATCTATATTCCATTGCACCCAATTCTTTTCTTGAAATATTTGGTTATTTACAATCACTTGTCAAAATTTGACCAAAACAATATACTAGTCAAATTTTCACAAAGACCCCTCAACTTTGATATTTAAACCATTCAAGAATAAATTATTACAACCAAACCCTTCTAAAGCTAGCTTTAACCATTAACCTACTCTATTGTAGGGATGGCCAAAACCGGTTCTGGGTCCGGTTCCGGTTCGAAACCGCCGACTTCGGTTTGGCAAAAGGGTGAACCTTAATCGGCCCTTGCTTACCCCGGATCCGGTTCCGGTTACCACAATCCGGTTTCGGTACGGTTTCGGTTTCGGTGCGGTTCCGGTCAATAATGAATAAAGAAGCTAAAAATTATTGAAAAACAAGCAATTTCCAATCCGGTTCCTGTTTCGGTCCGGTTCACCATTTATGTGAACCTTAATCGGCCCTTATCCAAAACGATTCCGGTTACCCCGATTCCGGTTTTCGTGGCGGTTCATGGCGGTATCGGGCTTTTTCGGTCCGATTCCGATCCGATTTTTCGATTCCGGTCCGATTTGGCCATCCCTACTCTATTGTCTTTATGG
Source organism: Adenophora triphylla var. japonica (assembly GCA_022495995.1). Taxonomy (NCBI): domain Eukaryota; kingdom Viridiplantae; phylum Streptophyta; class Magnoliopsida; order Asterales; family Campanulaceae; genus Adenophora; species Adenophora triphylla. Next base: position 89,339 of record JAFEMH010001007.1, read on the forward strand.
GATATAATTATACTAAGTAGCTCTTAACTAATTAATCATACTAATTTTAATTAACCATTAACTAACTTAAATTTAATTTAGTTGATAAACAAAATTCATTTTACTGTCATTATAATTTTATATTCATTTTTATATTTAATTTTATTTATAATTTTTATTTTTAGATTTGATGAATCAATAAGTGGAATGCAACAATTAAACAATATGCCAACACAAAATTATGCACATAATAATTATGAAATACAATATGCCAACACAAAATTATGCACATAATAATTATGAAATGAAATACATGATAATGTATGCAAAATTATGACGGGTGTTACATGCATGGTGATCTTCAGGAAGAGCTCTATCTACATGAAACCTCCTCCGGGTTTCAATGCATCTCAGCCCAATATGGTTTGTCGTCTTCGTAAATCTCTTTATGGCCTGAAACAAGCCCTCGTTGTTGGTTCGCTAAATTAGTGGCTTCTTTGAAACGCTATGGATTCTTGCAGTCTTATTCTGATTATTCTCTTTTCACATTCACGAATGGTACAATTCATATGAATATACTTGTGTATGTTGACGATCTTATTATTGTTGGGAATGATTTCGCTGCTTTACAGTCTTTCAAAAAGTACCTGAGTGGATGTTTCAAAATGAAAGATCTTGACTCTCTAAAGTATTTATTGGGTATTGAGGTTGCTCGCAGCTTCTCTGGTCTATTCTTGTGAACGCAAATATACCTTGGATATTATATCCGAGGTTGGACTATTAGATGCAAAGCCATCCGGCTTTCCTATTGAACCAAATCATAAACTTGGTCTTGCCACGGGTAACCTTTTGGATGACCCAGAATGTTATAGACGGTTGGTTGGCCGTCTCATTTACTTAGCAGTTACCCGACCGGATTTGGCATATTATGTGCATATTCTATCTCAATTTATGAAGGAACCTCGCAAGGAACATTGGGATGCAGCATTAAGGGTTGTGCGTTATCTCAAAGGCACACCTGGTCAGGGTATTCTACTTCGGGCTGATAGTGAACTCATGCTACAGGGATGGTGTGACTCGGACTGGACAGCTTGTCTTGTTACTAGACGCTCTATTTTCGGGTGGCTTGTGTTTCTTGGTCATTCCCCTATATCTTGAAAGACGAAGAAACAATCTACTGTGTCTCGTTCCTCTGCCGAGGCCGAATACCGTTCTATGGCGGCCCTTACTTGTGAATTGAAGTGGTTGAAAGGATTACTGTTAAGCTTAGGTGTTATCATCCCAAGACGATTAATATCTTTTGCGATAACAAGTCGGCTCTACATATTGATAAGAATCATGTATTTCATGAACGAACCAAGCACATTGAAATAGATTGCCACTTTGTTTGTGATGCTATTTCTGATGACCTTATAGCTCCCTCCTATCTTTCTATCAAAACACGATTGACGGATATTTTTACTAACGCACTTGAAAAGCAATAATTTGATTTGCTCATCAGCAAGTTGGACATTTTTAATCCCCATGCTAAACTTGAGGGAGGGTGTGAAGATGAAATTGCTGCCAGTGAGACGCCAGCCTCGGCCAAAAGATCAAACGGCAGCTGATGTTACTGTCACTGAGGCGCTAGCCTTGGCCCAAGCCAGACAGCCGCCTCACCTCAAGCCTGGAACGTAAGTTGATTTAGGACTCTTTACGTTTTCCTTTTTAAAATATGACTCTTTTCTTTTTTCTATTGTAACCTATATATATTCATAAGTTAAGTTGATCAATAAAAAGACGAGAAAACATGAATAAAACCCTAGATTAATTTCTTACAGAGACGCATATTCTACAAGGTAGGTCGTTGTAGAAACGTTAAGACTATAATCAAAATTCAGAAAGGTTCAAGCGAATTCCCAAAATCTGATAATGAACACGGAAAATTTAAGTATCAAATTACGATTACAACCATGCTGGATTCTTGAGAGGGGTCACGACAGCCTTAACCTGGAGGTAATTATTAAGGCTGTAAATACCCTTTTCTCTTCCCTGCCCACTCATCTTGTACCCACCAATAGGAATTGCAGCATCAAATATGTCAAAGCAGTTAATCCACACAGTTCCAACTCTCAAGGCACGGCTCAAGGTATTGGCAGTGTCAATGTTCTGTGTAAAAACTCCGGCTGCAAGTCCATAGTGTGTTGCATTTGCCCTTTGAATGACCTCATTGAGATTCCTGTTCAAGTGTAGTAAAAAAAAAATCATGTATACGGTATTTGTTTTTCCCAAATACTCCATCCATAAGAATTGTCAGACTTTCCTTTTTAGTCCTACCCAACTTAAATGTCGCATTTCTTGACAAGGGAATACTTTTAGTGTTAAATTGTAAAGGTACAAGTGAACTACAAACAATAAAGCTAGATTCTTTAAAAGGTTGCCAAGTCAAATGCAACGTTTATTATGGGACGGAGGGAGTATTAAGAATGATTTGAGCGATTCATAGCTTACTTGAATTTCAAGATCGATTGAACTGGTCCAAAGATTTCATCCTTAGCTATCAACATGTGGTCCTAATTGTTAAAAATGGAGAAAAAAAAACTATGTTAGATGCTAAATAATCCTCGTAAAATGATTAAGGATGTTGTAGCGTAGTAAGACAAGTACCTTTACGTTTGAGAAAACAGTGGGTTGGATATAGTAGCCTTTGGAACCAAATCTTTCGCCTCCAGTTTCAAGAGTGGCCCCACTGTCGACACCGGACCTTATGTATTTAAGGATCTTTTCAAATTGGTTGTTATCAATCTGCATATTATTGAGGTTCAGAAAGTAGCATCACTCTATCAGTTTTGCTTTTTAAAGGCTTTTTATTGTTCTCACTTCTCCGTGTCAAAACTTATCTTGTTGTGTGTGTGTGTGTGTGTGAAAGTTAGTAATACCTGAGGACCTTGTTCAACACCCTTCTTAAAGGGGTCACCAACAACACGAGCCAAAGCACGTGCCTTGGACTTCTCTAAGAACTCATCATAAACACGTTCATGTACAAAGGTACGTGATCCAGCACAACAGCATTGACCCTGCAAATAACACCCACAAACATATATTACAAAAACTCCATAATTATATATATACTAGCACATGCCCGTGTCCAAGGCCACGCAATTTTTTTTTTAATTTTTTTTTAAAATTATTATTATTATTTTTTTTTAAGGGCAAAATGGAAAAGGAACAAATGTATGAGAACAAAATGGGAATTTCCCCCTTTGGAACTGTTCATAGAACTGTTCAAAAGGGGGGGTTCCATTTATAATATAGATATACATACATAAATAAATAAAAAGAAAGAAAGAGAAATAGAGAGCATAAACCTGATTGAAGAAGAGAGCTAAGTGTGCAAGGTCAACTGCTTTATCAACGTCAGCATCCTCACAAACAATGAAAGGAGATTTTCCACCTAGTTCTAACGTCACCGGTTTAAGATTGCTTTTTGCAGCCAATTCAAGCACAACTTTACCAGTCTCAGTTGACCCTGTGAAAGCAAGCTGCAAAAAGAAGCTCTCGTCTGTTAATTGGTGCAAACTCATTACTGATAAAAATATACTAATCTTCATGAAATTTTAGAAAAAGTTATTGATAATGTTTCTATTGGTGCATCTATAACTACTTTAAGAATTTCATGAAGATACTTAAATTTTCATAACTTTTTGGTCGAAGTTCAACCAAGTTGACTAGAAAAGTCAAGGTGCGACATTTATTTTGGGATGGATACTTGACATTTATTTTGGGATGGATACTTAACAGCTCATATATACTCCCTCCATCCCTCATATCATTACACTTTGTCCGTTTTGGGCGTCCCAGATATCATTACACTTTCCTAAAATGGACATATTTTATATTAAGGGATGGCCAAACCGGCCCGGAACCGGGACCATCAAACCCGGAACCGGAGTAACCCGTGAACCGCCTGAACCGGAACCGTGGTTCACCCGGTCCGGTTCCGGTTCAAGAGGTATAAAAATCGTGAACCGGCGGTTCCGAACCAGGTGAACCGGAACCGTGCAACCAGTGTCATAAACCGTCAAATTTTGATAATTTTTCTTACTTTTTGCTCTTAAACAAAAAAAAAAAAGTTTACAAAATAACTTAATGTGTTAAAAAAATTATTTGCTTTTATTTTAATTGGAAAAGGATAAGTTCTTAAAAGATTATGTTAGTTCTGTAACAGATTTCATTAAACATATAATTTTTCTTTGATTTTAACAGAAAACTGTTACTTTTTAACATATTCTGTTAGAAATCTAACAGAATCAGTTAAATTTTAACAATTTCTGTTAGTTTGTTTTTTCTCCAAAAAAAAAACAAATAAAACCGAACCGTATGAACCTGCGAACCGGAACCGCCGGTTTGGAACCGGAATCGTGAACCGGTATTACACGGTTCGTTCCGGTTTGCCTACTTCCAAAACCGGATCCGGCGGTTTCGGACCAGAATCAGATTTGGCCATCCCTACTTCCCCTACTCATTCTCTCTCCTACATTACTTTTATACTCACAACACCAATCAACTTACTATTATCCCCACTCATTGTCTCTTCTACCTCACTTTTCATACAACACTTGCACCACTTACAAATTTTCTTAATCTTCGTGCCCAAACACAGAGTGTAATGGCATACGGGACGGAGGGAGTATACCTTATCCACATCCATATGGCTAGAAAGAGCAGCACCGGCGATCTGACCAAAGCCAGAAACAACATTCAAAACGCCCGGAGGAAGTCCAGCCTCGAGGAACAACTTTGAGGCATAGAGAGCAGAGAGTGGAGTCTGCTCAGCAGTCTTAACTACGACAGTATTTCCACAAGCCAGTGCGGGCCCAACTTTCCAAGAGTACAATAAAAGCGGAAAATTCCATGGTATAATCTGTCCTGCAACACCAATGGGCTCGTGTAGTGTTTGGACAAGGTGTGGCCCATCAGCCGGAACCGTCAAACCGTGGATTTTGTCGGACCAACCTGACGAGAAAGTACCACAACAAGCCTAATCAAAATACATACAAAACATCCCACCGTCCCTAAATGAATGACCCTTTTCATTTAGGGAACATTATGAAAAAGTTAACTTTAAAAAAAAATTAAGACGAAAGATACATTAATATCCTTGTTATTCACCTTCAAACTTTTAGTTTTGCAAGTACACAATGAACTATGAAAAAAAAAAATCAGTAATAAATCATTTAAGACAGTTTGTTAGAAAAAATCATTGAGGGACAAAATTTTCTTGAAAATGGAGATTCATTTTGGGATGGAGGGAGTACATAAGAATGAAAAGTTCTGAAAAGTTCTTGATCAGCTCACCAGCATAGTACCGGAAAAGTCGAACTAGAAGGGGTATCTCGTGATTTCGAGCTTGTTCATAAGGCTTCCCATTATCCCAAGATTCCAGAGCTGCAAGTTCATCGCTGTGCTTCTCAAGTAAATCAGCAAAACGGAACATTATTCTTGATCTTTCCTGGAAACATATGCCTTAAAAGGTTAGATGAATTATGAATCGATTTTGGAAAGCATACACCCGTAGCACAATGCCACAAAAAGATTATACTCCCACCGTCCCATAAAGATAAACTCACTTTTTTTTGTTTCTTCGATTGAACTTTGTCCGATAGTTTATGTTAATTTATTAATCCTAATGAAATTCTAAAACTTGTAATTAGTAGTACTTCTAATGGTGTATCCATAACAAGTTTTAAAATTTCATTTGAATAAATAAATTAACATAAAATTATTGTCAAAGTTTAATCAAAGTTAATTAAAAAAAAGAGGACTAAATCTTTATGGGATGGAGGGAGTAACAACTAAGCTTACATAAGCACTCATTCTAGGCCAGGGACCTTCATCAAAAGCCTTGCGGGCAGCAGAAACTGCACGATTGATATCTTCAGCATCCCCTTCAGCTACATGAGTGATCACTTCCCCTGTTCTAGGATCCAAGGTTGGAAAAGTCTTGCCTGAAGCCACAAACGGTCCAAATCAAATCTTTATTAATTTTTAAGAAAAAGAACTTAGAAATGGGTGTTATAAACAGAAAACATATAGTTAGGCATTTATGAAAATGGGATGAAAAAACCACCTGAAGCGGCATCAACAAATTTTCCGTTGATGAGTAACTGAGTTTCGGTAATCTCAACTTGCGGAATGATTGGCTCTTCGTGAGCAACAGCAGTGCTATACCTTGTGATGCTTCTACCCCAGCTAGAGTATCGGCCTGCATTTAGTTTAAATGCAAGTTTTTACTAAACGTATTCCAATTACTTGAGGTTATTTGTTTGCCATTCAGCTAGATACAGTACGAGGTTATCACGCAGACCACACACTATATTTATTTGCCATTCAGCTAGATATAATGTTATGAGGCCTGAACGGCGACCAACCACTGCAACACAATAACCAATCACTAGCTGCAGCGGTTCCAAATCCTCAATTTGAAGGTATGGTTTATTCACAGCATTACCAAAAAGGGGTCAAAGCTAGAAGCTAGTCAATCTATTTAAAAACTCAAATCTCCCTATTTTCTAAAAACCCTTAATTTCAGGACCACAAAAAAAAAAAATCTTAAAGTATGAGGTTCTGCTCTCTGATACCATCTTAAAGTTCTCTGATACCATCTTAAAGTATGAGGTTTCACCTTAAAATCAATTGGTGTGAAGGGAAGTGGATCAGGATCTTTATATTATATTTTATAGGCAAGGTTTGTCAATGTGGGATAATAAGAAAGAGTATGATTTAAGTAATGACCTCCTCCAATCATGCCACCAAGGTAATCTCATTATTCAATAAAATAGTCAAGAACACAGATTCTAAAATACATAAAAAAAAACCCTGACAAAGATCAATGATCCGAATAAATGACTTCCTGATCAACTAATTCTTTATAAAATCTCATGGAATTAATAATTAAAAGAGCAAAATTGAATAAAATTACCGAATGATCGCAACCCAGAAGCGGTATATGGAGAAGAAAGGAGAGAGGAAATCCTTTTAGCTGCCATGTTAGGCAATCAACAGCTAAAAAGAAGCTTCAATTACACCTAAACTCTCAAACTTTTCTTGAAAAGATTTTGACGGGTGTCTGAATTTGCATTTCTATCCCTATCCCAAATAAATTTTATAGCAAGAAAGTGTGTAAATGTGTGTGTGTGTGAGAGAGAGAGAGAGAGTGAGAGAGTGAGTGAGAGAGCGAGAGAGTGAGAGTGCTACAAATGCAAAAACCATATTTTCACTTTAGACTTTTTAAAATGTTCTGATTTAATTTTTTTCAAAATGTTGTCACTAATTTTTTTTACAATTTTCAAAATGCATTCATCTCACTCTCGTTAACAATTTCGCTAAAATTCTAATGAAATTTAGTCCCGTGACTTATTGTTATTTATATTCATTAAGTTTTCAGCCAATATATTAACATTGTTATTATGTATAATGAAGACTATAAATTAATTAACATAAATTATCACATACTCCCTCCGTCCCACTTTACTTGGCACCAACTTTTTGGGTGTAGGAATTAAGGAAAAGTGATGTAAGAAAGAGAAAAAGTTAAATGTTGTGAGTATGAAGAATTAAATAGGAGAGAGAATGAGTGGGAGGAATAGTTAGGAGAGAGAATGTTGTGAGTGTAAAAGTGAAGTAGGAGAGAGAATGAGTGGAGGAAATAGTGAATATTCTTTTCCATTTTGGGCAGTGCCAAGTGAAGTGGGACGACCCAAAATGGAAATTAGTGCCAAGTGAAGTGGGACGGAGGGAGTATATAGTATAAATGAGAAAAGTGGGATGAATAGTTATATGAATAGTGTCAAAAGTTTTTTTCCCATTTTACCCTCACTAAGTTGTCCCTTTCTCATTTTTGCTCACACTTTTAATTAAAAAAATATCACATGTCCTCAAAAATGGACTTTTACTAGTAGTTTATATATGAAATATTACAAATCAATTTTTTCAATAAACTATTTACCCTAGATCATATTTACCGAAATTAGTTATATGAGATCAAATGACTAAATTTTGTTAGATTTTTAGCAAATTTGTTGACGGAGAGAACATATTTTGAAAAATACTAATAAGAATATTTTGAAAAAAAAAAAGTAAGTTGTTGTATGAGAATATTTTAACGAATGCTAAAGATTAGTGATTAAAATATGATTTTTTTTTCAGTGCAACAACCGTGTTGTCTGTGTGTGCACTTGTTGACAAAAGGGAAGCGGCGGGGAAAGTTGGGAACTCTATCTGCATGAACATTTTCAACTATTTCCACTCCAAAATTACTAATTGAGCTCCTGATGAAGATTATTGTGCATGAGGTGTTGTACGTTGGATTGTTGAGCGGTTGTACTTGATATTTAAGATCCATATGGGTTTGAACGGTAGTTAACTTTTGAATTCACCAATCTTGTCTTAATCTTCTTATCCGATGATGCGTAAAGTATATGAGAGTTTCAGAGCATGAGAAATTAGAGATAAAATAAATATCATAAAGAGAGAGATGCATGCAAAATTGATAACGTCTACCAAATTAAAGAGATACAAAGTTAATACTCCCTCCGTCCCGACCGATTTAGGACTTTTTGCCATTTTGGGCGTCTCACCCGACTTAGGACGGCCCAAAATGGAAACCTTAAATCACTATTCTCTCCACTCATTCTCTCTCCTACATTATTTTAATACTCACAACACCATTATAATTTACTATTCCCTCCACTCATTCTCTCTCCTATTTTTAAATTACACTCACAACATTTACCTTTTTCTTAATCCCCGTGCCATTTCAAAAAATCCTAAGTCGGCCGGGACGGAGGGAGTATATTTTATTGTCTAAAGTTTACTTCCTCCGTTCCGGTAGAAATCAAACAGTTACTGTTTATTTGTAAATTAAGAAAAAAAGTAATGGAAAAAATGTTGTGAGTGTAAAAGTAAAATGGGAGAGAAAATGAATGGAGGGAATAGTAAATTATAATAGTGTTGTGAGTATTAAAATAATGTAGGAGAGAGAATGAGTGGAGGAAATAGTAAAAATTATTTGTCATTTTAGAAAATGTGTAATTTGTAACGGAAACACTCAATAAAAAAGTGTGTGATTTATAGCGGGACGGAAGGAGTATACTCCTCCGTCCCGCTAATATTAGCACAAACATTATTTGCGCGGGAATTAAGGAATATGATATTTTAATAAAATGTTGTGAGTGTAAAAGAATGAGTGGAGAGAGAATGAGTGGAGGGTGTAATAAATTATAATGGTGTTGTGAGTATTAAAATAATGTAGGAGAGAGAATGAGTGGTTGGGTGAATATTTTATTAATATAAAATTTCTTTTTTGGGAGTGTGCAGATATTAGCAAGATGCCAAAAAAAAAAGTGTGCTAATATTAACGGGACGGAGGGAGTAGGGCCGTAAACGAGCCGAGTCGAGCCGAGCTTTTGATGTTTCGAGCTCGAGCTCGTGAACTTTTAAACGAGCTCGAGCTTTTCTCGAGCTCGAGCTCGATCCCAGAATTCATGTTCGAGCTCGGCTCGAATCAAGTTTCGAGCTTTTCGCGAGCCGGCTCGCGAGCTTTTCGCGAGCTGCTCGAACTCGAGTATTAACGAGCCGAGCTCGAGCTTCGACTTATTTTTTGAAAAAAAATCTGAAATCGAACGAGCTTTATCGAGCCCTAATTCGAGTTGCAATCGAACTCGAGCCTAAACGAGCCAAGCTCGAGCTTGGTCTTTTAATTTGTCACTGAATATATATATTTTTAACAAAAAATTCATAATTCATCCGAGCTTTTAACGAGCCGAGCCCGAGTCGAGCTTAAACGAGTCGATCTCGAACAGAGCTCGTCGAACATACGAGCCGAACACGAGCCGGGCTCGAAAAAATGACGAACTTGAAATTCGGTTCGAGCTCGAGCTCGAGTTCGCCTCGAGCCCACTCGAACTCGAGCTTTTTTCGAGCCGAGCCCGAGTCGAGCTCGAACAGGCTCGATTCGTGTAACAGCCCTAGGAGGGAGTATAATTTATCACGTCAATCGACATGTGAGGAAAAATCGATGTGTCAATCGAGATAGTCCCAAAGTTTCTCTTAGCAAAATTGTTAAAAGAAATTGTCCCGTCAAACTTTGATATGCAGATATCCCTCTAAATTTTGGATCCTAAATTGAAATTTTTTTCTATAATTTTGTCTAAAACCCTCTAATTTAGCACAAAATCTAGGGAGAAACGCGTTTCTCCATAAGTTATGGAGAAACGGGTCCCGACATGTCGCGCGACAATGAGCTAGATAGCCAGAAACCTATGAAAGTGATATCCAGAAACCTTCAAATGAATATCCAGAAACCTTCAAAATGTTTTTGGATATACATTTGAAGGTTTCTGGATATCCAGAAACCTTCAATAGCAATTTCTAGATATGTCCTAACACATTTCTGGATATGCACCTAACAGTTTTCTGGATATGCACCTAACAGTTTCTGGATATACATTTCACATCCTTCTGGCTATCAAATACAAAGCTTCTGGATATCAAGCTGCAAAGCTTACGGCTATCAAATGCAAAGCTTACGGATATCCCGAAGCTTTTGGTCTTGGCCTTGGGTTTTTTTTACGGATATACATTTCACATCCTTCGGCTATCAAATACAAAGCTTACGGATATCAGCTGCAAAGCTTACGGCTATCAAATGCAAAGCTTCTGGATATCCAGAAGCTTTTGGTCTTGGCCTTGGTTTTTTTTTTTCTGGTTATCAAATGTAAAGCTTCTGGCTATGAAAAACACGTTTCTCCATAGTTATGGAGAAACGCGTTTCTCAGCAGACGCACTCCTAATTTAGTAACATTTTTTATTTTTGTACTCTAAATTGACATGTGAGGAAAAATCGTCTAAAGTGGTTTGGACATGTGAGAAGGAAATCGAGTGATGCACCAGTTAGGAGGCCGGAACAGTAGAGAAATGATAAAATAGCGAGGGGTGGGGAAAGACCCAAACAGACCTGTTTTAAAGTGATTGAAAATGATATGAGTTTAGTTGGAGTGAATGAAAGTATGGTGTTGAAGAGGCCGGAGTGGATGGCAAAAATTCATGTGGGGGATTGATTTTTTTTTATTATTATTTATTTATTTATTTTTATTTTTTCCAACAACCTTTTTACACGATGACATATGAGGATTCATGTTAGCCGACCCCAAATTATTTTGGGACTAAGGCTTTATTGTTGTTGTTGTGTACTCTAAATTGACAAAATTAAAATATCAAATCATGACACATCCCTTAAATTTTGGAACCTAATTTATAATTTCCTCATTTGTTATAAATAGAGCCGTCAAGTTGGGACGGTCCCGTCGGGACGTCCCGTCCCGCCATACAAATGGGACATGATGGGACGGGCTATTTTCGTCCCGTCTCGTTTTGTCCCGTTCCCGTCGCGGGACAACTTAATTTCGTCCCATCCCGTCTCGTTATCCCGTATTGAGTATTGATAGCTCTAGTCAAAGGGTTGTTCTAATGAATTGGCCGTATCTTTCACATTGTTTTTGTTAATTGATTGGGTAGATTCTGAATCTCTTGATATTTATGAGACTAAACAAGATTCCACCAAAAAAAAAATAAGCTAAACAAGAGTGTATGATCTCAGATATGTTGAATACTACTCTCTTATGTCCCAAAATGAACTTTGTTTCTTGCACCTACTTGTCTAGCACATTCCTTCTTGTCACATGGTCGAACAATTTAAAGTATATTAGGAGAATGCCTTCAATCTCATAATGCCTCATGTATGACAGACCAGTATTCTAAGAACTTTTTATGTCCTGCAAGGTTTTTTCGAGGGTCTATGCTTTTCTATGGATGCATACCTATGATCAGAAATTGTTTTTTTTTTTTTTTCATGGGTACTTTGAATCCTATGGTCATATCTAGGATGCCTTCATCTGAGCATTGTGAAGAGTCCTACATTCATGCATTCAGATAAACGAACCCAAAGTTATTGAAGTGGAAGTATATCCACTTTTGTGATCATCTGCACTAGTGTCTGAACTTGTATTATTTTATAGCTTTAATTATTGACCAGACTCTTTGGGTCTTAAATGTTTTAATTTTAACAGTCATCATAGGTGGCTATTGTAGTTCTGTTGCCTTCTTTTGATTGCATTTGTTCCTTTTGTCCATGACTTTCCATTCTCGTTTCATTTGTGCACCGTATTTGTTGGAACATGACATCTTTGTCATGCTATTCTATGAAATATTGCAGCCAACTCCAAAACGTCATCATCTTATCTTCTGATGTCCCCTCAAGAATAATAGAGAAAAATATTGGCCTAGAGTCAAAAGCTAAAAGGTCCAGTACTTCAGCATTGGTTTCAAAAGATAAGGTGGATGCCTCAAAGGAAAATACACGAGATTCAGCAAGTGTGGCTTGTTGAGATTTCTCACCTCCGAATCTCCGAATGCCCAGTAATTTCGCAAACTCAGAATATGCACATGAAAAATAAAATGATTGTTAGTAACAGTTTTAAACAGAGGAAATCCAAAAAAACAGAGTAATGAAAAACAGAAATAATCAAAGAAGAATAAAGAGAATTCGGCTCAGGCCCAAGTATCCTTTTCATCCGAAAATCAGCCACAATCCAAGGTCACCGATCCAAGGCGTGATTATGAACCGAAGGCAGCAAAGCAGTCCAAGAACACCCTAAAATTGTCAATGGCTTCACTGGAAAGAGATGTTACCGTAGATGTTACCCAACACCTTGGTTAACACACTGACGGACAGCACACACACACCAAAATAAATAGTTTATAAAAACTTTGTGCAGCGAAAATAAATAACACAAGATATAATTTTCTCAAGTTATATAAATATATAACTTGAGTGTGCCTAGATGGCGAAGACTTTATAATCAATATAGAAAAATTACAAAGCCGAAAGTTCCCTATTGCTAATACAATGATAATGCTCTATGGAACTAAATGAGACAAAGAACGAATCCTATCCTTAGCCAACACTCTCTTAAACACTCAGTGTTTAAGCTAGAATCACAAGGGAGGAAGGATATGCGAACCAAAAAACTTTGTCTCTCTTGTGCTATGGTGTGTGTGTTTGATATTTGGCATACTTCAAATGAAACACACCTAGCCTATTTATAGCCTTCCAATGCCTTGGAGGCTACTCCAAAATAACAGCCTTGGACCTACAGATCATGTGAGAGGAGTGGAGAGATTTCTTGGCTTGAATTCCTCTTCATACGCCAACTTCCCTAGAATGTAGCAACCGATTTCTTGAAGCCCAAGTCCATGCTTTATCCCTTGTACTCTCTTGCTTTCTTGGTATTGTACTCTTCAATTAATCAGCAACAACTCCATGACTTGGTCTTCCCACGTTTTATTCCTTCATCAAATAATATGGACCAAGTAAACATTATTCGTAAATCTTCGTTTACGAATAATTCCTCCAACAACTTCTTCCTTGATTTTAGCATTTAATCCAACCATATATTTAACCTGAAATATGGACCAAAAAACACATATATCTTGCAAATAATATTATACATTAGGATATAAAATAATATGGAAAGAATTATTAAATTACAACTCATTACAGTTCGGGTAACACCCAATCGCCAATGATAGCACACTGGTAACACCCACGGTCTGCATTAACAATCTCCCCCATAATTTATAATTTCTTTCCAAACTCTAAAGTGCCGATCCCCTGCAAGATATTGTTAGCCATCCGAGCAACTTCATAGTTATCAACTTCCCCATAATCAAGGCATTAACAACTACAATGATTTATCACAAAAATACTAGTTATCAAAACATATTTTCCAAAATAAGTTTTCCAACTAACTAGTAACCTAAAGTACCAAAGATAAATCAAAGTTACTAAGCTACTCCATGTTCAAAACAACCCTAAAAGTTTAAGCACCATAAGCAAATAAAACAAACCACCAAAGTATTTAAAACATGTTCCAAATAAAAACATAAAAGTAAATTGTTTTTCAATCACCAAAAATATCATCACCATAAGAGCGGCAACATCAACCTTCAAAGCGATGTATTGTACTCACTCTTCTCGTTCATCATCAGCTTCTTCATCTTCCTCCTGATCATCCCCTTCTTCATCTCCAAAGCATCTAAGTCGGCACCATCAGTAACATCTGCAGCAGCACCACTGGCATCTCCAACAACCACCACTTGGACCAGCTCCATCAGCACTATCAACTCCCCCAGTTTGGGAAGAAACCTGCTGGATGAATTCATCAGTAATCTCCTTGAGCTTTGTCCAACCTTGCACAATCTCGGAAATGGTAGAAGTTTGTTTGTGGAGAAATGCCAAAACTGTGGTCTTTGGTATTGTTGGTGAAGCATTTCCCAACAAATTGAATACATTAGCAAGAACATGACGCATGTCTGTGCACGAAAAACTTGGAGATTTCGGAGTAACATTTGGGATAACAGATTGAGTAACACCCTTAGCAGAAACCGCATCACTTGACCCAAATTCATTTATCTTTGACCAAGGAAGATCACCTGTGTATCTCACACTCTTGGTATTCTTCTTAGTCAGCTGGGAATCTATAGCATAGAGATCAAGACTGGGAGTGTACTCATCCGACTCTTCAATGGGCAATTTTTGAGATTTCAAAATTTGGAAGATTAAAGAAGGGTAAGGAAACATAGTAATGTCTTTTCTTCTACCCCACGAAGCCAAATGTTTGAAGATCAATCTACCCAAGTTCACTCTTCGATTCTTTCCTAACTTATACAAGATTTCAGCTTGTTGCAATGTGACATATTGCTCATTAGAAGTAGGAACCCAATTAAATATGCAAAGCTTGTGAAGCACGGCAAAGAGTGAAGTGAGACGGGAAGCAAGAAAATGAACTTTGGTTTTGGGATTAGGATTGGAGGGCCATTCATGCACGACATCATGAGAGATAAACCTAGCAATTTCGTCCTTATGAACAATAGGACCATCATCATCCAAATTTGGGAGTCCTAAAGTCTTGTTGATCAAAGAAGGAGTAATAGAAAAAATTCTGTTCCTTAAAAACACCTTTCCAAATTGATCGGACTTCTCATTATCTAGGTTGGCATGAAGATTGGCATAGAAATTTTTGACAATAGCTTCAACAAATTTCGAAGGATGCAAGTTAGCTTTCAAAAAATTTCTATCCTCCAAGAACTGAAAAACACCATGCGTTTTGAAATCAACCTCGTCAATGTGCTTTTCCTTGAGAATTTTCGTGTCACTATGCCTTAACCAAAACTCCATATTTTCTTTTCGATAAAACTCCAATGAGAAGTAAGGTTTTGGAAAAGCAACATTTACATCATCAAACTCTTTCTCAAGAAAATCAGTGGACTCAGAATAGGCAAACTCGCTGATAGAAGACTTGAAGCTTTAGAAACGAGAGGATGTTACCTTGGGTGTTGCGGCTTTACAGGTAACATCTTTGACAGCGATCCACTTGCTTTTGCCTTTAATGCTTCTTTTCTTAACTTCATACAAGGGTTCTTCTTCCTCAATCTCCCAATCTTCAAATGTCTCAACAGAATGGCTCTTTTCAGCATCGGCATGGAAGTCTTCATCCGAAACATGAGCCGAGGAGAGACCAAGTGAAGATTCCTCGAAACTTCAGACGGGGGTCGGAGGATGTGTTGGATTTTGAAGTCCATTTGGTCCTCATTGCAGTGAGCCTACTTGAGCTCCTCTTTTTGACAGGTTGTGCTGAGGGTTTGTGAGCAATGGCCTTTTTTTTTGGCTTTTTGGTTGATGGAACGGGTGGAAGAGGTGGTAAGGTCACAATGGGCAAGGGTTGCGCCATTGTTGTCACCAATGGAGGATCATCCACCGACATTGTCATTCTGGAGACACATTGAGAGGGTGGTCGAAGTGTCCATTTGGCTTGGACCACTTGAGCCAACACCCGGAGAGACCTCCAAAGGGGCGGATTGCTTTTTGGAAGGGGTTGCCATGGTTAGGGTTTAGGAAGGATTTGGAATTTTTGAAGGTTTGAGAAGAGAGAGACGGTGACGGAGGAAGGGGTATTTACCGTGTAGAGAGAGAGAGATTAGGGCGGTTAGAGAGAGAGAGGAGAAAAAATAGGAAACAAATTAGGATTTTAATTTGACAAGACTTATCCTTCTACCATTAATTATCTCCTATTTAAATAACTCCCCCTATTTTTTAGCCACTAAAAATATTTACTTTAAATATTTACCTAACCTCCCTAATTTCTAGCCACATAAAAATTAAGAACATTATTTATTCCCCCCTATTTTCTAGGCCACAAAGAATAGATCAACTACAAAACTCCTCACACAAAAAATAAAAACATCCGGCCATTATTTTGAAATTTTTTTTTTTTTTTTTTTTTTTTAATTTTTAAGTTTTAATTTTCAGTTTTTTTTTTTTTAATTTTTTAAATATATAAAACGAAAATAAAAATAAACATACCAAATATACTAAGTCCATATGGTTTTTGAAAATCAAATCCCTAAATTTTAGGACTTAGTTATTTGAGTAGTTTACTAAAGATAAACTAGGTTTGTTAAAGACTTTTTCAAACTTTTAAAACTCTTAAACAATAAAAAGACTTTCAAAGTTAAAAAAATTAAATAACAAACCGAAAATAAAGAAATGAAAAACATAATATAGCACATACAAATATGTTAATGGCAATGATGGTAACATCTAGGATAACACATAAGATAAAAATCCCTTGATAAATATATTCAGTTTCAAACACTTGAGGCATAATAAGCTTAGCCATTTTCAAGCATTTCAGGCATAACAAGTGAGGCATTTTTCATGCACTTTAGGCATTATAGGCCTATATATATATATTTTTAAGTACATTGCTTGTTACTCACGTATCAATACACTTCTTTAAACAAGAAAGCATCGAAGTAACGAGCTCCGTGCTTCGAGTTTTATTTCAAGTGTAAAGACCAAGTGATTTATGCCTTTCAAGTAGGGTACACTGTAGTAGCGAACTCCATGTCCCTAATACTTAGCATAAATCACCTCATATATTCTCATTGGCAAGAGTACATCGTTGCAGCGAACACCGTGCCCCGAGCTCGAGAGAATAGTATGGATAAATGCCTTTGCCTTTTATTTATCAAAAAAAATTAGTGACTTTGTCACTTTAAGCATATGAAGGGAGTTTTATCAAGTGTGTTATTCAGGGTGCTATCCTACCACAACAAAAAGGTCAGCATGTGCAGCAGTGAGAACTCTCATAGCTCAGAGAACTATGGGAACCCTCAGAGAGAATAAAACCAAACAAGCAAAAAATATGCACTAGTATACATGTGTTACCCCAGGTGTTATCAGCACCCATGGTAACACCTTACTACAGAGGACAATTTTTAGAGAATGCAAAGACCAAGAGATCTCTTTAGACTAGAGAATCTATCATGGTCTAAGGGTTTTGTGAAAATATCAGCAAGTTGACACTTTGTATCAATATGCTCTATATTTATTATCTTTTTATCTACCATATCTCTTAAAAAATGATGACGGATGTCAATATGTTTAGTACGGGAGTGTTGTACAGGATTTTTGAAAATATTAATAGCACTCAAATTATCACAGTATAAGGTCAAAATATTGCTATCAAGACCATAATCATCAAGCATGTGTTTTAACCAAATTAGTTGTGAACAACAACTACCATTTGCTACATATTCGATTCAAATTTGTGGATAATGAAACACAATTTTGTTTTCTACTATACCATGATACTAAATTATTTCCCAAGTAAAAACATCCCCACTTGTACTTTTCCTATCATCCATATCCCCTGCCCAATCCGAGTCACTAAAGCCTACTAAATTAGTATTAGTATCTTTACTATACCAAATCCCTAAATCACTAGTTCGAAACATATTTAATGATCTTTTTCACAGAATTTAGGTGAGACACTTTAGGCTTGGATTGATATCTAGCACATACACACCTTTGTACATCAAATCGGGCGACTAGAAGTAAGGTAAAGGAGACTACCAATCATGGACCGATATAGGGTTGGATCAACATCTTCTCCCACTTGATCTTTTCCAATCTTGAGAGAAGTGCCCATAGGAATTTTTGAGCTCTTCGAACCTTCAAACCCAAACTTCTTCACCGGGTTCCTTGCATATTTGCTTTGGGAGATGAAAATCCCTTCACTTGATTGCTTAACCTGCATGCCTAGAAAGAAGTTAAGTTCCCCATCATGCTCATTTCAAATGTTGATGTCATAGCCTCTACAAAATCATTTAAACAAGTTTTTGATGTAGAGCCATATACTATGTCATCAACATAGATTTGAACCACGACAAGTTCTTTTCCATGTTTAAGAATGAATAAAGTCCTATCTGCTTCTCCTCTAGTAAAACCATATTCTAGTAAAAAACTAGTTAACCTACCATACCATGCACGTGGAGCTTGCTTCAACCCATAAAGAGCTTTATCAAGTCTATACACATGGTCTGGTTGAAATGGATCTTCAAAGCCTTTTGGTTGTTCAACAAAAACTTCCTCATCTAAGTATCCATTTAAAAAAGCTGCTTTGACGTCCATTTGAAACAATGTGATTTTAAGAAAACAAGCAATGGCCAATAAAAGTCTTATTGACTCAATTCTAGCCACAGGTGCAAAGGTCTCGTCATAGTCAATACCTTCCACTTGTGTATAGCCTTGAGCCACAAGACGAGCCTTGTTCCTAACAATGTTTCCATACTCATCGGTCTTATTTTTGAAAATCCATTTTGTCCCAATAACATTAGTGTTTGAGGGACGGGTACTAAAGACCAAACATTGTTACGAGCAAATTGATCAAGTTCATCTTGCATTGCTTGAATCCAAAAATTATCTTTTAAAGCTTCAATCACATTTTTAGGTTCTACAGATGAAGTAAAACAAGAGTATGTTACCTTTGAGTATGTGGTGGACATGCACACATACCTTACCATGTCACGGTCACTAATGGAATTCATACGTCTTGTTTGTACACCCTCATTCACCTCCCAATTACTTGGGTTGTAGGATGATTCCCTGCGATTCTAGGTGGAGGATCTCTTCTCACATTCTCGTGAACCCTGTTTCAACTCCTTCTTGATCTTCATTTCTTTGGATGGAATCGAGATGCTATCGAGGTGTTATCTCATCAATGGTAACACCACCTGTTCAGTTTTCTGTGTTACTATCGATGTTAGCACTCGTGGTAACACACTGTGGTAACACCTTACGCTTGACTTCTTCCAACGGCTCCAAGGGTGTCTCTTGAACATTTTCTCCTGCAATACTTGAGTGATCATCAAAAACAATATTCAAGGATTCTTGGATGGTTTTTAGCCTTAGATTAAATACCCTATATGCACGACTATTTGAAGCATAACCAAGAAAAATGGCCTTATCACTCTTAGAGTCCAATTTTGCTAAGTAGTCCCGATCATTGAGAATGTAACACACACAACCAAAGACATGAAAATAATGAACTTTTGGTTTTCTACCATTCAAAATTTCGTATGGAGTCATGCGGTTGTGCCGGGTCTTAGAAAAACTCTATTGGGCTGTGTGACAAGCCGTATTTAGTGCCTCTGCCCAAAATCTTTTCGAAATTCTTTTTGAAAATAACATCACACGAGTCATTTCAAGTAAAGTCCTATTCTTCCTTTCAGCTACCCCATTTTGTTGAAGTGTTTTTGGGGCTGAGAATTCATAGTGAATACCTTTTCTTTCACAAAAATTTGAAAAAGAAACATTCTCAAATTCCCTCCCATGATCGGACCTAATTCGAAAAATTGAAGCACAAAACATGTTTTTGATCTTAGAGTGCAAGATTTTGAACTTTTCAAAAGTCTCAGATTTTTCCCTTAAAAAATAAACCCATGTAAATCGTGAAAAATCATCAACAATGACATAAGTATATTTCTTGCCCCCAAAACTTTCTATCTCAAGTGGACCCATTAGATCCATATGCAAGAGTTGAAAACAATGTGTAGTACCGGTGTGTTGCTCATTGTGTTGGGCGGCACCATGGGTAACACGAGTTTGTTTCCCTTTGAGACAATCCTCACAAACAATTTTTGTTTAAGATCAAGACTAGGAATGCCTTGGACAGCATCTAGATTAACAATCTTTTCTATGTTACGAAAGTGAACATGTCCCAACTTTTGATGCCACAATGTAGTGTTATCAAGTTTTGCCGAATGGCATACTTGCTTGTCTTCAACAAGATAACAATTATCACTAGATCTTGTACCTGTCATCACACAATTGTTAGTCTTGTCATAAACTTCACAAGTATCTTTATTGAATTTCACCTCTAAATTGTCATCACAAAGTTGACTAATACTAATTAAATTAGTTACAAGTCCATCAACATGTAAGACATTCTTTAAGGTTGGAAATCCAGACACATTTAGTGTCCCTCTCCCAATGATATTACTCTTGCTCCCACCACCATATGTTACACTACCCCCATGAATTGTTTCATAATCTTTTAAAAACAATTTTGTTCCTGTCATATGACGTGAACACCCACTATCAAAGTACCAAGAACCTTCAATATTTGTTTTTAAAGCAGTGTACACAACATCACATTTCAGATTAGCTTTTGGTTTCCACACCTTTTTTGAATTTTTACCATTACATTTGGGTGTGTTATCACGTGTGCTGGGCAACACCTCAGGTAACACCAAGGGACTGGACAGTTTTTTCGAAACAATATGGCATTTATTTTTAAAATGTCCAGGTGTGTGACAGTATTGACACACCTTCCATTTGTCACATGGTTCTTTTGAAGAAGAGTCTTTGTCAAAAAACCGCTCCTTAACAAAACAATTCTTATTATCATTCATAGACAAAGTAGAAAGAATACTATTCAAAGATTCTTGAAAACCAATACCTGCTCTGAGAGGTGTACCCAAGTTCAAGATCTCATCCAATTTGGTAGATCCAGTATTGAGCTTCTTCAAGGTGGTTTCGGCTAGAGTCAAATTGCCCTTGACTCTTTCAAGCTCGATTTCTCTCTTTGTTGCTTGAACCTCCATATGAGTCACATAGGCCTGGAGTCCTTCATTCTTCTTGGTTAAGGACTTAACCAAATTGTTCTCTTTCTTCCATTCCACGAGCAATGCCTCGTAAAGGTCTTTTAATCCGGAAATGAGGTCATCTTTGCTCTGCTCATCCTCTTGTGTACTTCCTGTATCAGGGTTAGAAGAGCTAACAAAACAAACAGCATTATTATCACATAATTCATCATACCTGTCGGGTGTGATCACAGATGTTATCTCAGACTGGATAACACCTTGGGTAACACTGTCCTTTTCCGTGTTACTTACTGTGACAAACATGGTTGTTTGATCAGATTCTACCTCCTGAGATGGTCCTTCATCCTCATCATCACTGAGAGAAACCCATAGGTTCTTTCCTCTCTTCCTTAGAGTATTTGCACACTCATTGGAATAGTGACCCCAACCCGAGCAAGCATGACATTGAATGGATTCAATGTGCTTTGGATCAGACCTTAACTGATCTGATGATGCTCTTCTTGGGTTCAACTTTGGGTTAGATGGGAAAGTCCTTTTTGGCATCGAATCATAGACCTTGGTTTGCTTCTCCTTTGCTTTCACCTGCATTTTGTCATTGTTATACTTTCTAACCATAGAATTGTATTTTCTAGCAAGTAAAGCAACACTAGCATTCTCATCAATTTCTTCAAAAACCTCATCTTCGTTTTCATCCAAAGAACTCGAGGCTTGAGTTTTCAAAACAACATTTTTCCCTTTAGATGCTTCACTTTGATCTAAGAGATTTAACTCAAAGTTTTTCAAAATACTCATTAAAGAATTGATATCCATAGTTACAAGATTGTGAGCCTCTTCAATAGATGAAACTTTCATATTAAAACGCTCAGGAAGGGTTCTAATTGCTTTTGAGACAAGTTGTTTGTTGGTAAAAGGTTCACCCAACAATTGACACTCATTAGCAATATCAAATAATTTTTCAAAATAAGAAGGAATAGTTTCATTTTCACCCATCCTTAATCTTTCAAATCTGCTAGTAAGACCCCTAAGCTTAGTTTCACGCACACTGCCATCACCTTCACAAAAACGTTGTAAAATATCCCATGCTTCTTTTGCAGTGGGAACTGTTTTGAATAAGTTTGAAAATATGCATATCAACCCACTCAAAAATGGCATTAAGTGCCTTTTCATTGAAACTAGCTTGGTTGATCTCTTCCATGTTCCATTCGATTCGGGTTTGACTTGTACGTCACCATCTTCATCAGCAGTGTAACATTGGTAAGGAGTAACCATTTGTTATAGATCGCCATGCTCGAAGATCAATTGATTTGATATGCGAGCGTAGACGGATCTTCCAATAACAATAATTCGAGCCATCTAACACAGGAAGACGCTTATTATTAGGATTAGCCGGATCATAAGCCATGACACCTAGACCAAGCACTTAGTATCGTCAAGTGACCTGCTTTGATACCAATTGAAATTGTCAATGGCTTCACTGGAAAGAGATGTTACCGTAGATGTTACCCAACACCTTGGTTAACACACTGACGGACAAAGACACACACACCAAAATAAATAGTTTATAAAAACTTTGTGCAGCGGAAATAAATAACACAAGATATAATTTTCTCAAGTTATATAAATATATAACTTGAGTGTGCCTAGATGGCGAAGACTTTATAATCAATATAGAAAAATTACAAAGCCGAAAGTTCCCTATTGCTAATACAATGATAATGCTCTATGGAACTAAATGAGACAAAGAACGAATCCTATCCTTAGCCAACACTCTCTTAAACACTCAGTGTTTAAGCTAGAATCACAAGGGAGGAAGGATATGCGAACCAAAAAACTTTGTCTCTCTTGTGCTATGGTGTGTGTGTTTGATATTTGGCATACTTCAAATGAAACACACCTAGCCTATTTATAGCCTTCCAATGCCTTGGAGGCTACTCCAAAATAACATCCTTGGACCTACAGATCGTGTGAGAGGAGTGGAGAGATTTCTTGGCTTGAATTCCTCTTCATACGCCAACTTCCCTAGAATGTAGCAACCGATTTCTTGAAGCCCAAGTCCATGCTTTATCCCTTGTACTCTCTTGCTTTCTTGGTATTGTACTCTTCAATTAATCAGCAACAACTCCATGACTTGGTCTTCCCACGTTTTTATTCCTTCATCAAATAATATGGACCAAGTAAACATTATTCGTAAATCTTCGTTTACGAATAATTCCTCCAACAACTTCTTCCTTGATTTTAGCATTTAATCCAGCCATATATTTAACCTGAAATATGGACCAAAAACACATATATCTTGCAAATAATATTAGACATTAGGATATAAAATAATATGGAAAGAATTATTAAATTACAACTCATTACAGTTCGGGTAACACCCAACTGCCAGTGATAGCACCTGTGGTAACACCCACAGTCTGCATTAACACACCCAATACAGACCCCAAACAATTCCGACAGCCACAGCAAAAAGCAACACCAGCCTAACCTTAAAACCACAATCCACACTTCTCTGTTATTCCTCGCCAACACACACACACAGCTCAGATTAGAAACCTAACTGAGGAAGAGCACCTAGACAGAATATGAGAGTAGAAGAATACGATATGAACCTCGAACAACCTCATAAAACTCTCAACTATACCTCTGCAAGCTCACTAAATCCTCTCTATTTACCCGAAAGAGAAAACCCCGAAAGTGTGTATAGACCGTGTGTTGATGATGGATGTAAAGGGAGGGTGTGGGGGTTTAAATAGGGGCTGATGGAAGAGATAAGAAGAAGATCAGATAAACACTTACCCGATCAACCGAATCAACCGCGAAGGAGGAGGAACGACGCGGCGAAATCGCCGGAGTACCAACCAGCCAAGTGATCGTAATATTGAAAAAGACCAAGTCAAAGACACTTCTTATTTTAATAAAGAAGGCGCTGGAAAAAACAAAGGGGCTGGGAACAAGAAAATGCTCACAATGGGCTGCACAATATTGCTTGGGCTGCTCACTATTTTGGGCCAAAGCCCACACAACATAACAACATGGCTGAGGTACAAACTCACACGAATGATTTGAAAAGTATGTCTTTAAATGTCAAAGCTGAATCTAGTCAACGCTTGTCCTGCGGGATCCCGCGTTCCGCAAATGGGACGGGATGGGACGAAGTATTTTAGTTTCGTCCCCTTTTGTCCCATCCCGTCTCGTCCCGTTCCCATCGTGGGACAACAATATTTCGTCCCGTCTCATCCCGTATTCTCGAATTGACAGCTCTAGTTATAAAGAGTACTCCAACTCAACTCAAATGTATATTTAAATTGACTTCGGTGATAAAAATAACATTCAATTAATAGTTGACTCACACTTGTATTCATTTTACTTTCTCCATTTAAAATAAATATTGTATCTTGATTTTTTTTTTGTTAATTAAATTAAACTTTAATCGACATTTAATAATGACTGATTTGTATTCATAAAAATTTTAAAATATTTATGAATAGTCTTTTTATTGATGAATCAATAACTATTTTTTGAATAGTATGAACATAATCAAATTTTTGTAACTATTTAATTAAAGTTCAACATAATTAAAAAAAATATTAAGATGCAATATTTATAATATAACGAAAGGGTTATGAACGATGTAAATCGAGTACAACCTTAGGCCATAAAATAGCCAATACCCAATGGATTAAGCCCAATACAAAATAGGCACAAGTCCTAAATACGACATAGGAAATGTGGTTATTTACCTATGCTCGTCAAATTCTCCTCAACAGAGTCACTATGTCGACCTGGACATAAGGAACTAGTATTAATACTAGGACGACTAAGGAACCATGCTAGGTCGACGAGGACCTAAACCTAGGTCAACCACGACGACGTCAACCACAATCAAGCTACACAAAAGGTGACAGAATGGGCTTCCTTAACTTTGGCCATCTCCCATGCCCGACATACGAGCTATGTCTACCAACAAACAAACAACGACTATGATGAGGAGCACTCCTCCCTGACATACATCCAGAGCCCAATTCTAATTCTAGTCCAACAAGGAAATCATGGAATTAAGAATTGAGTAGGATTAAACACCTTATCATACCTAACTTTCTTTATGGTATATGAGGCTTGAAACAGCTTTGACAGGTTTTTTTTAGCAGTTGGGGTGCGAAATCCTGCTGCAGGCAGCAACTGTTTGTTGCTCCAGATTTCTTTGATGGGGGAACAATGAGATCCGTACGGATCAACCTTGCATGCAAGGAGGTCCGTACGGATTTTTGTTGACTTTTCATTTATGCAATAAAATTTGAAACAAATCCGAGTCAAAATGCAATATCAAGCCCATTTGATCCCTTAAAGAGTTATCCTTGGATTTGGAGTTGTTACGGGAAGGATCTCACGAGGAGAGAACGAGATGCAAAGTCTCGGGAGAGAATATCACAAAGAGATAATAGGAAAGGTCTCACGAAGAGATAGCAGGAAATATCTCACGAGGAGATAACCGGAATGATCTCATTGGGAGATAACGAGATGCAAAATTTCAGGAGGGAATCTTACGAATAGATGGCGAGATGCAAGATCTCGGGAGAGGATCTCACGAGGAGATATTGGGAAAGAATCTCATGAGTAGATAACGAGATGCAAATTTCCAAAAGGGGATCTCATGAAGAGATGGCGAGATGCAAATTCTCGGGAGAGGGTCTCTCGAGGAGATATCGAGAAAGAATCTCACGAAGAGATAACGAGATGTGAAATATTAGGGGGAAATCTCACGAAGATATGGTGAGATGCAAAATATCGGGAGAGGATCTATCGAGGAGATATCGGGAAACAATCTCACGAAGAGATAGCGAGATGGAAAATCTCAAGGGGGGGATCTGACGAAGAGATAACAGGAAAGAAACTCAGGAAGAGATAACAGGAAGGAATCTCACGAGGAGATAACGAGATGCAAAGTCCCAAAAGGGAATCTCACGAAGAGATGACGAGATGCAAAATCTTGGGAGAGGATCTCTCGAGGAGATATCGGGAAAGAATCTCACGAAGAGATGGCGAGATGCAAAATCTCAGGAGAGGATCTAAGGAAGGGATAACGTGAAAGAATCTCACAAACAGATAACGAGATGTGAAATCTCATGGGGGAATCTCACGAAGAGATGGCGAGATGCAAAATCTCGGGAGAGGATCTCAGGAAGGGATAACGTGAAAGAATCTCACGAAGAGATAACGAGATGCGAAATCTCAGAGAGGAATCTCACGAATAGATAACGGGAAAGAATCTCATGGAGAGATAACGGGAAGGAATTTCACGAAGAGATAACGAGATGCGAAATCTCAGGAGGGAATCTCACGAAGAGATGGCGAGATGCAAAATCTCGAGAGAGGATCTCAGGAAGGGATAACGTGAAATAATCTCACGAGGAGATAACGAGATGCGAAATCTCAGGGGGGAATCTCATGAAGAGATGGAGAGATACAAAGTCTTGGGAGAGGATCTCAGGAAGGGATAATGGGAAAGTATCTCACGAAGAGATAACGAGATGCAACGTGAAAGAATCTCATGAAGAGATAACGAGAAGGAATCTCACGAGGAGATAACGAGATACGAAATCTCAGGAGGGAATCTCAAGAAGAGATGGCGAGATGATATCACTAGGAGATAACAAGATGCGAAATCTCAGGAGGGAATCTCACGAATAAATAATGGGAAAGAATATCAGGAATAGATATTTAAAGCAAGAAAGAGCAATTTTTGTGAAATAACGATCTCTTTTGAAGGGTTAAACCAAAGAATAAAGTTTGGTAGTTAATTGCAACCGAAAATTATATTAAATGTATTTGATTAGGCTCTGAGTTTGTTTGCATTTTTTCCGATCGCGATGGTTCACCATGTCTTTGGAAAGAGTTGAGATGGATAAGCACTGGCTCGAGATGATTGTGATTTGACGAAGCCCTGGTCCAAAGAAATAACTTGACAAAGCTCCGGACTCATTTTCCAAATAAAGCCCCGGTGTGAAGAAGTGTTTTGGCGAAGCCCTAGCTTGAAGAAAATGACTTGGAAGCCCCTGTTCAAAGAATTGTTTTGACTTTGAGTCCAAAATGATTGGTACAACCCCCAGTTTGTTTGTTTATTGAGAAAATCCTGAAGTGTATCCAGCGCGGCCCTAATCCAAATTGAACCTTATGTGGCCAGACAAGGCAACCATCCTTAATTTTTTTTAATCAATCAGTCAACAAAATGTAAAAGAAATGACTTATAATGTATATTGCAAGGGCATATTTTTTTTAAAGTTGGGAACGAGTCCCTTTTTGTGTGAATGCCTTATTTGGGTTTGACTCTTTTAAGAGAGTATAAGTGCAGAAAGGTTTGTAAAGTGTATGGAAGCCCTTGCTGACAGAAAACCAGTGTATAACTCTATTTTTCCTTTTTTTGTAGAAAAAGAAAACTTGTCAAGACATCTAAAAACTTGAACTATTCATGATGATCACAAGATTGCTTAAAATCCTTTACTGATGTTTTTGTTATTCAACAATTAAGCTCGATATGATGAAATGTTTTGATTAATAATGAGGAGAAATTCAAAAGGTATCAAGGATCGAATATGGTTAGGTGTGAAAGAAGATTTGTGTGTAGGAGAAGTCATTGATGAGATCGGGTTTATGGGTTTGTATATGTTTATGACCGGACTATTTCTGGTTGCCTATGTTTCTTAAGGTAAGGAGCTCAGGTTGCCGTAGTTCGAGGCCGAACTGTGTTTGGCTTTGGGGCAAGGATATGAATATTTGTGGTTCATTTGGTGAAAAGGCTCTGACAGAAGGTTGGATGATGAGGCACGTGCCTTGAGATGATTCCTTTACAAGTCGCATTAGACGGTTACTTCACTGATCCCATTGCTTTTTGATCGTTGATCTCACATGAAGAGAAATAATTTGAATATAGCTCAAGGACTTATGATACGCTTTTGCCTTTGCCTAAACTGCTCTATTGGTTTTGACAACTTCTATTGTTCGAGCTTTAAATTCGTCCATTTGTTAAACTTCTGACTAGCGGTGCTAGGTCCTTGGCTTAACTTTTGGCCCTGCTTGAACTCATTTGATATGCATGAGGGGGAAGGAAAGCCCCTAATTTATTATTGACATGAGGATAATCATTTAATGCTGAGTAACCTTTTTTTATTCCATGATGTTGCCATCGCCGCTGACTTGGTCAAGGTGATGGTAGGGATATGATTTGAAAAGTGTATGGCTTGATGGAGGCCTTTGTGTGGGGTATGGTATGGTGTATGGGGAGAAATCGGTTGACTTTCTCACACCAATTAATGAAAATATTAATCATTTGGGGAATTATTTGTTGAGCAATGCAAGTGATCATATAGAACAAAACCATATGATTAAATATAACGTGGGGTGTAGCGATGCGATTTTATTTGAATAAAAGAGTCGCCACTTATTATTTATTTAGGAAAACGATAAGAAAAATATTTTTGAAAAGATTTGGGTTCGGGGCTTAAGTGATAGATTTGGAAGGTATGGAGCACCGCATCCACCCAATCCGAAGATCGGTCTTGCTTAAGGGAGATAATCAATTAAAACGATAATTAAACGATAACAAGCAAACCCTAATTAATTTCTTAATTAGAAATGTCGGGTTGTATGCTTCGAGATCGCCTCCATGAATTGAAGGGACTCTAGGCTAACCCCTTTGATAGGGTTACACTACTCTAAAAGCTTTTAGAGGGTTTGAGAAGAAGAAAGTAAAAATATAGGAGTTTACCTTGTGTTTAGGGAGTGTTTAGTTTAAAACGTGGTTCTAAGTGTTTTCCTCCTCCTTCCTCGGTCGAGAATAGATTTGGACGGAGTTTCGCCTTGGTTCTAGGCTCGAACCTCGACGTTCGTCAATCAACAGGTTTGATGGACGAATTTGGGAGTTTGTTTATGAGTGTTTTGCAGAAATCTTTCAGGGAGAGAAACCAACAAATGGTGTGTGTGTGTGTTTTCGATCGGGAATCGGGGCCCTCCAAAATATTGAAAATCATCAAATATTTATAGGGGTTTTAAGAGATTGAAGTGGATTGGGATTCCTCCCAAGGAAGGTTCCAGAACTCAAAGATCATTGGAGACCCGGATTGGATAAGATTTATCAAGAAAAGAGGTTGAAACGGAAAAGGAAAGTGATTATGTACATTCTGCAGAGGGGTTATCTTGCGCGAGACACATATGTCTCGTGAAGGACAACTAGTTAGTTGACTATTCTGTTCTCTTCAGTTATTCCGTTAGTCAGTTAGGTCCAAAACTAACAAGGTTAGTTAGAAACTTAACGAAACATGATGAAACTAATATGCTTTCATCAAAACACAAAAGCGAGACGAAGAGTAGTGTAATCATGTAATTTATTGGTTTAGAATGGGGTGTCTACAGAGCCCCCTCGGCGATAAGTCTTATGGAAGAAGTCATGTCGTTGATAGAAAAGATATCATTCTGAACACAGGGATGGTCGTGCCGCACGGCTGTCTACGTATCTCTATCGAAGAATCAGACCAAAACGTAGTTCGACTCCAAAGCACTAAAAAGGCTGTTTTAGGTATTTTGAAAAGACATTTTTGAAAAGCAATTTTGAAAGGAAAGGTAAGATCGTAATGAGGAATCAAAGACTTGACCCAATTCCGATGATACCCGGATTGTTGATGAAGTTGTTGAAGTGCGCCGCCCGAGGTTACTGACGTAGCTGAGGTTGTCGAGGTCACGGACTTTAAAGATGCTGAGGTCACAGACTTTATTGATGTTGCCGAGGTCACAGACTTTGAAGTTTGCTGAGGTTACAGACTTTGTTGACGTTACTGAGGTCACGAACTTTAAAGTCTGCTGAGGTTATAGACTTTGCTGATGCTCCACCTGAGGTCAAAAATGTTGCTGTTATTGCCGAGGTCACGAACTTTGTTGTCGTTGTTGCTGTCACAGACTTTGAAGTTGTCAATTGAGGTGGAAGTTCTGTTGGCTCCTGTAATGCAAGGATATATGCATGCTGGTTTCGGATGGACCCGAATGATTCTTACCTTTCTGCACCTGTTAGCACATAAATATTCCAAATAGATTTTACAGATTTTAGTTGTTTAACTTGACTTATGTGGTAGTGTTCACGTCTGTTCGTGTAAATGGCCGATTGGTCATTTTGGTTGTGAGTTTATGTATGAGTATATGGTATATGGACATGTAAGGATATTTGTATGGATTTATATTTGAGATGGGTGAACTATATGAGTGAACTTGTGTTTGACAAGTTGGGACCAAATCAGGTTTATGCAGAATCTGTTGCTAGTCAGCGAGGTTGTCTCGTGTGAGAGTACCGTACTGTTTCTTCATTGTTGTAGAATTTTGATGAGTAACCTTGTGTGAACACATCTAGGCCTGTTGCAAATCTTCATTCTTAATTCTCTCTTGAGTCGTGTCTCTAGGAGATAAACGTCTACAAATCTGTCAACTGTCGTAATGGCTTTATGTCCAAGTCTCTTTCCTGCCTCAAGCCCCAATTTGCTTGAATGTGGTAGATGACTTTGTGAACTGGCTTGTGAGGATGCTCTCTTGATTTGAAGATGGTCTAAGAAGGCTCTCCTTGTTGATTTGATTTGAAGATGATCGAATGATGTTCGATAAAGAAGGTTGAAGAAAAGTCTCTCTTTGTCCTTTGATTTTTTATTTTTCTTAGTGACGCACCCTGTTTTTTTCCTAGATCGCCCTTTCGGGTTTTCAATCTAGCGGGCATCTCTTTTGCGTCTTTTTTTTTTTTGAATTTTTTTTTTGAAAATAGTATGTTAACTCGAAGAGAACTCAGTGGAGAAAATCTCATTAAGGAGAGAGAAATGAGATCTCAAGTTAATTGAGGATAGACGGACTCTATTCTTTGGAAGATGATCCAAGCATTGACTTTTTGGAGAAGTGTAGTCTCTAATGATGAGAGTGAGAAGCAAAGAGGAAAGTCCATAATGCAGATTTGATTATTTTGAAGAGTTGAAGTAGAGATTGACTGGGGGAGGAAAGGTTAGGAAGCCCCAGTTTTGATGCTTGGATTTCAAGAGTGTGTATGAGATTGGCTAACATGAAGCCTCTAGACTCAACAAGAAACGCTACTTGGCTCAAAGATCTAGAAAAGTTGTTCTACCTTTAATGAATCGTGCATCATCTAGAAATTTCTAAATAAGTTTGAGAAGAAAGTCAATCATTAGTATGACTTAAGGGTAAACATTTTTCTTGATACTGAAAGTCTTTTTCATTCGCTGTGAGATAATGTTGAGTAATCTTCATTTCTTTTGTTGGTATCACTTGACTCTTCTTGTTTGTGGATGAGTCCTTCATGCATTTGAAATTTCACCTTTGTTGTGGGGGTGATGAAAGCTTGAGAGTTTTTTTTTTGTTTTGTACTCTGAAAGCTTTGAATTGAGTAGCCCCACTCTTCTTGGAATGAAGGTTGCCTGCATCACTTTTGGCTTTCTTCGTTTGTTGACCTTTGACTTTCAGTAGGGGTAATGTTTAGCCCTTAAGCCTTCTAATGATAACTTTCTTCTTAAACTCGATTAGAAGTTTCTATTTTTTTGCGATGATTTAGGGAATAGAGGGTCCATTATTTTTCATGAATTAAATGATAGTCATGAGGTAGAACAACCTTAGGGAAAGTGTTTAGGAAAAGAAAATGACTTTGATTTACGGAGAAATTAAAAGAGACTCGATAGTTTATATGACACAAACTAGAGGAGGTGAGAAGTACTAGAAAGACAGAACGACTCTTCAAGTTCATACTTGGAAATTTAAAACTTAATCTACTTCTAACAAAGGAGAAAGGGAGAGGATAGTTCTAGCCCCAAAGTGTTGAGTGTAGACTTCTTCTTGGAGCTTCATCTTCTTCATGTATTATGAGGGAGAGGATTGGTGATGATGTTGGGACGTTCTAACCCTCCATTGTCAAAGAGGTCTTAGATGACATCCTTCAAGTGGCGGCAAGTGTTGGTGTCGTGGCTGGTGAAGTTGTGATAATTGCAGAATAAGTGATGAGCATGATCAGGACCCATATACCTAGGAGGACCACCTTCCCTTGGTTTTATCTTTTCATTCTTGACAAGCACATCGAAGAGTTCTTCTTGAGTGATTCCTTCAAGTTTGTCATAGTGCCTCTTTTTTTTTCAGGAGGAGGAATAGTAGAATACTTGCTTGTGTTGGAGCGGTTGAATGCAATGACATTGACTGAAGCATCCTTACTTGTGGTGGGCTTGTTGTCGCAAAAAGTACTTTTCTTCTTTTTACTTTTTAGGAAGTCATCAATCATAATCCCGGACTCATGAAGTTCATTGAAACTAGGAAAGTAATTACCGGCGAGCTTCTCTTGAAATTTATTGCGGAGGCATTGGAAGAAGATGTGGATTTGCTCTTTGAGTGTGGGTCTTTCGACAATTTCAGTAAGTTTGAGTCTCCATCTTCTAGCAAAGTCAGGAAAAGACTCATTTGCATGTTGCTTGGTTTGTTCAAGATCCCTCCTAGTAGGGCGGTTAGTGGAGTTGTCTTCAAACTGCCTTTGGAAGACTAAACATGCAGACGACCAGTCAAGCCTTGTAGTCATAGGAAGAGACATGTACCAATTCCTTGCAGCACCCTCCGAAGTTTGAGGAAAGCATTGGGCCAAGATGGTGTTATCAACGCCCATTGGAAGCATAGCCCAAGTGTAGGTCTCAACATGAGCTTGAGGACAAGTAGTGCCATTAAACTTGGCAATATCGGGTGCTTGTACGTGGGAGGAAACTTGGTAATGGAATGCTGAAGAGCATTGGGATCAAATGGGACGAATGATCCCTTTGAAGTGTCATGGGTTGCAAGTTTCTTCTCAAGGTAGTTCTTAGTAACATGGCTACCGAGTTTAGTAGTTTCATCACTACCTTCCTTTTTGGTCTTAGAACTCTTGGAGACATGTCCCTCATCATCGGAGGAGGATGAAGAAGAGGACGAATTGGATTCTTCCTCTTTCTTACTTAATTTATTGGTTTTCCTATTTTTCTTGAGACAGGATTCTTCTTCATCGGAGGAGGATCCATCGTTCTTCTTTTGCTTTCTCGCTTTCTTGACTTTCATCTCGTGGAGCTCTTTCATGAGGCGGCCATTTGGGCATTTTGCTCATCAATTTTCTTACTTTGTTCATCCATCTTAAGTAGGGTTTCGATGAGTTCGGCCTTAGCTTCCTTGATTTCGGCTTCGGTGACAGAAGGAGAAGTAGACATGGTGTCGACCTTTGACGATGAACCTAGATGTGTAGCAACCGTGTTAAACCATGGTCGAGTCCCAACAAGTCGGCTGAATAAGGTGTATGAAGGCTTGAAGGTTTTGGCCAAAACACGAAAATGCCGAGCACTTGTCTCGCACGGAACAAGTAGTCTTGCGCGAGATAACGCCACTGGAAGTCACATTTTTTCTGATTTTAATCCTAATTTTGGTCGGACGAAAAATCCGTTTGAGGGGTTTCTAAGGTCTTTATCCAAACCTAACGACTAAGTAATCAAACCGTTCTTTGTAAAATAAAGCCATGTAAAATTGACTTGAAGGATTTTTTTTAAAGGAACTTTTCCGAAAGGGTCATTCCGAAGGGACTTTTCCTTTTTCCGAAGGGTCTTTTTCGAATTCTTCATTATGGTCAATTTTACATTAGCTTTATTTTGGTCAAAGACATAGAAAGATCACCGAGTCAAAACCGACCGGTCACGGAGTGTTCATAAAGAAATAATCTACATGATGCATAAGGCGATGCAGGGCTGAAAGGCTAGGCTCCCCGCGATATGACAATCTAAGTGGATTGAAGACACGGAGTGAGATGATCCAACTTCGGAGAGATGGCGACTAGGTGGTTACCGTCATCCGTCCTTAGTGTGGGTCCCGGGTTTATCAGGGTTTGTAGTGCAATGATAGTTATATCATGAGTGCGCATGTGTAAGAGTAAATCTAGTTGATAGAGAAAAATAGAGAGTTTTTTTTTTTTTTGAAAACTAAAGAAAAAACAAATAATGGTCGCATCAAGTGGTTGCCTACGTTTCTCCCAATTTAGAAAGACTCAGGCCATCATAATTCCACTTAAAGGAGAAAGAGAAAGAGAATTAAATTAATTAATTACAAAGCCTGAGTCAACCGATGACCGATAAAAATTAAAATAATTCAATCTCACGCAGTTCAAATAATAATCAATTACTTAAATACAATAAACTACCGAGGCTTTGTCTCACGCGAGACAAAGGGTTGTCTCGTGCGGGACTAGCCTGAAACTGAATGAGAAAATGATTTTTTTTAAATTCCCCTTAATTGACGCAAGTCTAAACCACTTTAATTTTAAAAATCCCCAGCACAGTCGCCAAAACTGTAGCGATGCGATTTTATTTGAATAACAGAGTCGCCACTTATTATTTATTTAGGAAAATAATAGGAAAAACCTTTTCGAAAATATTTGGGTTCGGGGCTTAAGTGATGGATTTGAAAGGTCAAGAAACATCGCATCCACCCAATCGAAAGATCGGTCTTTCTTAAGGGAGATTATCAATTAAAACGATAATTAAAGGATAACAAGCAAACCCTAATTAATTTTTTAATTAGGAATGTCGGGTTGTATGCTTTGAGATCGCCTCCATGGATTGAAGGGACTCTAGGCTAACCCTTTTAATGGGGTTACACTACTCTAAAAGCAATTAGAGGGGTTGAGAAGAAGAAAGTAAAAATATAGGAGTTTACCTTGTGTTTAGGGAGTGTTTAGTTTGGAACGTGGTTCTAAGTGTTTTCCTCCTCCTTCCTCGGTCGAGAATAGATTTGGACGGAGTTTCGCCTTGGTTCTAGGCTCGAACCTCGACATTCGTCAATCAACAGGTTTGATGGACGAATTTGGGAGTTTATTTATGAGTGATTTGTAGGAATCTTTCATGGAGAGAAACCAACAAATGGTGTGTGTGTGTTATGTGTTTTCGATCGGGAATCGGGGCCCTCTGAAATACTGAAAGTCATAAAGTATTTATAGGGGTTTTAAGATATTGAAGTGGATTGGGATTCTTCCCAAGGAAGTTTCCAGAACTCAAAGATCATTGGAGACCCGGATTGGATAAGATTTATCAAGAAAAGAAGTTGAAACGGAGAAGGAAAGTGATTATGCACATTCTGTAGAGGGGTTGTCTCGCGCGAGACACGTATGTTTCGTACGGGACAACTAGTCAGTTGACTATTATGTCCTCTTCAATTATTTCGTTAGTCAGTTAGGTCCAAAACTAACAAGATTAGTTAGAAACTTATCGAAACATGACGAAACTAATATGCTTTCATCAAAACACAAAATCGAGACGAAGAGTACTGTAATCATGTAATTTATTGGTTCAAAATTGGGTGTCTGCAGGGGGTGAAAAATAAGTCTCAAGTCTAGCAAGAAAAGAAAGACTCATGTATAAAAAATTAAAGATTTAACTACAATGTCCGAGGAGGACTTGATTGAATGAGGAAAGTACTAGAACCTACGAAGTTTGACTGGATGACTCTTTTTTTTTGTAGCCCCTAGCCTATCAGACCGCCGTGAAAAAATCATTTTTTGTTGGGGGAGAACTAGACCCGAGGGTGCTTCATGTTGTATCAAGCGATGATCCTTTGACCATCATCAAAGTCTTCAAGCTTGTCAATTTGTCCATTCGTAAAAATGACTCAATATATCAGAGAGGGAGCATCTAAAGGAGGATCCGACATGAACTTTTGGATATTGCTCAATCAATGTTACTTGTTGAATCAAACCTATCCCGAATAGTTAAATCCATTTGTCGCAGTTGATCATAAAGTTGTCATTCATTATCCAAATGATGCTCATCTTGTCATTCGAGCATGGCTTGCATTTCCCGGGGATGACGCTCCTCTTGGTCCATGAGCTTCTTTGTCAAGTAATCGAGGGTCACCAGAGACATGACATGTGATTGATGATTGACAAATTGTAAAAGAAATTTAAAGCCATTTCATGAAGTTTAAGTCGCGGTCAATTTACAAACCTCATTTCTTTATTTGACCGAAATCAAAATAATGATTAAGGATGGAGATGGAACACAGCGACTAAGGATCCGAATGAGGGTGTTCCGTTGGTTGAAGAGGTATGACCTCTTTGAGGTCGAGCAAAGGACGTGGCCAAGCTTGGCTAAAAGCAGGAGATGGCCTCTTTAAGTCGAGGGAAATTGGATTGTGGAAAGTTGGGATTGGAAATTGGACCATGAAAGGTCGAGATTTAAGGTCGGACCGTGAAAGGTCGAGTTTTGAGGTCGAAAATTGGATCGTGAAAGGCTGAGATTGGAGATTGGACCGTGAAAGGTCAAGATCGGAAATTAGATCGTGAAAGGTCGAGATTGGAGATTGGACCGTGAAAGGTCGGGATCGAAAATTGTATCGTGAAAGTTCGAGATTAGAGATCGAACCGTGAAAGGTCGAGATCAGAAATTAGACTGTGAAAGGTCGAGATTGGAGATCGGACCGTGAAAGGTTGAGATCGGAAATTGGACCGTGAAAGGTCGAGATTGGAGATCGGAGCGTGAAAGGTCGAGATCAGAAATTGGACCGTGAAAGGTCGAGATTGGAGATTGGACTGTGAAAGGTCGTGATTATAGATTGGAAATTGGACCGTGAAAGGTCGATATTGGAGATTGGACCGCGAAAGGTCGAGATTAGAGATTGGACCGTAAAAGGTCGAGAATGGAGATCGGGCAGTGAAAGATCGAGATTGGAGATAGGATCGTGAAAGGTCGAGATTGGAGATTGGACCGTGAAAGGTCGATATTGGAGAGTGGACCATGAAAGGTCGTGATTAAAATTGGAAATTGGATCGTGAAAAGTCGAGATTGGAGATTGGACCGTGAAAGGTCGAGATTGGAGATCGGACCGTGAAAGGTCGAGATCGGTAATTGGACCGTAAAAGGTCAAGATTGGAGATTGGACCGTGAAAGGTCAAGATTGGAGATCGGACCGTGTAAGGTCGAGATTTAAGGATTGGATATTGGATCGTGAAAGGTCAAGATTAGAGATTTTACCGTGAAAGGTCGGGATTAAAGATTGGACCGTGAAAGCTCGAGATTAAAGATTGGACCGTAAAAGGTCGGGATTAAAGATTTGACGGTGAAAGGTCGGGATTGGAGATTGGATCATGCAGTTGTTATTTTATTTACTGTTCAAGTTTACTTAAAACACGTCTTCTCATAATCCTAAATGGTTGGAAAAGACTGCTCTTCTTTTTCGCAGCTAAGCGAAGGTCCTATAGGACAAGCGGATTCCATCGGCCAAAAAGGGGAATGACCTTAAGGATCAAGACTTTCATATAATTTTCAATGCATATGCCATGCGAATTGCGATCGAATCCAATATCTTTAAGTCAAGATCGGGTCAAAGTTGAGATGACCTATCCTTGTCTTGCTTTCGCAAGGGATCTTTGACTTTCAAATTTGACTAGGTCTTATTTGTCATGGATTACGCATTAAAGGCTCGATGACATGGTGTCACATTGAACGTTGGCGTATATCCAATACAGGTCAATGTCTAAGCCAACACAAGAAATCAAGATCGGGTCATCATACGACCCTGTCGAGCTTGCTTTTGCAAGGGACCTTGAATTTTAGGTTTTGACTCAAAAAATGATCGATATGGGGTATACATTTAGGCTTTATGACACGGATTAGGCCAAAAACCAACCAAGTCTCGAACAAAGTGTGACACAAATAGTGCATGGTTGACACTGGTGAGGATGGGTTGCTTGAAATGATCTCGTGCGCACAAGAGAGGCATAGTGTAGCGTTGAGCGGATTTTGATCATCCCCTTTTTATTTATCTTTTGAGTCGCCACATATATTATTTATTTGGAAAACATAGAAAAACCATTTTGAAAGAGATTTTGGGTTCGGGGCTTAGGTTATGGAATGGGAAGGTCAAGGAGCACCCATTCCACCCAATCCGGAGATCGGTCTTGCTAAAGAAAAGAGAGATTTTCAAAAGAGAAGAAGATTTTAAATAGAAAAGAATAAAATAATGATCTATTTAACGGGGTTAAACGGAATGTAGGATCGATTGCTTCGAGACCAACCCCATGATTTGGGGAGGCTCTAGGCCGATCCTGGATTCTATGTATTTATACCACTCTAACAATCAATTAGAAAGGAAATAGGGGTTACCTTGCGTGAGGTGATTCAGGCAGAGTTTCAACTCAAGTTTAGAATCGAATCTTGATACGGACAGAGCTTCGCCTCAGTCCTTGACTCGGATCTTGATGTTTGTTTATCAACAAGGTTGACAAACAAACTTTGAGGTGATTTTAGGGGTGATTTACAGGAATCTTTCAAGGAGAGAAACCAGTAAATGTAGAGGAATTGATGGGATTTTTCGGACCTCTGAAATACTGGAAGTCACCAAGTATTTATAGGTGTTGGAGAGGTGTAGATGGAGAGGTAAAACACTCCTAGGAAGGTTCCAGACTCCAAAATCATTAGTTGGCCGGATGGATAAAGTTTTATCCCGAAAAGAGATTGAAATCGACGAGGAGATTGTCATCTGCATGCTGCAGAACACCAATATCTCGCGCGAGACACACTATTCTGTGCGAGATATTGCACTCTGTGGACAATTCTGTCCTTCCCTCGTTATCTCGTATGCAGTTTAGTCCAAACTAACGGTGGTTAGTCAAAACTTAACGAAACATGACAAAATGGTGGATTTCTACTTCTTGACTCAAAGCGAGACTTAGAGTGGTATAAATGTGATCCGATGGGTTCAGAATGGGGTGTCTACAGAGCCCCTCATCGACAAGTCTTATGAAGGAAGTCATGTCGACGATAGAAAAGACATCGTTCTGAACATCGGGATGGTCGGGCCGCACGACTTCTTACGTATCTCTATCGGAGAATCAGACCATAACGTAGTTCGAATCCAAAACACGAAAAGGCTGCTTTAGGTATTTTGAAAATTATTTTTGAAAATCGAGAAGATTTTGTTTTGAAAAGGTAAATTCATACTGAGGAATCAAATCAAGACCCAATTCTGAATATACCTGTCTGTCTGAAGATTCGCCTATCTGGGCTCCGAACCTGCGGGGAAATATGTTAGAAAATAAAGGCTCACCTGTCCGGTCCTTTGAGTCCTGTCGGTTTATGACGATTCGCCTGTCTGGGCTTCGAATCGGGCTTTTAGTTGTTGAGGATGACGATTCACCTGTTTGGGCGTTGAATTGAGCTTTTGATTTGACGATCCACCTGTCTGGGCATTGGATCGGGCTTTTGATTTGACAATCCACCTATTTGGGCGTTAGACCGGGCTTTTCTATTGATGATCCAGCTGTCTGAGCGTTGGATCGGGCTTTTCTGTTGACGATCCACCTGTCTGGGCGTTGGATCGGGCATTTTTGTTGATGATCCACCTGTCTGGGCGTTGGACCGGGCTTTTTCTTTTGATGATTCACCTGTCTGGGCTCTGAATCATGTGGAATGAGTTGATCTTTGGATCAATTGGTTTTTGGGCGACTGGTGCCGTATCAGGCGATCGTACGGGTGTCACGTTTGGCTCGTTCCGTGACTTACGGTGCCGATTTTTTCACGTTTCCTTACTAGTGTGTCATTTCCAAGGGTAAATGTGTCAAAATTTTGAATTTTAACGTTGCGTAGACGCTTATTGTCGAGGACAATTTTGTAAAATTCCAGAAGGTATATCTCGCGCGAGATAAGATGTCTCGTGCGGGACATCTACTGTCGGGGCAATATATAACAGCAGCTGCTGTTTAATTTTAAAATATCTCTTTTCAAATTCCCTCCCCAGCTCGAGCCAAGACAATTTTCTCTGCAAATTTTCGCGAGTTGCTTGTTGATTCCTCCTCCCAACCAACTTCCAATCCTTCCTCCCTCCATAATCAATGGCTCAAGAGAGAAAAAATCCGATTTTGGGGAGTTATTTGCTTGGGAAAGATTATTCCCGCGATGACCTCACTTTCGATAGGGACGCGCATATTTCTACCGCTGTTCGGGAAGGTTTGGTAAGAGATTATCTCTCAATCCTTGTTTCTTGCATTGTATTGCCTTTGAATCCATGCTTTTTTGAATCCTAATTTCATCAATGGCAGTTTTGCTTAGAATTTGGTTCCACCTTGCTTGCTTCGTTTTTTGCTGAATTTGTTGGATGATTGTCGTTGCATTGTGTGCGTATGAGTCCCCTACATATCATGGATTGTAGGAGGGGTTGATTCGGGTAGTCGAATGCAACTTTGGGCAAGCTTTTCTTGTGCGCATGCCAAGTGTTCGATGAAATGCCTCAATGAAAATTTTCTTCTATTTTCTTTGAGACTTCTTCCATGGAATGATTTCTAACATTTCCCTTTTGCTTTTCCTCTGTTTTGCAGTCGTACAGGCCAACGAAAAACTGTCGTGGGAGCCCAAAACTGGCTAGAGCTTTGTGGGACAAGATCAAGGACCTCAATGGGGTTTGAGCTAGGATGGCTCAGACAGGACTTTTGACCTTCATTGATAACCTCCAAGGGATGAGACGGACTCCCCAAGTTCTTTAGGCAATCCGGGAGAGGTGGTGGGATACTACTCACACCGTA
Source organism: Adenophora triphylla var. japonica (assembly GCA_022495995.1). Lineage (NCBI taxonomy): Eukaryota > Viridiplantae > Streptophyta > Magnoliopsida > Asterales > Campanulaceae > Adenophora > Adenophora triphylla. Next base: position 129,957 of record JAFEMH010001007.1, read on the forward strand.
CATCTGTGCTTCGGGGAAGCCACTATGACTCCGACGGACTTCCTTGCTATTACGGGGCTAGAGTTCACCGGTGAGCCCCTTCAGAAGACTGTGGGTTATAAGCTTGCGAGCCCTGCTGTGTGGAGGCAGTTGATTGGTTTCGCCCCTAATAAGGTTAAGGGGTTTGCTGCTGAGTTATCCCCTCTCCGGGGTCAGATTGAGACATGTGCGGAGAAGCCGAATGCGGACATTGATCGGTTGGTGCGGGGTGCCCTCTGGTACATTCTTTCGGAGACTATTTTTACGAACCACTCTTCTACGACCCGTCTTTCTCTTTTAGGTTTGTTGGTGAATTTGGATGAGGTGAGGACTTATGACTAGGGCTCATCGGGGCTGGCCTTCTGTTATCACGCCATGGACGAGGCGTGTAGGCTCACCAAGGATACCCTTTCGGGATATTCTTATGCTTGGGAGGTATGCTCTTGATTCTGTTTCTGTCCTTTGTCTGTATGCTTTGTCTGTATTTCATACTAAATCTGTTCTGTTTTCTTTTACAGATATTAGGCTATATTGTCTTCGGGCTGTACAAGTTTGAGCTGGACAGTCCGATCTGTTCCCGAATATCAGGAGGTGGAGCCACCCCAATCGGAGTGTTGATGAGGAGGAGAATCAGGAGTGGACCCTGACGGTTGCAGAGGCGCGGGCCATGCTGGACGCCTTTGAGTATGAGCGGCTGGGCCTTTATCCATGGACCCTGGTGGAGCGGGAGGTCCACCGTGCTTGGGATGCCACTGCGATGCAGAGGATGCTGGCATCTCTGGAGGGGGATACTATGTATCTGGGCGAGCGAGTCTTTCCTCAGCATGGCCGGGGTAGACTGCCATATAGGGTACCAGCAGATCCGGCGAGGGCGATGTCCCCCACCCACTTCATTCCAGATGATGATTATGCCGATCTTGTGGTGGGTTGTGCAGCTATGACTCGTGTTGTTCGAGGAGCCTCTTATGCGGAGTTCCTGCCTCGACTGATGGGTCCCCTTCCGGTGGGTGCTAGGCGGTCGCTTGCTCGTGGTTCCGCCTCTGCCTCTGCCTCAGGTTTGTCAGCCCCTAGCACTTCTTCCCAGTCTGCTGGTTCTCTGCCCTTCGTGCCAGATTTCGGTCCTCTGAGCTATACGTATATGATGGGGAGTATGCCGATGCTGGGCCACATCCCGACTCCGGATCATATTCCCGAGGGATACCGTCTTCTGCCTGATGTCTCCTCGGTATGTTTCTGTTCATACTATTTCACGTATTTGTCCATATAAGTGTATATGTTCGACTTCATCTGAGCATTTCTTTTCTTTTTGTTGTGTTTGTTGCCTGATCATCATGTCCGCAGCTGACTATAACGGTGGAGCGACCAAGATGGCGGGATTGATGGCCCTGGTGTCGGACCTGTCTGAGAGGCTGTTCCAGAAGGCATCTTTGGTGGCTTCGATGGTGGCCTCTGCGGTGACTCCGACTTGTGGAGCCAAGAGGTCGAGGAGGGACGGTATCCCCAGTGGTGGTGAAGTCGGAGGTGCCGGCGGCTCGGGCGACCTGATGGCTTGATCCCCCTTTTCTCTCTATTTATTTTCTGATGACTTGTAAATATTGGCCGTGTGGGCCCAGACAATTTTCCTTTTTCTTTGGTACCTGTTAGAACATAGATGGCAAAAAAACATGGTTTTCCTTAATTCCTAGTCCTAGGTCTAATTATTTAATTTTTTAACTTTCTCGACTTTCTGTGGTTGGAAATGAAATGGCCACCTAGGCCACAATTTTGAGCTTGAATTTGGTGTTGCACTGTATGTTGGGAATTGTATGTGCACGTTTTTCGAGACTTGCTTCGTCAAGTTGGGGCTAGATTGTTATTTGTGCAGAACTGTTGCTGTTTTGCCGTGCCGATGTATCGCGCGGGACAAGGTATCTCGCACGAGACACGCTACCCAGGCATAATCCTCTTCCTTCTTTGAACAGGATTTTGTCAGTTTTCCCTATAAAATCACCCTGTAGTCCGGCTAGATAACTCATCCCAGCCTTTCAAACTCTAGAGATATTCTGTTAGGGTGAAGTTCTTGTCTTCTTTTTCAACCCTGTGATCCATGGCTTCCAAGGAGATCGCCCCAACGTCCATGATTGTCGATGATTTTTCTTTGCCTTCTGAAGTGATTGAAGCCTTCAAGCAAGCATCAAGAGATTTCGTGAGGTCGTTTCGTAATCGATCTCGCAACAAGTTTATAGCAGAATTCGGATTCAGAATCCTTTTCACCTTGAAGAACCTCCAACCGGATTGGAATCTTTTGCAGGGTACTGCTCGATTTTGGGATCCCTCTGTCCATCTATTCAATTTTTCTCTTAATGAGATGGTGCCTACTGTGGAGGAATTTGCCATTATCTTGGATATGCCTTTGACTGGTGAGATTGCTGTTCCTAAATACAATAGGAATCATTCAGAGGCCTTGAATGAATTGCTAGGGATCCCCCTTGATACTTTCTATGAGTTGGTTCACCGCAGGTGGGTAGATTGTTCTTCTTTTCCTGAGCGATTCAGCGGAGATTCAGATGATGACGCCTTTCATGTCTACAAACGGAACTTTCTGGCCCTTTCTCTTTTCGGAGATGTTTTGTTTACATGCAGGGATGGCTTGGTTGACTCCCAATTGGTGGGAATTGTTCTGCAGGCTAGGAAACGTTCTAGGAACATCATTCCGCTAATTTTGGGTAAAACCCTACATGGTCTTGATGAGTTGCACAAGACCGGTGCCATGACTCAAGGGAGTCCTCTTTTGTTGACTATTTGGCTTAGGGAGCATCTCAAATTGGTAGGTCCCCCGTTGGAATATTCCCCGTTCACATATCATATGCGAAAGTTGCTGATCAAGGATCTCTCGATGGATGAGTGGGCTGAGTTGATTACGAAGATTGTAACTGCTGATATCCTTCTGTGTCCACCTTATTGGAGATTGAACAAGTATGTTGCCAATACCAAAGGTTTTGACAGGGTTATTCTTCTGGGTTTGCGAGATTCCTCCTTTTATTTTCCCAAGCGGGAGTTCCGTCAGTTTGGTCAGCAGCAGGACACTTATCTTTTCGAAGGGTCCTCTCGTGGTGTGTCTTATATTGGTGTAGAGTTTGCGCAGGTGCTAGCTCAAGCATGGGGCAAAGGAACTAGTCGGGACCGCTGGTCGAACCTTCGAACTTTTGATGCAAGCATCTTCTTATCTGAGAAGTATTTGGATTGGTTCCTTCATACTGGCCACCCTAGTGTGGAGAAGATTGATGATCTGCGGCTTCCACTGTTAGGGGATTCTTTCGTAGCTAGCAGTATTTTGCGAAGGAGCAGGCACAGTCTGATCCTGCTAATGTACGAACCGATCCAACCCAGGACTTTCTTGATGGGGATTGGTATGAGAGGCGAGGCAAAGGGATGCCCGAAAAGACGCAAGCTTTAGATAGGCACAATGTCTTCAAGAGGCTTTCGGAGTCCATCTTTACTCGTCTCGAGGGATGTTCTGCTTCGAAGGGTCCGAAGCGCAAGAAGGATCTCGAAGACGGTAGTGATCATGTTCGTCGGCCTACCAAGTCAATGAAAGGCTAGATCTTAAGAAGTAACAAGAGATTGCTTTGATAGATCAATAGTTTTATTTTATTAGTATTTTTTTTCAAGATTGTTAGCTTAGCAAATTAGTCATTTTGGTTAGGATTTCCCTTTTCCATTAATAAAATGCATTTGATTAATAAAAGGACAAATTGGATATATTTATTTGATTAGACCGAACCCGAAGGCTGCCTACGTTCCTCTTTTACAACAATTAAATAAGAGGCTCAGGTCTAACGTAGTTCATTTTTGAGAGAAAAGGGACAAAATACGGTTTCAGGCCGAGGGGTAATCTCGCGCGAGAAAAGGCCTCTCTTTTTTTTTTGTGCACACCCTGTCTTTTGCCTAGACTGCCCTTTCGGGTTTTCAACCTAGCGGGCTTCTTTTCTTGTGCAAGCTCTAATTTTTGCCTAGGCCGTCCCCTTCGGGATTTTCAACCTAACGAGCGTTTTTCTTTTAAGAGGCCAAGTCACGCGAAGTATTTCTTGAGCTTGTCCATGTTGACTGGCTTCGGTAGCTGATCTTCGTCTAAGTCTACCAGCTGAAGGGCTCCCCCAGAAAATATCTTCTTTACGATGTAGGGTCCTATCCATCTTGGTCCCCATTTGTCTAGTGGGTTGAAAGGTCCAGGACGATGCTCACGGAGAACCAGGTCGCCCGCTCTAATGTTCCTTGTCTTGACCTTTTTGTTGAAAGCTCTTGCCATTCTTCTTTGGTAAGCTTGGGTGTGCTCGGCTGCTTTCAGTCTCCTTTCGTCTAGCAAGGCTAACTCTTCGTATCTGCTTTCTAACCAGTCGACTTCATTCACTTGGTTTTCTAGGAGAACCCTTAGTGATGGTATTTCCAATTCTATTGGCAAGACAGCCTCCATTCCGAATGTGAGGGCGTAGGGAGTCTCTGCTGTAGCTGTTCGGACTGATGTGCGATATCCCCACAGTGCGAAGGGTAACTTGTCGGGCCAGTCTTTCCTAGTGACTGCCATCTTTCTGATGATGGTTTTGATTGTCTTATTTGCGGCTTCGACTGCTCCATTCGTATGAGGCCTGTAGGGAGATGACTTGTGCCTTGTGATTTTATACTCGGTTAGGAGGTGATCGATTTCCTTCTCGAAGTGCGAGCCATTATCGGATATCATCTCTTGCGGGACCCCGTATCGGCAGATGATGTTGTGTTTGATGAATTCTGCAACCTTTCCGGCATTCAAAACTTTGTAGGAGGCGGCCTCGACCCATTTAGTGAAATAGTCGATGGCTACTAGGATGAAATAGTGCCCATTGACTCCTGTGGATGTGACCTTTCCAATCACATCTATTCCCCATGTCGAGAACGGCCAAGGAGAAGTCATAGGGTACAGCAAGGAAGGTGGTGCGTGCTGAAGGTTGGCGTGTATCTGACACTTATGGCACTTCTTGACCATTCTGGTACAGTCGGCTTCCATGGTTAGCCAAATGTACCCTTGTCTAATGATCTTTTTGGCGAGCATATTTCCGCTCATGTGGGTTCCACATATGCCTTGATGAACATGGTCCATTATTTCTCGGGCCTCTTCCTCGGTGGCACAAAGGAGGTTTCCTTGGGAATGCTTCTTGAATAGACGACCGGCTATGATGGAGTAATTAGCAGCCAACCTCTTAAGGGCGATCTGAGTCTTCTGATCTGTCTCAGGTGGGATGGTTCCATCTAGGATGAAATGCCAAATATCATGGTACCATGGTTTCTCTTCGGAGTTCTCAACAATGGCACATTCGGATAACCATTTGTCTTTGCAGTCATGGAGATCTATAACGGCGCAGTAGGCGGGAGTTGAATGTCGTGTTATTTAGAAGGGTTTGACTGCTTTTCCTTTAGGGATTTCGACCAAGGCAGCGAGTGTGGCTAATGCATCTGCGAACCGATTTTTATCTCTAGGAAGATAGTGGAACGAGACATTCTGAAATTGTTGCGCCAGCTCTTGGAGGTGGGCACTGTATCTTTGAAAGGTTGGATCTTGGATCCTCCACTTCTTCAGCGTCTGATTGATGATTAACTGGGAGTCCCCAAATACCTCAAGTTCGGTCACGTTGCGTTCTAGGGCTGCCTCAAGCCCCGCTATACAAGCCTCATTTTCCGCGGTGTTATTGGTGGCGTCAAAGTCAAGACGTATTGCTAGTGGAGTATAGATGTCGTCAGGGTCTACCAACAACATTTCGATGCCGAACCTTCTCTTGTTGGCTGCACCATCGAAAAATAATTGCCACTTATTTTCGTCTTCTATACTCATGATGTCTTCATCAGGAAATCGCGGGTCTTCCCCCTTCGCTTCGTCACAATGAAATTCGGCCAACTGATCTGCGAATACACTCCCCCTGACGGATTTCTGAGTGACGTAAGTGATATCATATCCCGCGAGCATGAAGTACCATTTAGCCAGTCTCGAAGACAAATTTGATTTGTCTAGGATATACTTCAAAGGATCCATTCTTGCAATGAGACGAACCGGGAAGGCTTCCATATAGTGCTTTAGCCTTTGTGATACCCAAACAAGAGCAGCGCAAGATTTTTCGAGTGGAGAGTAGTTGATTTTGCTGCCTTGGAATCTGCGACTGACAAAGTAGATGGCATTCTCTGTGTGTGAGGCAGGCTGTTCTTGAGCAAGGATAGCCCCTAGTGCGTTGTCAGTAACCGTGAGGTATAGCTTTAAGGGCTTTTCCTTGTGTGGTGGAACCAGGATGGGTGGGGAATTTAAGTAATGCTTAACTTCCTCGAGTGCTTCTTGACATTCTTCGGTCCACTCTTGAGGTGCGTTTTTCTTAAGTAGCTTGAAGATAGGATCGCACATGGTGGTCAGTTGATTGATGAATCGACTGATATATTGGAGTCTGCCCATGAATCCCTTTACTTCTTTCTGCATTCTGGGTGGAGGCATGTCTATGTTGGCTTTTATCTTGGCGGGGTCTTCTTCTATGCCACGCTCAGTGACCATGTACCCTAAGACTTTCCCTTTGACCACTCCGAATGAGCATTTGGGGGGTTGAGCCTCATCTTGTGTTGTCTCAGTCGATTGAAGAATTTTCTGAGATCTCTGAAGTGCTGACCATCTGTCCCTTTTGAGTGGACAATCATGTCGTCCATGTATACCTCTATTTCTTTGTGGATCATGTCATGTAATAGTGTCGTGACTGCCCTTTGGTAAGTAGCCCCAGCATTCTTGAGACCAAACGATATGACCATGTAACAGAACGTCCCCCAAGGTGTGGTGAATGCCGTTTTGTGCTGATCCTCCTCTGCCATGAGGATTTGGTTATACCCTGTGAAGCCATCGACGAATGAGTGGACTTCGTATGCAGCTGTGGCGTCGACCAACATATCTATGTTTCGTAGTGGGAAGTCATCTTTAGGGGATGGCTTGTTCAAGTCTCTGAAATCGACACAGACTCGTATTTTCCCGTTCGACTTGGCCACTTGCACCGTATTTGCTAGCCATTCCAGATACTCGATCACTTTGATAAAACCCACGTTCAAGAGTTTCATGATTTTCTCTTTTACTTGCATTGACCATTCCGGCTTGATTCTGCGTAGTTTCTGTTTGACTGGTTTGGCGTTGGGTAGCAGTGGTATCTTGTGTTCTACAATCGACTGATTTAACCCAGGCATATCTTTGTAGGACCAAGCAAATACGTCGACATATTCTCTGAGGAGCTGCGTCAAGGTTTCTCTGTCTTCCCCCTTGAAGAAGTTACCGATCTTTGTTTCTCTGGGATCTTCTGTTGTCCCAAGATTAACAGTTTGCATTTCCTCGTCGTCAACAGGGCCATTCTTTCCACAACGACCTACTTGCTTTGCTAATTCTTTTAAATTTTGTTCGTTTTCTTGATCTATTTCATCGTATGATTCATTATTAACGTGTTCATTATATTGATTATTATTAGTTAATTCATCATTCATGATGTTAGCAATCGCAGGGTACTCGGAAAGATCAAAGTTTTCATTTAGGAAGTAAGGGAATACATGCTCGGCCACTGCCTCGATTTCCATTTGAGTGAGTTCATCAGAGGTGGAGCCTGATTCTAATGTGAAAGTTACAGGGCCTATCTTCCTGCGGGGATGGGGAGAACAACCAAGCTCTTTGATCATGAATTCTTCATCAATAATCGGCCCACCGGTGACGTGCCAGTTTAGAATTGGCTCATCACATTTCTGTATTAGTCTTGTGTAATCAATAGTTGGAGCGTCCCCCTTGGAGATTGCATGGAGCTGTCTTCTAACCGGCACAGGTCTTCAAACTGTCGCAGCATGTCTTCTCCCAACACGAAGTCCCATTCGCTGGTTATTTCTGCCTTCGTGCCCCACAAATCTTTAGGGATTAGTGAGACGGTTTCTGTTTCATCTGGTGAAGCATCGCAGTCGCTGAAGATTTCAAAGCCCGGTTGGCGCTTTCCTTTATCGTCAGTCCATGGTTCTGAAAAGATAAAGTAGGGGATGCTTTCCCCTTCCCGGACGAAGTAGCCATTGAGTGTCTTTCGATATGGTTCGAGATTGCAATCTTTGACCTTCGGGTTATTGTGGCCTTTGTATGTGGTTCCTTCCCACTTGACTTGAGTGAAGTCCCACTCTTCTTCGTCTTCTCCATCATGGATGGAAGTGATGTATCCTAGACCATTCTTTGTGTGTGGTGGGGGAACCGGTGGTGGTTCTGTGACCCCTTGCAAGTGTTTTCCAAGTCCCAAGCTAGGGAAGTATCCTTTTGCTTGCATCATTCTCCAAACAAGAAGGTTTCCAGAAAACCGAAGTGCCTTGGAGTAATCACTTTCGTTGCAAGTTTCTATGACATTCACGGTGCTTTCTTTCTCGATCTCAAATAAGTAATCAGAATTGAAAAGGAAAATACTGACTAACTATTATTGAAAAGCAAACTTGATACTCTTGCCCACAAATGAGGATTTTAGGCAAGTAGTACCCAAACTAGACTAGATTACTAATCGTTTCTTCTTGCAAAAAGTAAATAACTGAAAAAGAAAGAGATCCCTCATTTGCTCGAATTCATCCAAACTATGCCACCACTTGGACAAATTCTGATGGCGTCGTTGTCAATCAAGTCTTGGACTGCGTTCTTCAGGTTGAAACAATCATCGGTATGGTGGCCATGGCATTGATGGTAGTAGCAGTAGAGGTGTGGAGCTCGTCCTTCCCTCTTGGGTATGTTACCTACCATTGGCTTCATCTTTCCATCCTTGTGAAGACTTCTGAAGAGATGACCGAGAGAGATCCTTCCAATGTCGGAGAAAACCCTACCCTTCTTTCGCTTAGCCATTTGATTGTGGAGGTCTCGAATATGGTTCTCGTAATGTTGCACAAAGACATTGTGGCGAGACTGATATTCTGCTTCCATTTGTTCTTTGAGGTCACGGTAGAGAGTATTGAGGCAATACTTGACCCTTTCATCAATGTCATCTTCAATGTGGGCTTCGAGAGTGATACACTTTTGGTTCATAGCCTCGAGTTCGCTTTTGACCTCTTCAAGTTCTTCGATCAGCATCTTGGTCTTGTCAGCTTGGATGGATTCTTCCAAGTTGTGTCATGCATCGTTGTCCTCAATTTGCTGCAAGGCTTTGGCGAGTTGAACCTTGATGTCACTTAGCTCTTCTTGCACAGATGATCGCCCGCTGTCGGAGTCACTTTCCAATTTGCGGAAATCCCTAGCAATGCGGGTGGAATGTAAATCGAAGGCTTCTCTCCAACCTCCCACATGTTCCATTTCAGTGAAAGGGCCTTGGTCAAATCTTGCAGAGTGTGTTGTTCTAGGTCCTTCTTGGTGACGACGTGCTTTTCAGTAGACATTGTGTTGGGAGCCTTGAAGTTGAGTAGCTTCGGAAAACTTACAGAAGAGATGCAGAGATGACGTCAAGATCATATCTAGCCCCAACGAGTCGGAAGCAGGCTTAAACGGTTCAGGCTCAATTACAGCAAACAGAGGCATTATCTCGCGTGAGACATGTAGTCCCGCACGAGACAATCACATGAAAAGTCGATTTTATTAAACCTAATTTTTGGTCGGAACGGGGAATCCGTTTTGAGGGGTTTCTAAGGCCTTTATCAGAACCTAACGGCTAAGCAATCAATCCGATTTTTGTAAAACAAAGCCATGTAAGATTGTTTTTGAAGGATATATTCTTTTTTTTTTCTTTTAAAGGGACTTCCGAAAGGGTCATTCCGAAGGGACTCTTTCTGAAGGGACTTTTCCGAGGGACTTTTTCGAGTCCTTCTTTATTGTCAATTTTACATGGCTTTATTTTGGTCAGAAATGAGATAAGATCACCAAGTCAAACCGACCGGTCACGGAGTGTTCCCAATCTAAATGAAAATGTGGCAATGCAGGGCTGGAAGGCTAGGCTCCCCGCGATATGACAATCTAGGTGGATTGAATACGCAGAGTGGGATAATCCAACTTCGGAGAGACCGGCGACTAGGTGGTTACCGTCATCCGTCCTTAGTGTGGGTCTCGGGTTTATAGAGGGTATGCAGTGCAATGACAGATATATCATGAGTGCGCGTGTGTGATAGTCAATCTAGGTGATAGATAAAAATAGAGATTTTTTTTTTAAAACAAAAGAAAACAAATAGTGGCCGCACCAAATGGTTGCCTACGTTTCTCCCAATTTAGGAAGACTCAGGCCGTCGTAGTTCCACATAATGAGGGAGAGAGAGAGATGAATAAATTAATTACAACTCCCGAATCCCCAATGGACCGGACTTTAATAAAATAAAACCCAATCACACGCAGTTTATAAATAACAATCAATTATTTAACTAAAATACGGATTCGAGTTCGACATCTTTAAGGGAGGCCTTAAGATGAGGGAACTCTGTAGATAATGAATTCTGGGATCCCCCTTGCGAGTTCGACTCTCGTCTTGAACTGTGAGATGAACAGGAAAAACCAGAAAACCACAGATTGCCGATGCGACGTCTCGCGCGAGATAGGATATCTCATGTGAGATATGCCTGATCTGAGAACAAAAAACGATTTTTTATTTATTTTTTGAAAAACTCTCTTTTAATTTTGACGCAAGTTTAAGCCTCTTAATTTTATTGTCCCCAGTGGAGTCGCCACTGTAGCGTTGAGCGGATTTTGATCATCCCCTTTTTATTTATCTTTTGAGTCGCCACCTATATTATTTATTTGGAAAACATAGAAAAACCATTTTGAAAGAGGTTTTGTGTTCGGGGCTTAGGTTATGGAATGGGAAGGTCAAGGAGCACCCATTCCACCAAATCCGGAGATCGGTCTTGCTAAAAAAAAGAGAGGTTTTCAAAAGAGAAGAAGATTTTAAATAGAAAAGAATAAAATAATGATCCATTTAACGGGGTTAAACGGAATGTAGGATCGATTGCTTCGAGACCATCCCCATGATTTGGGGAGGCTCTAGGCCGATCCTAGATTCGATGTATTTATACCACTCTAACAATCAATTAGAAAGGAAATAGGGGTTACCTTGCATGAGGTGATTCGGGCAGAGTTTCGAATCAAGTTTAGAATCGAATCTTGATACGGACAGAGCTTCGCCTCAGTCCTTGACTCGGATCTTGATGTTTGTTTATCAACAAGGTTGACAAACAAACTTTGAGGTGATTTTAGGGGTGATTTACAGGAATCTTTCAAGGAGAGAAACCAGTAAATGTAGGGGAATTGATGGGATTTTTCGGACCTCTGAAATACTGGAAGTCACCAAGTATTTATAGGTGTTGGAGAGGTGTAGGTGGAGAGGTAAAACACTCCTAGGAAGGTTCCAGACTCCAAAATCATTGGTTGGCCGGATGGATAAAGTTTTATCCCGAAAAGAGGTTGAAATCGACGAGGAGACTGTCATCTGCATGCTGCAGAACACCAATATCTCACGCGAGACACGCTATTCCGCGCGAGATATTGCAGTCTGTGGACAATTCTGTCCTTCCCTCGTTATCTCGTATGCAGTTTAGTCCAAACTAATGGTGGTTAGTCAAAACATAACGAAACATGACGAAATGGTGGATTTCTACTTCTTGACTCAAAGCGAGACTTAGAGTGATATAAATGTGATCCAATGGGTTCAGAATGGGGTGTCTACACATAGGAACACCATTTGAGATGCAACTGATACCACCCCAGGTTCAGGGTTGTAGTGTGCAAGTGTTCATGGTAAGAGTGTGCGTTGTGTGCACCAACTAAATTATTTTTTGAGTCAAAATAGAAGTTTTGCAACATGTTTATTAAAGACATGAATATGTGCACAAACATTTTTATGAGTAAAAGGAGAAAAGATGCTCAAAACATTTTATGAACAGAGTAAAAACAAGATCATTTTACAAAAAAAAAAAAGATATTTTAAAGAGCAAGATATATACAAAGTACATTTTTTTCCGAATAAGCAAGGAAGCAAAGAAAAGTAACACACAAACACAAATTTCGAAAAAAGAGGTAAATGAAAGCTTGACCCGCACAATGTTTTAAATACTTTTGAAAGAAGTTTTAAAACAAGCATGTCCCCAGTAGAGCCGACAACTGAAATTACCCGATCTGGATACCCCCGAGCGCGTCGGAACTTGCTCCCTTTTTGAAAGGTGAAAAATGTTTTAAATATTTGGACGGATGAATTTCTTTGAAAAGAGAGTCGCCACGCCGTTTTGTGAGCCCAAAACATTAACAAAAGGCTTTTAATGTAAGATCTTGAGTTCGGAGGTCACGTTACCCCTCATGAAGAGATTTTTGTGCTCACCCGAGATGCCTCATGTCCATAAGACTTTCTAACCTTTTTTTTAGAGTTCTGTGTGTGTGTGTGTTCTTTTAAAATCAGAGAACTTTGTAGCTTAAAAGAAAAGGAGAAAACTATGCAGTTTTTAGAGAAAACTGTTGACTTTGATAAAAGGGGTTTAAAAACAAATCTGAAACTGGAAAAAATTGAACAAATATTACAGCATGCAAACTGATCCGTACGGATCATTGCTCCTTTACAAGGAGGTCCGTACGGATGACCATATGCAGTATGTTATTATATTTTTGTATCTCATTTAATTTATGATGTTATTTAGATTAGAATTAAGAAATGAAGCTGATAGCTTCTGGATTGTAAAAATTGGTCATAAAACCAAAAAAGCGGGAAATTTCAAATCCTAGGGTTGTCATCTCCAAATCCTAGGATAGTACAACAATGATGGTTTTGAGCTTTCCTTGAGAGATTGTTTGCTTCAAGTAAAGAAATGAGAGAACTTTTTGAGAGTTTAAACTTGAGCTTTGGTCACATTTTAGGAATAAAATGAAATAAATGAAGTTACATCAACATTGTAACCATCATCCCTAGAACCACATCTTTAACATGAGTGATGAGTTCATCCTTGGGGATTAGGGTTACTTGTATCATAGTAACTTAAAAGAAAAATTGATCAAAAGATGATTTTAGGAAGTAAATACATTTGAAAGTAAGTAATGGAAAGACAATACATGAAATATAAACAAACCACCATCACCATTAGACCTCCATTTTTAAGCACATTGTGCATGGAAAATATTGTAGGATCTTCTAGATGGTTTGAGTCTACAATGTATAAAACAAGTAAAGACTACATTATAAATGGAAGATTCAACAACAATTATTTATAATAGATTAGAAGACTTGAAAATGAAGGATTAAAGTGTTATTAAGGTTTGGAAGGAGATCTCACCAATATTGATTCTTTTCTATCTTTCTAGGGTTTGATTTTTGTTGGGAAAGTGTTTGATTTGTTTAAGGTGTTTAAGAAGGAGAGAATGCTGCTCTCAATTAGGCAGAAAGTCCCCTAATGCCCACTCTTTTCAGATTTTCTTGTCTTGTGTTGTCCTAAATGAAGGAGCAATATGCCTGTATTTATATCCTCTGGAAGTGACAAGGAGGTCCGTTCGACATACCCTTCCTTTTGTAAGGTGATCCATACGGACCAAGGTGTAAAGTCAGTATTTTTTTACTTTTGTTATTCCTGCGAGGTCCTTCTGATGTTTTTTTAATGTACAAAAGGTCATTCCTTTCTTTGTTTGGTCAATTTAATGCTTGGGAAGTCACGGGACTATATGATTATGGATAAGTGAACCATCGTTGTCCTTCCCTCATGCTCGAATGGAGAGCGGTCCAGATTGGGGTACTTACAGACGTGGAGGGACTAGTTTGAGGATGGGAAACACCCTGACCTCTCCCCGACATATCTACAAAAGAAACAATGGTAACAGTGCTTGACAAAGACAAAGATAATGACAAGGATGAGGAGGTGCTCCTCCCTGTCTCATCCATCAATGTCGAGAAGGGAACCTCACCTAGCTGTGGATGCTCCAAGTGTCCAGCCTTCAAGCAATTTAGGTTGATGTGATCAAGGATTTTTGTCCATCCTTGAAACAACACAACATTGGGAGAATTGCTGTCAACTCGTTCAATCCTAAAACGACTAGGGTAAGCGACGTAGAAGATTGGTACCTTGTCAATATTTCTCTAATCTCGTTTAAACCACCATCATCCATGGACTATCAATCCATTTATAGATCCGAAGGTTTTGGGTGTGGTAACAGTACAAGGCATTGGGATTAATTTTCCACGTCCTTTCCATGATGAGTAACGAGGAAGTTTGACAAGCAAGAAGTTCAAGAAAGGTTCAAGGAACAACAATGGCGGTTTCTAAAACCCAGCTAGATTCAAAACTCAAAAATGTGTAAAAGCAGTTTAGAAGGGAAGAAATTACATGTTTTGATGATGAAAATGTGAAAGGAAGGAACAAATTGAACTCAGATCTCCAGAAATCAAGCCACAAACGATGAACTCTCCGGGGAAAATTGCACCTTATGGGTTCTTCTCAAAACTCAAAGTGATAAAAGAGTAAAAATGAGAAGGGTTTATTCATTTATACCCATGTCCGAATGGGTATGGGTCGACAAAAATGGGTTGCACGTATTCCCGGTGATATCCCCCATCCCACATCAGAAAAATGCTTGAATTTAGTGTGATATATACAAGGCTCATGCACTACTACTAAGCATCAAATCATCCATTTGACTTTTGGAGGCTTGTGATGGGCTGTGGTTAACCAAATTGAGGAGGTGCTTAATGGGCCAGTGTGTGGTTCCTATGCAAAAGGTCAGACTTCGGGATCCGATCGTTACATTCCCAGTCCCTGAATTTAATGCTAGTGTGTGTTCACAAGGCGAATGTCATGTCAATGAGGGCTCGCCCATCAATATCTAAATCCGCCGGATAAAATGATTAGCTGCCTTGTAATTCGAGAAAGCCTCTTCGTATCCGTAAGTCGAGGACGAGATACACTTCCTCCTCGACATAGTCGAGCTAGGAAGTCGGGGGGCTACTGAACGGTATAAACCGAGTACGATCTTGGGCCATAAAACGGTCAAGGCTCAATGGATTGAGTCCAACGCAAAATATGCACAAGTCCTAAATACGACATAGGGAATGGGCTTCTTTACATATGCTCGTCATATTCTCCTCGACATAGCCACTATGTAGACCTGGACATAAGGAACTAGTCTTGAGACTAGGACGACCAAGGAACCATACTAGGTCAACGAGGACCTAAACCTAGGTCAACCACGATGACGTCAACCACAATCAATCTACACAAAAGGTGAGAGAGGGAATGAGCTTCCTTACCTTTGGCCATCTCACATGCCCGACATATACGAGCTATGTCGACCAGCAAACAAACAATGACTATGACGAGGAGCACTCCTCCCCGAAATACGTACAGAGCACAATTCTAATACTAGTCCAACAAGGACATCATGGAATTAAGATCTGAGTAGGATTAAACTCCTATGTGTTTTTAAAGAATTTAAGTCAGTCTTTAATCTAAGCCATGGTCTGCTCTCCTAACTTCATATCCAAGGCAGGAGACTATCTCCTACAACTATAAATACAAGCCATAAATCACAATTTTCTGTTAACGCATTCTTTGACTCTAAACTATTGTCAATTGATTTGCTTTCATAAAATACAAATACTTACTCTCACGCATAAATGATATATTCAAGGATACATGATACTCCCTCCGTCCCAGTCGAAGGTGCTCAATTTTGGCATTGCACGCAAATTAAGGAAATGGGTGGGAAGAAAAAATGTTGTGAGTGTAATTTGAAAATAGGTGAGAGAATGAGTAGAGGAAATAGTAAATTATAATGGTGTTGTGAGTATTAAAATAATATAGGAGAGAGAATGAGTGGAGGGAATAGTAAAGATTCTTTGCCAAAAAAAGAAAGTGGAAGCTTTTAACGGGACACCCAAAATGGTAAAATGGGAAGCTTCTACTGGGACGGAGGGAGTATATTCGAACCAATAAATTCGCCGGTGAAGCCCCGACTCACTTTACGTGTTTGTTCTTTTTTTTTTTCAGATTATTCAAGGATACATGATATATCCGAACTAATAAATTTGAGTTGATTTGACATTTTTGGCACCATCAGGATCAGGAGTTTATTATTGGACTATCAGTGTCTATGATCTACTTTTATAGTTAATGGTATCTGCTTGACCACAGTCCATTAACTTTTAGGCATCAAACGAATGATATTACAATCTTTAATTCCACAAGAAACCATATAAGTATAAAGTCATGATTGTAACACTTACCTTATATTGCTTAAAGATGTTAAATAAATATTTAACATCTTTTAAAGAATTAAACTTGAATTCATATTGTTGGGCCCTACGTTTTTAAATCAACTTGTTTACAACTTGCACCTAGCATCTTGGTACTAACAAATTGAGTTCTCCTATTTGCATCTTGATCATTCGCAGGTTGAACTATTGTTACGTTAACCCTATTTTTCAGGGAACGTGTCAAAAAGATAGGAGACCAATTCAACGACGTTTTCTTCATCAACATATCCAGCAACGGATCATTATCCCCTCTATTAACAAAATGGCGATAATGTCTCAACAAGATCAACCTTACCTCCGAGATTCTAGGCTTAATATTTTCTTTGTAATTAGCTGTTGTAAAGAGGTATAAAGGGGATAGAACACTTGTATTGCACACATGTTTTTTCACTAGCTTAAGCTCCCTTGCATACACTCTTAGCTCTGTAATCATCTCAACCTTTAGTAAACTTGTGGTCAAGGAAGGTACCAAAACCTCCCGAGGTTTTATGCCGGCGAACAAGTTGTTCTAGGGCTTTCCTCGTAAAAATCCTTGTGTTCATTTCTATTCAACTTGATAATCATTGTACCCAGATTCATATCACTTTAGTCATTTTTCTTACCATCAAAGACACTTGTTGAAATTTGACCAAAACAATTTGGCGCCGTCTGTGGGAAACTTTGATTATTTGCGTAGAAATGGCCAATCCGCCGTCCGACAGTCAAGGTGAGAGGAGTCAGCCGCTTCCTGTTTCCGGCACCCAAGGCAATCCATCTTTGAATGCGGAAGCTGTCAATTTGGAGATATTATCCAACATGGCCAATATGTTGAAGAAAGTGAATGATCGGTTGGATGGTCAGGAGCATACGAACGCCATGATATTCAATGCTATTGATAGCCTGCGTAAAGGGAAGCAAGTTGATACTCAAGTATCTACTCCATTTTCACCTTTACTTCCCAGATCTTTGTTTGGTGAAGGTACAAGACCAAGTCATTTCGGAGATATCCCTTTGTCCCATACCTTGCCAGCAGAAAGTACAATCGTGACATCCATTCCAATCGAGCAGCCAAGATTCAGCCTTCCAGCTAGCCAACCTGTGTTGTCATCTTGCTACACCTATGCTACACCCTCAATGGGGCAAACAGGGAGTTTCTTTAATGCTTTTGATACTTCTACATAACAGGTTAATAACAATCCTCTTTCGCAGAGAGTCAACTTGTTAAGGAAATGCAAACTATAAAGGATTTGCTTTGAAGCATACCTGGAGTCAATGTGCCATACCACCAAGTTTCTCAAACTTTCTATAACGAATCTCGTTTTGTGCCAGCAATAGCTAGTGTGGAAATCCCAAAGAAGTTTTCAGTCCCTCATATGAAGAAGTATGATGGGAGCACCGATCCAGCAGAGCATGTGTTGCTGTATCAGGAGTCAATGGATATTATAAGTATCCCCCCTATTTTTAGAGAAGCATGTTTTTGCAGGGGCTTTGGCTCAACTTTGTCAGGACCAGCCTTAAAATGGCTAACAGGACTTCCTCTAAACTCTATTTCTTCTTATGCTCAACTTGTCAATATGTTTATCAATCAATTTTCATGCAATAGGGCATTTGACAAGTTGACTAGTAACCTTTATAGAATTGTGCAACAGCCTAACGAAAGTCTTAAAGAATATTTGCACAGGTTTAACAAGGAGGCAGTGACTATACCCAACTTGGATGTGTCCACAGCTACGGAAGCATTCCGTATTGGCTTGAGGAAGAGCCCTCTATTTTATAATGAGTTAGTGATGACTCCTGCGAAACAACTTGAAGAAATCAGAACCAGAGCCTTGCCTTTCATCAAATTGGAGGATGATAGCCTGGCAATGGGGAAGTCAACTGGGAGAACCCCTACTACTCTATTTGAGCTCTCTGACAGAAAATTGGATTCCCATCACTATAAGTCCAACAGGGGCAAACCCCCTGTTAAATCTGAATGTTCTAAAGTTCATTTTGTAGATGATGATCAAGATGGGGATGATAATGATTATCCTAAAATTTCTGAATACTGCTTTTCTATGGACATTGCAGGAATCCTTTGCGCCATGGGAAATCTTAGAGATAAAGCAAGATGGCCCAAGAAGAGTGATCAGCCAACAACTTGGAAGGACAAGTCCAAGTGGTGCGCATTTCATGAGGATTTTGGGCATACCACTGAGAACTGTTTTGCCTTGAGGAAGGAGATTGCTCATTTATTATCCAAGGGTCTTCTTAAGGATTTGTTGAGTAAGAAGAGGGTCAGAAGTGAGTCTAAAGAACCTGATTCAGGGGAGCAGTCCAGACCCGAGAAAGTTGCACCACCTCCAGCCACCAAGGTCTTAAATGTTATTTCAGGTGGATCCCATATTTGTGGAACAACTTACTCTGCAGCCAAGCGTCATGCCAAGAGTTCTAAGGAGGATCAGTCAGAATTGCCCTCAAGGCGTCGTGACTTCACAGATGGTCAGGTTATCTCCTTTGAGGATGAGGATAAGGACAACACGTTGGACCCTCATCATGATGGTCTAGTTGTTCAGGTGCAGATTGCTAATTGTATGGTCAAGAGAATTCTGATTGATGGCGGTAGTTCAGCCAACATAATCTTCACTCATGTTCTTGAAGATATGGGCATTCCTTTATCTGAAGTTGTGAAGAATTCAACCGTGCTGGTAGGGTTCAGTGGTGAAATAAAGCAAACAGTCGGAGAAATCAAGTTGCCTATCTATTTGGAGGGTATGAATTCTATGGAAAGGTTCTGTGTGATCGAATGCTCTTCCTCGTACAATGTCATTTTGGGAAGACCTTGGATCCACAACATGAAGGTCGTGTCATCAACTTATCACCAGTGTGTCAAATTTCCAACACCTTGGGGTGTGGCCAAGTTGAAGGGGAATCAGCAAATTTCTAAAGAGTGCTACAAGGTTAATATGAAGGCAAGTTCGATTCCTCGTCAAGCATAGCAATTAAAGAAAAAGACCCAGGATGTTCTTGAAGCGGTGGAAGCGGGGAGACGAAAAGTATTTACGGTGATGAATCGGACCACAGGGCCCAAATACAAGTTGGTGCAGATCTTCCATCAGAAATTGAGGAGCAGTTGATCGAGTTCCTGAAAAGTCAGAAATGTTGTTTTGCGTGGAAACATGAGGACATGACGGGGAATAAAGCAGGACATCATTACTCACAAGTTGAACATTGATCCAACCATCCGTCGTGTTCATCGAAAAGAAGGAAGTTTGCCCCGGGGAGAGGAACCGAGATCATAAAGGATGAAGTTGAGAGGCTTTTGAAGTCCAATATGATCAGAGAAGTTCAATATCCAAGGTGGTTAGCCAATGTTGTGGTGGTAGAGAAGAGGAACGGCAAGTGGCGAGTATGTGTGGACTTCACAGACTTGAACAAGGCCTGCCCGAAAGATCCATTCCCTCTTCCTCATATTGATTCTCTAGTTGACGAGACAGCTGACCACGACATCTTAAAATTCATGGATGCGTCTTCAGGTTTTCAGCAAATTCAAATGGAGCCCTCAGATCAAGAGGATACAGCATTCATTACTCCAGAAGGTATATATTGTTATATTGCTATGCCATTTGGTCTTAAAAATGCAGGGGCAAATTATCAGAGGCTCGTGAACAAGATGTTTAAAGATCAACTTGGCAAGACAATGGAAGTTTACATAGATGATATGGTAGTCAAGTCCAAGCATATTGAAGATCATGTGGAGCATCTTGCTGAGGCGTTCAACATCTTGAAAGCTTTCAACATGAAGCTTAATCCGGCCCAGTGCGGTTTTGGTGTTAAAGCGGGAAAATTCTTGGGTTATATGGTGACCAAGAGAGGAATTGAAGCCGATCCAGCAGATCAAAGCCATTCTCAACTTGGAATCTCCCAAGAACATTAAAGATGTCCAAAGGTTAACGGTAGAGTATTTGCACTAAATAGATTTATATCTAAATCATCGATAAGTGCGAGGTTATTCTACGAAGTATTAAGGAAGAATAAACTCTTCCAATGGGTCGACCAACATGAAGCAGCTTTTAAGCAACTTAAAGAATACTTGGTGACATCACCCCTACTCGCCAAACCAGAACATGGTGAGCATCTTTACTTATATTTAGCTGTATCTGAGAATGTTGTTAGTGCAGTATTGGTGAAGGAAATCCAAGGTGAACAGCATCCTGTTTACTATATAAGTAAGTCTTTACTAGATGCTGAAACAAGGTACTCTCATCTTGTAAAATTAATTTTAGCCTTAACTCTCTTCTTTGCTACAAAACTGCGTCATTATTTTGAAACACATTCTATAACTGTTAGAACTAACTATCCTATAAGAAATGTGTTAAGAACCCCAGAGATGTTAGGTAGATTGGCCAAGTGGTCGGTCAAGTTGAGCACGTATGACATTTCGTATGAGCCAAGAACAGCCATCAAATCTCAGGCTCTAGCCGATTTTGTAGCATACTTCAGTCCAAGTTTGCAGCCCGAAGTCGAATTGGAAGTACAGCAACTTGAAGGTAAAACTATTCCTAGGTTCTGGACACTGTTCACAGATGGAGCTTCAAATTCCAAAGGAATTGGATTGGGAATAGTCCTGAAGTCCCCTCAAGGTGATATCATACCTCAAGTTGTATCTTGTGAATTCAATGCAACAAATAATGAAGCTGAGTATGAAGCTTTAATCAAGGGTTTAACTACTTCTTTAAGTTTAAACATTACACATATAAATGTATATGTTGACTCTCAATTGCTCGCTAACCATTTTAATGGCAGTTATATGGCGAAGCATTCCAAGATGACTCTGTATCTCCAACATGTTAAGTCCTTAGCTTCAAAATTCCTATCATTCTCCTTGGAACAGGTCCCTAGAGAAGAAAACACAGAAGCGGACGCATTAGCCAACTTGGGTTCAACTTGCAAATCAATGTTGCATACTAATATTCCCATTATTTATGTTAAGTTCCCGACAATAGACCAAGTTGAGGAAACTCAAGCGGTTACTCAACCTACTGGGGCACAAGATGCTAGACCTTCTTGGACCCAACCAATAATTGAGTTCCTTCAACTTGGGACTATTCCGCCAGATATTAAGAATGCTAGATCTTTTAAGACTCGTACTTCAACTTTCGTTTTAATAGATAATGTGCTATTTAAGAGGTCTTTTGCAGGGCACTATTTAAGATGTATTGATAATGAGCAAGTTGAACTGGTGCTGAAAGAAATCCATGAAGGAATATGTGGAAATCATTCTGGTGGAAAAGCATTAGCGTCAAAGGCCCTCAAGACTGGTTATTATTGGCCAACCATGCGTCAAGATGCCATGAGCTATGTACAGAAGTGTGATGCCTGCCAAAGACACATCAACATCTTGCATCAACCTGCAGAGCCTCTGCATTCTATCGTCTCATCTTGGCCTTTCATGCAATGGGGCATGGATATTGTAGGCAAGTTGCCTAAAGCCCCCGGAGGCAAAGTGTTCATGTTGGCAATGACCGATTACTTCTCAAAGTGGATCGAGGCAGAAGCTTATGTCCAAGTAAGAGACAAGGAGGTAATTTCATTTTTAAAGAAAAATATAATTAGTAGGTTTGGTGTACCATCAGAGATTATATGTGACAACGGGTCACAATTCATAAGTAAGAAGACCAGAGATTTTTGTACTCGCTGGGGCATCAAGTTGATCATGTCCACGCCTGTCCACCCCCAAGCCAATGGTCAAGCTGAGTCAAGCAACAAGTTGATTGTCAACAACTTGAAGAAGCGCCTAGATCAAAAGAAAGGAAGATGGGCCGAAGAGTTACCACTTATACTTTGGGCAGATAGGACCACTACAAAAGGGGCCACGGGTAGGACTCCATATTCTTTGGTATTTGGAGCAGAAGCTGTAATTCCAGTCGAGGTGACAATCCCAACAACAAGGTATGGCTTATTAACTCAAGATGAAAATAACCTGTTGCTAACCCAAGATTTAGATACAATTGATGAGATCAGGGATTTAGCCAAGATAAGGATGGCAGCTTATCAACAACGGATTGCTAGATCATATAACAAGAATGTCAGAATAAGAAGATTCCAGGTTGGTGATTTAGTTTTGAGAAAAGTATTTCAAAATACAAGAGAATTGAATGCAGGTAAATTAGCTCCCAAGTGGGAAGGACCATATCTCATCGATGCTTTGAAGGCGGCAAAGGTGCGTATTGGTTGTCAACCCCAAGTGGAGACGGGGATCCCTAGAAGTTGGAATGCTATTCATTTGAAGGCGTATTTTATGTAAGTCCAGTTATTTACAACTAGACTTCTCAGGTATGATCTATTTTTGCTGTCAAGTTCATTCACATGTTTCAAGTTATCAAGTTTCATTGAAAATCCTTACTAACTTAAGCATCGGAGGGGTGTTAGCTACGCTAACGCCCAACCCTAACATGAATTTGTTTTGCAAGGTATACAACTTGAACAAACGGAGTAGGCTCAACATGTTGACACGCTAGTACGGCTGATACTTGTTGAGACCTAAAATTGGAGTAGGTGTAAGCATGTTAACACGCCAGTACGGCTCCAACATGTTTGGACCTAGGAAGAAGAATTTCAACATGTTGACACGCCAGTACGGCTGATACATGTTGAAACTCTAGCTGGAGAGGGATAGAACTTGTTGACACGCCAGGACGGCTGATACTTGTTCTATCTCTTCAAACGGTTACCTCTGATCAAAGGTACAATTTACATATGGTTAAAAGATTTTCATCTTTTCTAACGAATTAAGGTTTTGACACCTTCGCCTGGGCGCACGATTTCACACTTATTTAAGTTGTGACCACTGGTTGTAACATTATCATGTTACCTTCTGTTTATAACATCAACATGTTCTCTAATGAACAAGAAAGTATTTCTGAAAAGCTTAAAATACTTCTATAAAACCTTAAAGTGTTCCCAAAAGATTTTTCAACTAAAAGATAAGTTGGATAAGCCAACTAATCCCTTAAAACCTAAGAAAGCTTGGAGTACTAGTCCAACCTAGTACCCCCAAATAGATTGTTTGGGCTCTTATGAGCCATTACATACCAAAATAAACTTGTTTTTGGGGACAGATCCCCTATTTGGTGCCCACCAATGGTGCGGCAAATAAGCAAAAAATTGTTTTTTGTTCCTCCTCCTTCCAAATTACTTATAAACTTTCAAATTTTTCAAACATTCGGGCCTGCTGCCGCCGGTGGTGCATTTGGTTTCTTCCCTTGATCATTTTTTCAACTTGAGCTACCACTATGGTACTCAAAGCTTTATCAGTATCATCAACTAGAGTTTCAAGGGCCATTGAGTTCACCTCCTCTCCATCTGCTGGTTCTCCAATGTGGTCTTCTAAAGTTCTTTTCTCCTCCTCCAAGTCCCAAGTTGGAGCTTGTCTGTTCTTATACTCCTCCATAAGCTGAATTCTGGCCTCCAGCAATGTCTTGGTGGCATTGAACTTGAAATGTCCCTTGGCTGCTTCAAGCTCCTTCATATGAGCTTCATTCTCAGCACGAACAACTTCCACTTCCTTCCCCAAAGTCTCAAAATCTTTCTTCAATTTCTCCACTTCACCAACATACTTTTCTGCTTCTTTCTTCAACCTCTCTACTTCCCCAGCACTTTTGGTGGCTTCCTTCCTTGATTCCGCAGCTTCATGACTACATTTTGCCGCCTTGATCTTCAGAGTATCGACCTGGTCCATAATAGGACTCATAATTTCCGAAACCTGTGTAAAAGAAGTATTAATACTCTATCAACTCTTTGGTAAGGTTCAAGGTCTCTTCGTTTTACCTCATCAACAAATCTTGCTATCGCAGCTTTAAACTTCTCTCTTGTTTTCACCATATCATCACTTGCATCCGTGGCCTCAGCCTCTCTCAGCTTCCTTTTCTTCGCTTCCTCCTTCTTCTTGGAGACATTCAAATCAGAAGTAGATGCCATAGACATAGGAGTTGGAGGCTTATTATCTCTCTTGGCAGTTCTCTTTGCCCTAACTTCAGCCAATAGGTCTGCAGCACTCACAGTGTCTTTAGATCGAGTAGCTGCAAAAAAGGGGTATAAAATAAGAACAACTTAAAAAGATTAGAACAGATTGGAGATAGGCAAAGCTTTAAGATGTTAGGTAAACCTGTGGACATCTTGGTGGGATCAGGTAGAGCTTCTTCAGGGTTAAGTTCTTGATCAGGCAGAGCTTCTTCAGGCTTAAGTTCTTCTTCTAAATCTACAGAAAACAAGACCGGGAATGCCTTGAAAGACCTTATTAATGGATCCAACTCATAGATTTTCCTCACATTCTCCCCTGTACCCTCTTTTGCTGGAAAAAGCACGCTCAGCTTAGCAACTACGCCAAAAGAGATTCAAGTGATTAGTTAGTAGGTTATTAAGTAACATTAATAGAGTAAGAAAAATTATCTATACTACCTTGTGACCTCCACTTGAAAATTGCACCCTCCTCCGAAGCCAGGGTATTTCTCCTTGCAAAGAAAAATTTGTTCCTCCAACCTCTATCAGCAGGATCACAGTTATCATTCAAAAAAGGGGCTTCACCAGTCTTAATCCTAAAGCTAAATCTCCCAGGGCCAAATCCCCTAATCTCAGTTGTATAAGCGAATTCTTCTAAACCAACTTCCAACTCAGTCTCCGCATTTAACCTAACTAGGGTTTGCAAGCACCTCCAACCTTGAGGCATGATTTGGGCATAGTTGAGTTTCGAGGAGGCAAAAAACCTAGTAATTAACTTTGGAAAGGGAAATTTTAGGCCAATAACAAAGGGATATTCGGGAAAGCACACCCAATCGGTAGAATAGCATTCAGAGGTTAAGTCAGGGTGGGTGAAAAAGACGGTTTCATATGGCATAGCGTGATTTTTCTTAATGATTTCTAAGTTGGCTTGAGGAATCAAACATTTTTCATTGTCTGGTTTTTTCAACATGTTCTGAGTTGAGAAACCCTCGGGAAAACTCTCATTACTTTCGATTATAATCACCTTTTTTCTTCCCATTTTTACAACTTGAGCAAGAAATCAAAGAGAAAATTGAAAAGGAAAAGAGAAACTCACCGGAAAATTCTTACTTGATTTTCTCTCCGGTCTCCTTCCTTGATTATTCCTCTCGAAAACCTCCTTGAAAGCTACCTTTTTGATTCTGTGAAAGGGAGAGTTGGGAGGAGTCTTATTTATTTAAGGGAGAGGTTGGCAGCGGTTGGAAGTCTTAATGATCATGACCTTTGCTTTGGAAATCTTCAAAACCGTCCCATCAAAAACCTTTTCATTTAAAACCGTCGTGTACCTTTTACCATTTTTGGCAAACTTTTTAAATTTTTTGTCTCTTTATATTCTTCATTTTAAATTCAAAAAGTTTGGGGGCAATTGTTGGGCCCTACGTTTTTAAATCAACTTGTTTACAACTTGCACCTAGCATCTTGGTACTAACAACTTGAGTTCTCCTATTTGCATCTTGATCATTCGCAGGTTGAACTATTGTTACGTTAACCCTATTTTTCAGGGAACGTGTCAAAAAGATAGGAGACCAATTCAACGACGTTTTCTTCATCAACATATCCAGCAACGGATCATTATCCCCTCAATCAACAAAATAGCGATAATGTCTCAACAAGATAAACCTTACCTCCGAGATTCTAGGCTTAATATTTTCTTTGTAATTAGCCATTGTAAAGAGGTATAAAGGGGATAGAACACTTGTATTGCACACACGTTTTTTCACTAGCTTAAGCTCCATTGCATACACTCTTAGCTCTGTAATCATCTCAACCTTTAGTAAACTTGTGGTCAAGGAAGGTACCAAAACCTCCCGAGGTTTTATGCCGGCGAACAAGTTGTTCTAGGGCTTTCCTCATAAAAATCCTTGTGTTCATTTCTATTCAACTTGATAATCATTGTACCCAGATTCATATCACTTTAGTCATTTTTCTTACCATCAAAGACACTTGTTGAAATTTGACCAAAACACATATATTCTCTCTGTCTCAAAATGTTTGTCCCATTTGACTTTTTTGTTGAACTTTGACCACAAATTTATGAGAGATTAATCATGTTCATGAAATTCTAAAAGTTATTGTTGATAATATTGTTGGGCCCTACGTTTTTAAATCAACTTGTTTACAACTTGCATCAAACAACTTGGTACTAACAAACTTGAGTTGTTCTATTACAACTTGATCTTCTGCAGGTTGGAACATAGTTACGTTAACCCTATTTTTCAGGGAACGTGTCAAAGGAAGTGAAGACCGATTCAAAGACGACTCCTCAACAACAGATCGTTATCCCCTCCATCAACAAAAATGGCGAAGATATCTCAACCGATCAACCTCTATCCCGAGATTTTAGGCCCATTATTCTCTTTGTAATTAGCCGTTGTAGTGAGGTATAGAAGGGAAAACACTGTATTTCTTGCACACACGTTCACTCTGGCCTAAGCTCCCTTTGAATACGCTCTTAGCTTTGTAATCACAAAAACACTTAGTAAACTTCCGGTCAAGGCAGGTACCAAAACCTCCTGGGGTTTTATGCCGGCGAACAAGTTATTCAAGGGCTTTCCCTAGTCAACAAACAACTTGTGTCCATTTCTATTCAACTTGATAATCATTGTACCTTGATTCATATCACTTTAGTCATTTTTCTTGTCGCTCGAAACACTTGTGGAAATTTAACCAAAACAATTTGGCGCCGTTCGTGGGAAACTTTGATTATTTGCGTAGAAATGGCCAATCCGCCGTCCGGCAGTCAAGGTGAGAGGAGTCGGCCGCTTCCTATTTCCGGCACCCCAGGCAATCCATCTTTGAATGCGGAAGCTGTCAATTTGGAGATATTATCCAACATGGCCGATATGTTAAAGAAAGTGAATGATCGGTTGGATGGTCAGGAGCATACGAACACCATGATATTCAATGCCATTGATAGCCTGCGTAAAGGGAAGCAAGTTGAAACTCAAGTTTCTACTCCATTTTCACCCTTACTTCCTAGATCTTTGTTTGGTGCAGGTACAGGACCAAGCCATGTCGAAGATATCCCTATGTCCAATACCTTGCCAGCAGAGAGCACAATCGTGACGTCCATTCCAATCGAGCAACCAAGATTCAGCCTTCCAACTAGCCAACCTGCGCTATCATCTTGCTACACCTATGCTACACCCTCAATGAGGCAAACAGGGAGTTTCTTTAATACTTTTGATACTTTCGCACCTCAGTTTAATAATACTCCTCTTTTCGCAGAGAGTCAACTTGTTAAGGAAATGCAGACTATAAAGGATTTGCTTCGAAGCATACCTGGAGTCAATGCGCCATACCACCAAGTTTCTCCAACTTGCTATAATGAATCTCATTTTGTTCCAGCAATAGCTAGTGTGGAGATCCCAAAGAAGTTTTCAGTCCCTCATATGAAGAAGTATGATGGAAGCACCGACCCAGCAGAGCATGTGTTGATGTATCAGGAATCAATGGATATTATAAGTATTCCCCCTATTTTTAGAGAAGCATGTTTTTGCAGGGGTTTTGGCTCAACTTTGACAGAACCAGACTTAAAATGGCTAACAGGACTTCCTCTAAACTCTATTTCTTTTTATGCTCAACTTGTCAATATGTTTATCAATCAGTTTTCATGCAATAGGGCATTTGACAAGTTGACTAGTGACCTTTATAGAATTGTGCAACAGCCTAACGAAAGTCTTAAAGAGTATTTACACAGGTTTAACAAGGAGGCGGTGACTATACCCAACTTGGATGTATCCACAGCTACAGAAGCATTCCGTATAGGCCTGAAGAAGAGCTCTATATTCTATAACGGGTTGGTGATGACTCCTGCGAAACAACTTGAAGAAATCAGGACCAGAGCCTTGCCTTTCATCAGATTGGAGGATGACAGCCTGGCAATGGGGAAGTCAATTGGGAGGACTCCTACTCCTCTATTTGAGCCCTCTGACAGAAAATCGGATTCCCATCACTATAAGTCCAACAGGGGCAAACCCCCTGCTAAATCTGAATCTTCTAAAGTTCATTTTGTAGATGATGATCAAGATGGGGATGATAATGATTATCCTAAAATTTCTGAATATTGCTTTTCTGTGGACATTGCAGGAATCCTTTGCGCCATGGGAAATCTTGGAGATAAAGCAAGATGGCCCAAGAAGAATGATCAGCCAACAACTTGGAAGGACAAGTCCAAGTGGTGCGCATTTCATGTGGATTGGCATACCACTGAGAATTGTTTTGCCTTGAGGAAGGAGATTGCTCATTTATTATCCAAAGGTCTTCTTAAGGATTTGTTGGGTAAGAAGAGGGTCAGAAGTGAGTCTAAAGAACCTGATTCAGGGGAGCAGTCCAGACCCGAGAAAGTAGCACCACCTCCAGCCACCAAGGTAGTAAATGTCATTTCAGGTGGATCTCATATTTGTGGAACAACTTACTCTGCAGCTAAGCGTCATGCCAAGAGTTCTAAGGAGGATCAATCAGAATTACCCTCAAGGCGTCGTGACTTCACAGATGGTCAAGTTATCTCCTTTGAGGATGAGGATAAAGACAACACGTTGGATCCTCATCATGATGGTCTAGTTGTTCAGGTACAGATTGCTAATTGTGTGGTCAAGAGAATTCTGATTGATGGCGGGAGCTCAGTCAACATAATCTTCACTCATGCTCTTGAAGATATGGGCATTCTTTTATCTGAAGTTGTAAAGAATTCATCCGTGCTGGTAGGGTTCAGTGGTGAGATAAAGCAAACAGTTGGGGAAATCAAGTTGCCTATCTATTTGGAGGGTATGAATGCTATGGAAAGGTTCTGTGTGATCGAATGCTCTTCCTCGTACAATGTCATTTTGGGAAGACCTTGGATCCACAACATGAAGGCCGTGCCGTCAACTTATCACCAATGTGTCAAATTTCCAACACCTTAGGGTGTAGCCAAATTGAAGGGGAATCAGCAAGTTTCTAAAGAATGTTACAAGGTTAATATGAAAGCAAGTTCGATCCCTCGTCAAGCATAGCAATTAAAGAAAAAGGCCCAGGATGTTCTTGAAGCAGTGGAGCATGAGACGAAAAATGTTTCTGTTGATGAGTCGAATCCTGAGGCCCAAGTACAAGTTGGTATAGACCTTCCATCTGAAATTGAGGAAGAGCTGATTGAGTTCTTAAGAAGTTAGAAATGTTGTTTTGCATGGAAGCACGAGGACATGACAGGAATAAGCAAGGGCATCATTACTCACAAGTTAAACATAGATCCAACCTTCCGTCCTGTTTATCAGAGAAGTTCAATATCCAAGGTGGTTAGCCAATGTTGTGGTGGTAGAGAAGAGGAACGGCAAGTGGCGAGTATGCGTGGACTTCACAGACTTGAACAAGGCCTGCCCGAAGGATCCATTCCCTCTTCCTCATATTGATTCTCTAGTTGATGAGACAGCTGGCCACGATATCTTGACGTTCATGGACGCGTCTTCAGGGTACCAACAAATTCAAATGGAGCCCTCGGACCAAGAAGATACGGCATTCATGACTCCGGAAGGTATATATTGTTACATTTCTATGTCATTTAGTCTTAAAAATGCAGGGGCAACTTATCAGAGCCCGGTGAACAAGATGTTCAAAGATCAACTTGGCAAGACGATGGAAGTCTATATAGACGACATGGTAGTAAAGTCCAAGCATATTGAAGATCATGTAGAACACCTTACTGAGGCGTTCAACATCTTGAAAGCTTTCAACATGAAGCTCAATCCGGTAAAGTGCAACTTTGGTGTTAGAGCAGGTAAATTCTTGGCTATATGGTAACCAAGAGAGGAATTGAAGCCAGTCCCGAGCAGATTAAATCCATTCTCAACTTGGAGTCCCCCAGGAATATCAAAGACATCCAAAGGTTAACAGGTAGAGTAGCTGCTTTGAATAGATTTATATCTAAATCATCTGATAAGTGCAGGTTATTCTACGAAGTATTAAGAAAGAATAAACTCTTCCAATGGACTGACCAACATGAGGCAGCTTTTAAGCAACTTAAAGAATATTTGGTGACGTCACCTCTACTTGCCAAACCAGAACATGGTGAGCACCTTTATTTATATTTAGCTGTATCTGAAAATGTTGTTAGTGCAGTATCTGTGAAAGAAATCCAAGGTGAACAACATCCTGTTTACTATGTAAGTAAGTCTTTATTAGATGCTGAAACAAGGTACTCTCATCTTGAGAAGTTAATTTTAGCCTTAACTACTGCTGCTATTAAACTGCGTCATTATTTTGAAACACGTTCTATAACTGTTAGAACTAATTATCCTGTGAGAAATGTGTTGAGAACTCCAGAGATGTCAGGCAGGTTGGTCAAGTGGTCGGTCAAGTTGAGCATGTATGACATCTCATATGAGCCAAGAACAGCCATCAAATCTCAAGCCCTAGCCGACTTCGTAGCTGACTTCGGTCCAAGTTTGCGGCAGGGTGGAGGCTGGAAGTACAACAACTTGAAGGTAAGGCAATTCCAAGATTTTGGACACTGTTTACAGATGGAGCTTCAAATTCCAAAGGAATTGGCTTGGGAATAGTGCTGAAATCCCCTCAAGGTGATATCATACCTCAAGTTGTATCTTGTGAATTCAGTGCAACAAATAATGAAGCTGAGTATGAAGCCTTAATCATGGGTTTAACCACAGCTTTAAGTTTAAATATTACACATATAAATGTATTTGTTGAATCTCAATTGCTAGCTAACCATTTTAATGGCAGTAATATGGCGAAGCATTCCAAGATGACTCTGTATCTCCAACATGTTAAGGCCCTAGCCTTAAAGTTCCTATAATTCTCTTTGGAACAGGTCCCTAGAGAAGAAAACACAGAAGCGGACGCATTAGCCAACTTGGGTTCAACTTGCAAATCAATGTTGCATACTAACATTCCCATTATTTATGTTAAGTTCTCGGCAAAAGACCAAGTTGAGGAAATTCAAGAAGTTACTCAATCTAATGGGGCACAAGATACAAGTTCATCTTGGACCCATCCAATAATTGAGTTCCTTCAACTTGGAACTATTCCGCCAGATATTAAGAATCCTAGATCTTTTAAGATTCGTACTTCAACTTTCGTTTTAATGGATAATGTGCTATTTAAGAGATCTTTTGCAGGGCACTATTTAAGATGTATTGATAATGAGCAAGTTGAACTGGTGTTGAAAGAAATCCATGAAGGAATATGTGGAAATCATTCTGGTGGAAAAGCATTAGCGTCTAAGGCCCTCAAGACAGGATATTATTGGTCAACCATGCGTCAAGATTCCATGAGCTATGTACAGAAGTGTGATGCCTGCCAAAGACACAGCAACATCTTGCATCAACCTGCTGAGCCTCTACATTCTATAGTCTCATCTTGGCCTTTCATGCAGTGGGGCATGGACATTGTGGGCAAGTTGCCTAAGGCTCCCGGAGGCAAAGTGTTCATGTTGGCATTAACCGATTATTTCTCAAAATGGATCGAGGCAGAAGCTTATGTACATGTAAGAGATAAGGAGGTAATCTCATTTCTAAAGAAAAACATAATCAGCAGGTTTGGTGTGCCATCAGAGATTATATGTGACAACAGGTCACAATTCATAAGTAAGAAGACCAGGGATTTTTGTACTCGCTGGGGCATCAAGTTGATCATGTCTACCCCTGTCCATCCTCAAGCCAATGGTCAAGCTGAATCAAGCAACAATTTGATCATCAACAACTTGAAAAAGCGCCTAGATCAAAAGAAGGGAAAGTGGGCTGAAGAGTTACCACTAGTGCTTTGGGCAGACAGGACCACTTCAAAAGGAGCCACAGGTAGAACTCCGTACTATTTGGTATATGGAGCAGAAGCTGTAATTCCAGTCGAGGTGGCAATCCTAACAGCAAGGTATGACTTATTAACTCAAGATGAAAATAATCTCTTGCTAACCCAAGATTTAGATACAATTGATGAGATCAGGGATTTAGCCAAGATAAGGATGGCAGCTTATCAACAACGGATTGCTAGATCGTATAACAAGAATGTCAGAATAAGAAGGTTCCAGGTTGGTGATTTAGTTTTGAGAAAAGTATTTCAAAATACAAGAGAATTGAATGCAGGTAAATTAGCTCCCAAGTGGGAAGGACCATATCTTATCGATGCTGAAGCTGGCAAGGGTGCATATTGGTTGTCAACCCCAAGTGAAGACAGAATCCCTAGGAGTTGGAATGCCATCCATTTGAAGCTTTATTTTATGTAAGTCCAGTTATTAACAACTTGACTTCTCAGGTATGATTTATTTTTGTTGTCAAATTCATTCACGTGTTTCAAGTTGTCAAGTTTTATTGAGAATCCTTACTAACTTAAGCATCGGAGGGGCGTTAGCTACGCTAACGCCCAACTCTAACATGAATTTGTTTTGCAAGGTATACAACTTGAACAAACGGAGTAGGCTCAACATGTTGACACGCCAGTACGGCTGATACTTGTTGGGACCTAAAGATGGAGTAGGTCTAAGCATGTTAACACGCCAGTACGGCTCCAACATGTTTAGACCTAGGAAGAAGAATTTCAACATGTTGACACGCCAGTACGACTGATACATGTTGAAACTCTAGCTGGAGAGGGATAGAACTTGTTGACACGCCAGGACGGCTGATACTCGTTCTATCTCTTCAAACGGTTACCTCTGATCAAAGGTACAATTTACATATGGTTAAAAGATTTTCATCTTTTCTAACGAATTAAGGTTTTGAGACCTTCGCCTGGGCGCACGATTTCACACTTATTCAAGTTGTGAACTACTGGTTGTAACATTTTCATGTTACCTTCTGTTTATAACATCAATATGTTATCTAATGAACAAGCAAGTGTTTTTGAAGAACCCAAAATACTTCTTTGAAATTTCAAAATGTTTTCAAAAGATTTTTTCAACTGAGGGACAAGTTGGATAAGCCAACTAACCCCTTAAAACCTAATAAAGATTGGAGTACTAGACCAACCTAGTACCCCCAATTAGATTGTTTGGGCTCTTATGAGCCATTACATACCAAAATAAACTTGTCTTGGGGACAGACCCCCCATTTTTCGTACATACCAACAGAGGTATGACAAATAAAAGAAAAAAAAGAAATTGTTTTTGTTCTCCCATCCAAAATGCTCAAAAAAGTTTCAAATTGTTTTTAAACCTTGTGGCCTGCTGCCGCCGGTGGTACTACTGACTCCTTCCCATGATCATTTTCTTCAACTTGAGCTACCACTATGGTACTCAAAGCCTTATCAGTGTAGTCAATTAAAGTTTCGAGGGCCATTGAGTTCACCTCCTCTACATTTGCTGGTTCTCCCATGTGGTCTTCTAAAATTCTTCTCTCCTCCTCCAAGTTCCAAGTTGGGGCTTGTCCGTTCTTGTATTCCTCCATCAGCTGAATTCTGGCCTCTAGCAATGTCTTGGTAGCATTGAACTTGAAGTCCCCCTTTGCGGCTTCAAGCTCCTTCATATGAGCTTCGTTCTCAACACAGACAACTTCCACTTCCTTCCCCAAATTCTCAAAGTCCTTCTTCAATTTCTCCACTTCACCAACATACTTGTTCGCTTCCTTCTTCAACCTCTCTACTTCATCAGCACTTTTGGTGGCTTCCTTCCTTGATTCTGCAGCTTCATAACTGCATCTTGCCGCCTTGATCTTCAGAGCATCAACATGGGCCATAACAGGACTCATAATTTCCTGCATAAAAGAAGTGTTAATATTCTATCAACTTTTTGGTAAGGTTCAAGGTCTCTTCATTTTTACCTTATCAACAAAACTTGTTATCGCAACTTTAAACCTCTTTCCTATTTTCACCATATCCATATCATCACTTGCGTCTGTGGCCTCAGCCTCCACCAATTTCCTCTTCTTTGCTTCCTCCTTCTTCTTGGAAATATTCACATTGGAGCTAGATACCACAGACCTGGGAGTGGGAGGCTTGCTATCTTTTCTTGCAAAACTTTTTGCCCTAGCCTCAGCTAGTAGGTCTGCAGCACTCACAGTGTCTTTGGATCGAGTAGCTGCAAAAAAGGGGTGTAGAATTAGAACAATTTAAAGGAGTTGGAACAAAGTGAAGATAGGCAAAACTCTAAGATGCTAGATTAACCTGTGGACATCTTGATAGGTTCAGATAAAGCTTCTTCAGGGTTAGTTGCTAAAGCTTCTTCAGGGTTAGTTTCTTGAGCTTCTTCAGGATTGATCTCTCCTTCTGGATCTGCAACAAACAGGACTGGCAATGCTTTGAAAGTCCTCACTAACGAATCCAACTCATAAATCTTTTTCACATTCTCCTCTGTTTTATCCTTATGAGCAAAGAGCACACTCAGCTTAGCCACTAAGTCAAAGAAATTCAGGGAGTTAGTTAGCAGATGATTAAGAAGCATTATTAGAATAAGAAAAATTATCTATGCTACCTTGAGACCTCCACTTGAAATTGGCACCCTCCTTTGACACCAGGGTACTCCTCCTCGCAAAAAAGAACTTATTCTTCCACCCTCTATCAGCGGGATCACTGTTATCATTCAAGAAAGACTCCCTACCAGTCCTAATCCTAAAACCAAATCTCCCAAAGCCAAAACCCCTAATCTCAGTTGTGTAGGCAAATTCCTCTAAACCCACTTCCAACTCTGTTTCCGCACTTAACCTAACTAGGGTTTGAAGGCATCTCCAACCTTGTGGCATGATTTGGGCGTAGTTAAGTTTTGAAGAAACAAAAAACTTGGTGATTAAAGTTGGAAAAGGAAATTTCAAGCCGATAACAAAGGGGTATTCAGGAAAGCATACCAATTCAAGAGAGTAACATTCCGAAGTCAGGTCAGGGTGTGTGAAAAATTCGGTTTCGTACGCCATAGCGTGGTTTTTCTTGATGATTTCTAAGTTGGCCGCAGGAATCTTACATTTTTCCTTGTCCGGATTTTTCAACATGTTTTGGGTTAGAAAACCATCAGGCAAACCCTCATCGCTCTCGATTAAATTCACCATCTTTTTCCTCCCCATTATACGACTTAAGCAGGAAATCAAAGAGGAAATTGAAAACGAAGCACACTCACCGGAAATTCCCACTTGATCCTCTCTCTGGTCTCCTTCCTCAGATTCTTCCTCTCGAAAATCTCCTTGAAAGTAACCTTTTTGATTTTGTGAAAGGGAGAGTTGTGAAGAGTCTTATTTATTATAGAAGTTGACAGCAGTTGGAGTCAAAGACAATCATGACTTTTTGCTTTGGAAGTTACTCAAATCGTTCCATCAAAACCTTTTCATTTAAAAACCGTCGTACTTCATCTTCATTTTTGGCAAACTTTTTAAATCTTTTTGTCTCTTTATATTCTGCATTTTTACGATTCAAAAAGTTTGGGGGCAATTGTTGGGCCCTACGTTTTTAAATCAACTTGTTTACAACTTGCATCAAACAACTTGGTACTAACAAACTTGAGTTGTTCTATTACAACTTGATCTTCTGCAGGTTGGAACATAGTTACGTTAACCCTATTTTTCAGGGAACATGTCAAAGGAAGTGAAGACCGATTCAAAGACGTCTCCTCAGCAACAGATCGTTATCCCCTCCATCAACAAAAATGGCGAAGATATCTCAACCGATCAACCTCTATCCCGAGATTTTAGGCCCATTATTCTCTTTGTAATTAGCCGTTGTAGTGAGGTATAAAAGGGAAAACACTGTATTTTTTGCACACACGTTCACTCTGGCCTAAGCTCCCTTTGAATACGCTCTTAGCTTTGTAATCACAAAAACACTTAGTAAACTTTCGGTCAAGGCAGGTACCAAAACCTCCCGGGGTTTTATGCCGGCGAACAAGTTGTTCAAGGGCTTTCCCTAGTCAACAAACAACTTGTGTCCATTTCTATTCAACTTGATAATCATTGTACCTTGATTCATATCACTTTAGTCATTTTTCTTGTCGCTCGAAACACTTGTGGAAATTTGACCAAAACAAATATTATTAATGGTGAATCAATAGGAATTTTTAAAATTTTATGAACATAATTAAATTGTCATATATTTGTGGTCAAAGTTCAACAAAAAAGTCAAATGGAACAAACATTTTGGAACGAAGGAAGTATATATTTGAGAAACTACTCTTTTTATCATTAGTTGATTTTGAGATAAAATTTTTAATATAATTTACTACCAGCCCAGTTTAGCTCATGCTCACCCGAAAAATATTTACTTAACACCCTATTCTAATTATAAAATGGTATTAAGTCACAAATCCACGGTGACATGATCGTTTTCTCGTTGCTTCTACATTGGACTCTTCACTTCCTCTACGTGCTCGTTCTTATCTCCGATTAATTTTAAATTATATAATTAACTGCTATCGACCTAATCCAGCGCACGGTCATTTGAAGCTCTCTACTTATCACCCTTTAAAGACAATCAAGTAAAGGGTGATGTTATTCAAAGTGGCCTTGGCCCAGTGGTATGTTGGTGACTTTTCGAAGGGAAGGTTACCGGTTCGATTTCCCTCAAGGGGAATTTCTGTGGTTTAATTCCTACCTTGGGTTTCAGGGTCCTTCTGGGCTTGTAGCTGCATAGGGCACATCCCGCAATTTACCTCCGACAGCATACTGAGGGGCCGGTACCTGGTGGTCCAAGATTAGTCCGGTGAAGCTGGGAAACCTGGGTATCAAAAAAAAATGTAAAGGGTGATGTTGAACAATCTACCTAATTTATTTACTTTATGATACTGGATAACCGGATATGTTGCACCACGTGTTACTCCGCCTTTTACAATCGATGCAACATTGCTGTTAAGCAAGCAGCATTGCTGGGCTTGTATCCTCAGTGCGGGGAGTTCAAATCTTGACAGGAGCAGCTGGAGCAGGCAAATGGTGTTGTAAGAGTGATGCAATTGCCTCGGCAGGAGTTGGTGTTGTAAGAGTGATGCAATTGCCTCGGCAGGAGCAGCTGGAGCAGCCAATTGGTGATGTAATAGTGATGTAAATGCCTTGTAGGAGGGCTCCTTTGGGACTCTAGAGTATAAGGGGTACTGCCACCCTGGCTGCATAGGGCATATCCCGCGATTTACCTCCGCCAGTATACTGAGGGGCCGGTACTTGGTGGCCCAGGATTAGTCCGGTGAAGCTGGGATCCTCGGTATCAAAAAAAAAAAAAAGGAACTACTCTTTTTATATGGATTTGAGCAATTTTTTTCTCATTTAATTTTTTTTAAATTTTTATTAATCATTATGACTTACTGTTTAAACTTTTGTCCAAACTGTCTCACTTTTTGAAATTCGCTACACCGTGTAGCGATTTTGACTTGAACAGGTCAAACTCGCTACACCGTGTAGCAAGTTCCATGTAATTAAGTTTGTCAGTTCATCATTAATTAGGGTAATTAAGTTTCTCCAAACTCGCTACACCGTGTAGCGAGTT
The DNA here is from genome assembly GCA_022495995.1 of Adenophora triphylla var. japonica. Classification (NCBI taxonomy): domain Eukaryota; kingdom Viridiplantae; phylum Streptophyta; class Magnoliopsida; order Asterales; family Campanulaceae; genus Adenophora; species Adenophora triphylla. The sequence goes on from JAFEMH010001007.1 coordinate 167,570, forward strand.
ATTGAAAATCCTATTCCCCTTCCAATTTACAGTTTTCAACAAAAAAAAAAAAACCCTAAGTTTTTTCTAAGTTTCAGCCGCCCCAAGCGAGAAGAAGAAGAAGAAAAAACAAGAGTCAACCTTGATTTTGCCATTCAAAATCAAAATTTTCCTTCCAATTTACAGTTTTCAACAAAAAAAAATCCAAGTTTTCTCTAAGTTCCAGCCGCCCTAAGCGAGAAGAAGAAGAAGAAAAAACAAGAGTCAACCTTGATTTTTCCATTCAAAATCAAAATTTTATAATTGTAAGTTTACATTCTTGTATTTTACTTTATTTTGTGTTGAATTTAGCTTTGATTTGATTATTTATTTACTTGCGATTTAGGATTTTTTTGATTTGTTTGATGACTTTGTAAAAATATATTAGTTTAGTCTCAAATATGTGAATAATTTGTGTCCCAATCCGAAATTTTGAGGAGTGATTGTTTAAGATAATAATCAATGTTTATTCAACATAAAAATTAACGTTTTAATGTACTTTTAATTTAATATTGTTACTTTATTTGTGTAAGAATATTGAAAAAAAATTATTAACTTCTTATCAAAATTTTTATAGAAAATTATTAATTAATTTTCTTATGCATAATGATTTTTTTGTCCTTATATAAAATGACTTTTAAGTAATAAAAAAGTAATAATAATGATTATTAATTACTGAAAAAAGGACTTATTATTAATTTAATATTTTTACTTTATTTATATGGTTTAATCCTTTATATTTAAATTTGAATATATAATTATAATAATATGCCTTTTTTATTTGAATAAAATTATTTTTTAAAAAAAATAATCACATAATAAATAAGAAAATCAAAAATACGAAAAAACAAAATTCTATTTTACCCAAGAATAAAGAAAAAAATATGACAAAAAATCCCACCCATATTCTCCTCTCACCCCTAACAGATTCTTACCTAAAAAGAGAGAACATAAGGCTCTCAACCACGAGATAAAACACTAGGCACTCAACGAACAAGAGGAGAGAAATAATTGAACATATCAAAAATGTTGAGCTGGGCCAAGCGAGTAAAGTCTAGTCCTCAAGCAATTGTTACCAACATATTCTCAATGGGCTAGGCCCAATGATTACATGGCTCAAGACCCATCTTATTGATCAGTCGACTTAAGTTCATTGTCCGACCTACCAGGTCCCGACTTAACTTAGTCCGACCTTACGATCCAAGTTCTACTTCGGGTACGATTCAGCTCTACCCGTCAGTCAGGTCGACCCAACCCCAAATGGCGACCTCGACTTGCCAAGCAAGCGTCGACCTAACGATTACAGGCGCACGTGCAACTATTCTTTCTATAACTGGTTCCCTATAATTTCGGAGCCATCCCTGGACGCGTTCTCTCAACATGTAACTGTTCCTTAAATCGCGGAGCTCATGTAGCCCCACCAAATATACGACCTACATCAACTATAAATACATTACAACTACAACGGTTATGAGGTAACTGCAATTTTGTTATCTGAATATCATTTATTCAATACATTTTTGCTCTCCAATTCATATATTTACTCTCACGCCCGAGGGTCTAAGCCGGAGACACATCCGACTAGTCATGGATTCTGGTTTTCAGGTCAAGGAGTCAGGTGATCAGTCCTGCCACGTGGAGGAAGATTGATAAGCACATTTCCTGCGGCATCAGTTTGGTTCCATTGCCGGGAAATCGTGCATAACTTGACCTCGAAAGTTTTCTCAACCTGCTATCATGGTGACTTCGGATGGGCATGTATCTGAAGCCTCACTTGGGCACGACGAAGGAAACGCTAACACCAATGCAAACGTTGGAAATACCAATTTGCCTCCTCCCCCTCCAACTCGCCATCATGCTAAAGCGACGCGCTCTAACAGTGTTGCTGATGGCAGAGGATTGCCAGATGGGAGGAGAGATAAGCGACCTCTGGAAGGGCAAGGAGCACCACCTCCCAAGCATAAAGCAGGGCAAATGAATACTGGAAATAGGGCATGTCCCTCATCCAACCCCCTGAGCAGAAAGGAGATGCTGTTGGAGCGACCCCAGATTCTGGCTGAGCTATTAGCCATGGAGGAGGCAGAGCAAGCTGATAGAAGGTCAGAGAGGGTGGCTCCCTCTCAAGTTTCTAATAGGCAACATGCTAGGAGTGCTAGGCCTAATGAAATCGTGGGACAGAATGTTGAGAACGGGATAGTGCAGCGTCCTCAGTCCCCTATTCATGTTCCAAGTGACGACCTAAGGGCCAGTCTCAACAGAAACAGAGAGAAGGAAGCTCAGTCAGACCTGAGAACACAGCTAGAGGCTAATCGGAGTTTGCGTGGTTCGCCTGCCGGGACGCAAAGGTCGCAATCCTATAGAGAAAGGAATGGGCGCAGGTCGCCTATAAGAGAGGGTAGACGCAGGTCGCCACCCAGAGAGGATAGGCGCAGGTCGCCATCCAGAAATGATAGGCGCAGGTCGCCACCTAGAGATAACAGGTGCAGGTCACCAATTCGGTCAGTAAGGTCACCCTCTCACAGGGACAGGAGAAGCAAGCAGGTAACTCCCCTTAGAAGTGAGGGACAAAGGTCAAATGATGTCCCCCCTGCTAGAGATGACAGACCTGATGCTAGAGAGTGGCTGCTATGGAAGAAGAAGTTCGAGCAGTGGGAGGCTGATAAGAAGGAAGGTGCTGGAAAGAGTGAGCACAAGGATTTTGCTCTTCGACCCTTGGCCAAAGAGTTGCTCGAATGTCGACCTCCACCAGGTTTTAGATTGCCAGTCCTGGAAAAGTATTCTGGAGCGACCAATGCCAAGAGCCATATACAACATTTGGAGGCCACCATGTGCTTTGTCTCCCAAGAGGACGACATGATGTGCAAGGCACTTACAAGCACACTCACTGGGGCAGCCCTTACATGGTTCAATGGTTTGGCACCAGGATGCATCTCAACCTGGTCTTATATGAGGGCAAAATTTCTGGAACGCTTCTCGACTGCTGGAGCTAGAAAGATGACAGTCACCGATCTTAACAACCTAGTGCAAGGGAAAAATGAAAGCTCAATGAGCTACTACACCAAGTTTAAGGAGATGGTCGACAAGATCGGGAGGACCTCACAGACAGGGAGGTGATCAATTGTTTCAGGAGTGGAATTTCCTCGGCAGAGATGGACTACGAGCTAACAGTTCGAACAGTTACAACTCGACAAGAGTTGTTCGAGAAGGCCTACAATGTAGCTTTAGCCGAGGAGAGAAAAGAGAAGAAAAATGTAAAAGGCCCCAAGACTGAGATCGCTGATGACAAAAAAGACTCAACCAAGAGCGGGGGAAATAATAAGAATGGCAAGAACAGAACCAGGGTGACAGAGAAAGTACCCGAAGCTTTCACTCCCCTAACGGTGAGTCGAACTGAAATAATGAATGCGGTCGAGCTGGCCCTACCTGCCCCTATGAACCCGTCCAATAAGTTCAGAAGGGATAACAACAAATATTGCGAGTATCACAAGGATACGGGCCATACCACGGAGGATTGCATGAGTTTGAAGCGTATAATTCAGAGGATGGTCGAACAGGGAAGGCTCGACGCATATGTTAAAAGGCCTCAGGGAGGCGGAGGTGAGCGACCTGCAGGTGGACATCCGGAGCCAAGGCAACCTAGGATGAATTTGGGCGTCATCACTGAACAAGCCAGCAACACAGCCATCAAACTTAAGATTTTTCAGCTCAACAAAGCCCCACATGTGCCACCAAGGAGCCACGTCAGGGATGAGGTGATTAGCTTTTATCCTTACGAGCTAGCAACTAATATGTCGGCTAGAGAGCAAGTTCTCGTCATCCCAGGACTCATTGACGAATGTACGATGAGCAGACTCTTAGTCGACATGGGGGCCTACAAGGATATTCTGTTCTATAAAACATTCCAGGAGATGGGTCTCTCGAATGAGTAGCTCGAGCGGTATGATGGCAGATTGGAGGGCTTCACCAACCATCGGGTCGATGCCAAGGGACATATCGAGCTAGACGTCGACCTAGGCCAACACCCCTATAGGGTCGTCTCCAAGGTAAAATTTATTGTTATTGATGTAAACAGTGATTATCCTGCCATACTTGGTATCCCTGGCCAGGTTGCATTTGGAATGGTGGCCTCGATTCCCCATCAACGAGTTAAATTTCCTACACCAGCTGGAGTCAGCTGCGTACAAGGAACAGCTCGAGCATATCTTGATCATGTCCTTTGAGAGAGAAAGAAGAGAGAACTGGAGATTGAAACTGCTGAAGGATATCTAAAGTTGTCTCAGTCAGTAACCAAAACTACTCGACTCTCTACAATCACCATTGTGGAAGAGTCGACCTATCGCTCACATGACGAGGTCATGGCTGAGTCGACACGTCACTCTGAAGCCACCATGATCGATCCGGATACAGTTATGGTCGATCAAGTCTCCATAGGCAAGCTATGCCTCTAGATCGATAATAACTCGGGGGCCACCACCAGTGAGACTGCAAACGAGCTGGATGAGATGATTGCTGAGGAAGATCCCCACTTGGGGGCCAGAGAAAGACAGAGGGTTAGAGAGATCATCGTTGAAACCCTACAATTTAGAGATGGTCCAGAGCTAGAGGCTGTGGACGAGTTGGAAGCAATGATTACAAATCCTTCCTACCCCGACCAGAAAATTAAGATTGGAAAGCAGCTGTCACCTGAAGAAAGGTTAGAAATTGTCGAGCTACTCAAAGAAATCAATGACGTCTTTGCGTGGCGAGTAGAAGATATGAAGGGGATCAAGGAAGAGGTCGCTGTTCATAGACTGGAGGTCAACCCGACCAAAAAGCCCAGACCCCAAAAATTAAGAAGCTTCGCTCGTGACAAAGAGGAGGCCATAAAAATTGAGGTACAAAAACTTTTGAGTGCAGGTATCATAAAGGAGGCTACACATACAACCTGGTTAGCCAATGTGGTCATGGTGAAGAAGTCAAATGGCAAGTGGAGAATGTGCGTCGACTTCACCAATCTCAACCTTGCCTGCCCAAAAGACAGCTATCCTCTCCCTAGAATTGACAAACTTGTTGATTCCATTGCTGACCACTCCACCCTCAGCTTTCTAGATGCCTATTTAGGCAATCATCAGATCAAGATGCATGAGGATGACATCGTGAAGACAGCTTTCCAAACAGTCGGAGGCATCTATTGTTATACCATGATACCATTTGGGTTAAAAATGCAGGAGCGACCTACCAGCGTATTGTCAACAAAGCCTTTGCTTCACAAATTGGCCGAAATATGGAGGCCTACATCGACGATATGGTCATCAAAATAAAGATCGGACGTCACGTGGTCGACCTAAAGGAAACGTTCACCAATTTACGAACAAACGACATGAAACTTAACCCAAGCAAATGTGTCTTTGGGGTAGCAACGGGTAAATTTCTTGGCTTTATGGTGTCGCAACGAGGAATAGAGGCAAACCCAGAAAAGATCAGGGCTCTGGTCGATATGCAGGAGCCCACCAGTGTCAAAGAGATGCAGCGACTTAATGGAAGAGTGGCAGCCTTAGGTCGCTTCATAGCCAAGTCGGCGAAAACGTCTCTGTCTTTCTTCAAAGCTTTAAGGGGGACGAAAATTTTTGAGTGGACGGCCGAATGTCATTCGTCGTTCCAACAACTTAAGGAATACCTCGCTACTCCCCTGTAAGTACTCCAATTTGAGTTGTTAGCATTTTCGTTAGAAAATTAACTAAAGTTTAACATTTCTAACATTTCTAACTATTCCTAACTTTTCTAACAAAGTAAGGGTAAAGTAGGCATTGCTATTTAAAGATAAGCCAAGAAAAGAATCTCAAAAAGAAAAGAAATTGGAAAAATCCTAATCTGGTAAGCTGAAAACAAAGAACCGGTTGAATTTTCTGGAAATATTCCTTGTGTCCAAAGCCTGGAGCTGCATTTAATGAACAGTGCACGCTTCCACTCATGTCCGCGCGGATGACTATGGCAATTTCAGAGGGCTATAAATTGAGGCCTTCAGTCACAGAAATAGAGAGACAACACATTTCACAACTGCACCTTGGCGAAAATAGGGAGAAAACAATGAGAATTCTCTAGAAATGTCACCTTTTTCTCTTAATTATTTTCCCAAATCCTACTCACTCTCAAATTCAAACACTCACATATTCAAGCCTCATACACAAACACAAGGAAGATAGGTATAACCTCCCTCTCCTTACCCTAAATCTCTCTCATCCATGCATGCATTTTCAAACTCCAAAATGTAGTTTGTTCATCTTCTTGCCCTAGATCCAAGAAGATCACCATGGAAGTTCATCTCCATGGTTGATCTTCTACAAGGATTAACATTATCTTCAAAGTGTTCTTACTTACTTGCAAATGAATTTTCAAAACCCTAAAAACCATTTTCATACACCAAATCTTCATTTTCAAGGATAAAATCCCCCCTTCCCAAGCAAATGAAATGCTTAAGTCCTAATGTACCCCAAGGATGGTTTGATATAGTAGATCACCACTAAAATGTCTAGTGACTACTAATCAAAACCTAGGGAAATGGGGACAAGCATGGATGCAAAATCCCCCTTAAAATCATGTTTTTCTTCTTAAGAAAGTTGTTGTCCAGTAGCAATTTTCTAAGACCTCTGTCCATGGTCTAATTTTTTGGACACAGATAAACTTAGAATTTGGTGTTTAATACGAAACACTTTTTGTAGCCAACATTCAGAGATTTCAAGACATATTTTTATTTCATTTTTTACGTGAGTAAAACTCCCTTTTTCAAATTTTTATTTTAAAGGTCAGTTCATCAGTCTCTGGAAATCCAGATTTCACATCTAAGATTTCTAGAAGGTTTTGGTCCCTCAAATCATCTCCAAAATGGAAAATTCTTTAACATAAATCTTATTTAAGGTGTCTGGAACGACTTTCATTCTCTGAGTTTCCCCAGATTCTGGATTTTTGAAGCCCTTAAGTCCATTTCAAAGTCAAGTGTCCACTGCCTTTTTCATTCTGGCAGAATTGAGTTTTAACTTCAAAAAAATCTTTTGAGTACCAAAACTCAACCCAAAAATCATACCAAAAATCATGGGACTTGTCCAAAGTCTAATAAAGAATTCCCAATTTTTACTTTTCTCAGTTTCAATTTATTTTGGCCAAAGTAACACACACACACACACACACACACACACACGCAAATGGTTTTTAATGCTTGGAAGACTCGTCTTACGAGGCATTCCGGGTGAACACTAACGTTCTTCCCGGCGTGTAACGTGACCTCCGAACCCAAATCTCTCATTTCGGGCATTTTTCAAAGTTTTGGCCCTTAAAACAAAAATGGCGTGGCGACTCCGTTTTCCGGTTTTATTTGATTTTCAAAGAAACGAAAAATCGAATTTTTCCGCGAATGGCAACATCGTTACAGTGGCGACTCCGCTGGGGATAAATAAGCTTTATCTTAAAAAAATAATAATATTTGGTATATTGGTGGAAACCATTAAACTTCCCGTTATCGCCTCTTAACACGAGTCGGGGATAAATTGTGGTTTAACAATCCCACGTGCCGGTATCATTGTTTTCAAAAAAAAAAAAAAAGCTTTTGAGGGTCAAGCTTCCGTCCCGACATTTGAAATCATTTGTGGTGTGTGTTGATTTTTCACATTTTCGTGTTGTTTTGGCCGCCTCGGAAAAGTCAAAATTTTGACTATCGGACCCGTTGCCTTGAATTTTGAATTATGTGCTTATGTGTTATTTGCTTTCAAAAAAAAAAATTCAAAAAAAAAATTTCAAAAAAAAAATTTCAAAAAAAAAATTCAAAAAAAAAAAAATAAATATTTTCAAAAAAAAAAAGAAGAAAATTTTCAAAAAAAAAAAGGAATTCATGCATCATACTTTTTAAGACACTTGAAAAATTTCTATTTTACTCAGAAAAAGAAGATAGACTGCTTGCACACTACGCGCACGTGACCTTACACTGCACACTACGTCCCTAACCCGGGGAAATCCCTGTCGCGGCCCGTTTGGTCTTATTACGCCTCTCGGTGCAAGCACGGGACTACCCAAACATCCCATGGAGCCTCGTGTCGACCATGCACTTGTCCGTGACACACTTTGTCCGAGACCCGGTTGGTTTTTAGTCTGGTCTGTGTCATGCCCTGTCTGTGTATAGACCTTTCCTTTCAAGCCTTAGTCGCCATACCAAGTCAATATCTTTCGGGGACCCTAATCAGTCGAAGTTCTGCCGGTTTTCCGTCACGGACTTTGACTCTGACTGGCACAAATTATACACTGACTCCCAGCATGACACTGAGTCATCAAGGATTAATGATTATTCCATGCCTAATTACGGCCTAATTGACGACAGGTCAAGATCAATTGTGGACATTTATCAGTCCAAATCATGCCGACTTTTTGTCGAGCCCTCGGACATGATCTTGACTTTGACGTCAGCTTTGTCCGTAATTTACATCGAATGCTCGTTAAGACTCGATTACCCGCCAGGCTTTTAGGATCGTTTTTCTTTCGGTCGGTGGGACCCGCTTGCCCTATAGGACCCTCGCCCGGGCCGTCCACCCCGGGAGGTCGAAATACAGGTGGAATACGAGGGGCTTATAGACGTAGTGACGGGGCCCACTGATCCAGGATCCAGAGCAGTTTGCGAAAAAGAAGTGCAATCTTTTCCAACCGATTAGGTTAATAAAACATGTTTTAAGTAAACAAGAACGAATAACTGCATGTTGCATGAGCCCAAAGCCCAAACACTTACCCCCTTCCTTCCCAGACATCTGAACCCTCGTGTCTTTCCCCCCGCAGCTCCTCACAAAGGTTGGTTCCGGACACCGGGTCACCGTTTGATCAGTTGGGAAGAGTCAAGCGCATCGTCAGCTTCGCCGATTGTTCCGACTCCGGGTTTCAGAATGTCTGCATCAGCCGGTAATGATATGGACAATACCGCTCCGTCTTCCAAAATCCCTCGAACTGCACCGGCATTGGATCCGGTTGGTAGAACAGATGAGACTTCGACATGAGGCTCAAATTGATGACCTTCTGGGGTTGTCGCAAGTCGTGGTTTGACTATCAGTCTCAATTCCGATGGCACTTTTACCGCAAAGAAGGAAGAAGGTTCTCCTCCCATTCTTAATCACCCTGGGTATATCAAGATGCCACCACAAGATTCCTATGTCTCCACCGTCGGGACTCCTGCCCGTCGACTTACAGGGCAACTGGCCCCCAAACAGCAATTCAAAGGGCCACCATTCCAACAGCAGTCAGGGACGAAACAGTTCGACATACCGTCAGTAGTCCCCTCTCAGAGTGATACCGATCCCGCAAATATCAGCATGGGTAATGAAGGTTGGGAAACAGTGGAGGAAATATGGTCAGCCATCAAAGCTCTTGAGGAACGCCAGAACAAACAGCAAGCCTGGATTGAAGAGGCCACACTCCATTTCGGGACATTAGCAATCTCCCAACTGACTGGGGCTCCCCTGAAGGACAAACATGTGCCTGTTCCCCCGGCTCTTAATACCTCTCATTACCCGGCAGAGTCCAACCATTCGCTTCCCGACGAGCCCAACAGCAGATCTCCCTGTACCAGTTCAACTCAAAGTCATTCCAGCACCGCTCAACCCGAGGTCCCAAATCCACCACCAGCCGTAGAACACATTTGGTGGGATATCTGCGACTGCCCCGACTGCCTTGAAAGGGACTATCAGGACTGGATACACGAGGACCGTCCTCCTAAGAAGAAGAAAATTTCCTCCCAGCAAAAATTGAAAGAGAGGTTTGAGGCCTGTGATACCAGTGTGGGTGCGCTCGGGGAACCATCTGGGGGATTTGATTACTATGTACTCTACTCCAGCCAGTCTTCCCCAAAGCAAATAGGGGTAGAAAAGCCGAAGAGTCTTACCAACGATAGAATTGAGACCTTCGGACACCAGAATACTGTAGATCTGGGTAACTTTACTGCCAATCAGAAATCTAACCCCCCGCGGGGTCAGCCAAGATTCAGTTTGTCCATCTCCCGAGTGCATACCGACAAAGAAAGGCCAACGCCAGTTTGGCGCTCGCACTCCATCAACATGCTGACTGGGGATGGCAACCGCCACAAACGGCCTCAATATAACCCAGGGGCTTCAGCAAAGGTTCTACCTCGCAAGAAAAAGGCACGAAGTGACTGGTTTGATGACTCTCTTTCTCCAGACAAGGACCAAATCTATGATCCCCGACTATATGGTAGCATGATCACCTTCTGCGACGAAGATTTGCCAAGAGATGTCTCCAAACACAATGAAGCCTTGTACATCACTATTCGGCTCAACACCGTATCACTCCCTGGGGTATTGGTGGAAAATGGATCGGCCGTTAACGTCCTTCCCCTCAGCATGATGCGGGACCTACGCATCAATGAAAGGCACATGATCCCATCTACACGGTCAATCAAGGCCTACGACGGCACGTCTCGTCCCATCTTGGGGATGGTGGTTCTGGAACTCTGGTACGAAACCCAAATGGTGCCAGCAAAATTCCATGTAATGGACATCCCGTCCGAATTCACAGCTCTGTTAGGGCGCCCTTGGTTACACCACATGAAAGCCATAGCTTCCACTCTCCATCAATGTGTCAAGTTTATTAACCGGCAGGGGGACCTTGAAGTCATTAGGGGTGACAGTTTCCTTATGGGGAACGAAGCCGAGACCGTCGCCAAGCATGCTCATAGCCAGACACCGGGGCTACCTCCTCCGAATCGACCAAGGGACTATCGGGGCAAGTCCCATCAGAATCCCCCAGAATCCGGTGATGCCAACTATGTCAACGAACTCAAGCGGGCAGACCCTGAAGCAGTTCGATTCATCAAGATCAATTGACATTTCCAACATTTGGAGGAAGAATGGAAAGAAACACTGAATACCGCCATGATACAAGCACACAAACCCCCAGTCGCCAATCAAAGATTTGTCAGCGTTCTTCAAACCCGTTCTCTGGCCTCGCCAAGCGAAGAGATTTTCATGATAAAAGTCGACAAGTACCGGCAGACTCGACTCGAATGTATGAACATCGTATGGGACGTCCTCCTCGAAGAACTACCCGCTAAGCCTTTCCGCTCGAGCATGGGACATGAGATTTTTCCAGCAGCACACCAAGACGCAATACGTCCTTACATCTGGATTGAGCGGTCAGATTGTGACGAGTTAGAATTCCCCAGAATTGAGGATGCGACAGATCCGCAAGAAGATCCCTACATTCATATGCTTGGTTTTCAGGAAGAGATGATAGCAATGATTGAGGAAGAAGAACAGAAACAAGATAACCCCCGAGTCATGAGGCCACTGACAGCGATGCCATTAAGGAATTGGGAAACTCTCTCAGGCCCGCCCGCGACCAAAGAAGAAATGATCACCAAGCCTGGATTGGTCCCCCGTCCCTTTGTGTCAACCTTTGTAAAGTCCTCTGAGTCTCTCATTGTTGAGTTCGAGTCTCTCGAGTTGTCCGATGGCCTCACGCCTGAAGACTACGAAATTGTAGCCAATGCTGTATTCCCTTTTATTCTCAATGAAATGACGAACCTTTCTGAGTATCCCTTGATTGCCACTTTAACTAATGATAAATTAACTAATGACTTAAAAACAATTAATGATGATTCACTAGATAAAGAAGCAGATACATTAAATGAACAATATATCAAAGAAATCTTTAAGCAGGTTGTTCGGAAAGAGGAAAATCGAGCCCAAGCTGCCGAAGAGATTTTGACGAGTGTGAATCTGGGAACTGCGGAAGAGCCTAAAGAGACGCAGATTGGTAGTTTCTTCGAAGGGACTGAAAGGGACGCTCTGATTGAGCTTCTAAGAGAATTCGTGGATGTGTTCGCATGGTCCAATAAAGATATGCCAGGCCTCGATCCTTCCATAGTTGAGCACCGAATATCGCTCGACCCAGAAGTCAAGCCAGTGAAGCAGAAGCTAAGAAGAATTAAGCCCGAATGGTCCCTACAAGTGAAAGAGGAGATAGAGAAGATGCTCAGGGCAGGGTTCATCAGGGTCATTGAATATCCTACATGGCTTTCCAACATAGTAACGGTGACCAAGGCCAACGGAAAGATCCGGTGCTGCGTAGATTTCAGAGACTTGAACAAAGCCAGTCCAAAAGATGATTTCCCCCTGCCAAATATCGACATTCTGGTAGATTCCACGGTCAACCATGAAGTTAAATCCTTCGTCGACGGCTTTGCCGGTTACAACCAAATCAAAATGGCAGAAGAAGATCAAGCCAAGACAGCCTTCACAACCCCTTGGGGTACGTACTGCTACACGGTCATGCCGTTCGGACTAAAGAATGCTGGGGCTACGTACCAGAGGGCAGCTACAGCTTTGTTCCATGACATGATCCACAAAGAAATTGAGGTCTATGTGGACGACATGATAATACACTCCAGAGGATCAGATGGCCAGCACTTTGTTGATTTGAGAAAATTCTTCGGCCGCCTCCGAGACCACAACATGAGACTGAATCCAGCCAAATGCACCTTCGGTGTAAGACGAGGCAAGGTGCTAGGATATATGGTGACAGAACGGGGAATTGAAGTAGACCCTCAGAAAATCAAGGCGATAGTTGAAATGAAGCCACCCCGGACACTAACAGAAGTGAAATCCTTCATGGGAAGACTGCAATACATAAGCCGCTTTGTAAATCAGCTGACCTCAATCTGCGAGCCGATCTTCAAGTTGATGAAGAAAAATGCCTACACATAATGGACTCCAGAATGCCAGCTCGCTTTTGAACAGATCAAGGCGTACCTTGTGAATCCCCCGATTCTTTGCCCACCACATCAGCAAAAACCACTATTGCTATACCTAACTGTCATGGACACAGCAATTGGGGCTATGTTAGCTCAAGAAAAGAAAAATTCCAAGGTTGAAAACACCATCTATTCTGTAAGCAGAAAGCTTCAGGGAAGCGAACTCAATTACTCTGCTTGTGAAAAGACTTGCGCAGGTTTGGTCTGGGTAGTGGGAAAGCTGAAACACTACACGCAGTCTCACCCGATACATCTCGTCTCAAAGATAGACCCCATCGAATATCTGTTCGACAAGCCTTCCATCTCTATGAGGTTGGCAAAATGGTCATTTTTTTTGGCTGAATACGACATCACTTATGTTTCAAGGAAATCCGTAAAAGGACGCATAATGGCAGAACATTTGGCCAATTTCCCAAGTGATGAGTCCCGAGGACCTGAACCTCAATTTCCCGATGATGGAATCTTTGCTCTAGAAGGAGAAAATCGCTGGCAACTCTTCCTCGACGGGGCATCAAACAAAAGGGGGAATGGAATAGGAATGCTTCTGGTCGATCGTACTGATGAACACACCCCCATAGCAGTAAGATTGAACTTCGAGGTCACCAACAACGCTGCTGAATATGAAGCTTGCATAGCTGGGTTGGAGGTCGCCCTTGAAAGAAATATCAAAGAGTTGGAAGTATATGGTGACTCTGCCCTCATCATCAACCAGGTCTCCAATAAGTGGAAGACCGTGGACCCGGGTCTACAGAAATATCACACTTACATGGAAGAGCTAGTAACTCAATTCAAGGAAATCAGCTTCCATTACTTGCCCAGAGATCGCAACAGATTCGCAGATGCTCTGGCAACACTAGCCTCCCTCGTTGAAATACCCGAAGGAAAGTCTGTCAAACCATTCAGAGTCGGGAGAAGAGAAAACCCCGCTTATTGCTTTGAAATCGAAGCGGAGGCCGAACCGGCCAGTGATCCCTGGTACACACAGATCTATCAATACCTGAAGAATGGCGAAGCTTCCTTCAAAAGTTAAGATGGGGAATATAAAGAAGGAATCAAAGCAAAAAGCCTCTCAGCCCTGAAGCGACTCGCCTCCCACTATGTTCTTTTGGGAAACATGCTATACAAGAAGCGTTATCAAGGCCCCCTCCTGCGATGTATCAGCGAACAAGAGGCTACGGAACTCATGAGAGAAATACATGGTGGTACCTGCGGCCCCCACATGAATGCTCGAGCCCTGATTGAAATCATACTGAGAATGGGGTACTTCTGGATCTCCATGGAAACTGACTGTATCCAGTTCGTTAGGAGCTGCGACAAATGCCAGCGGTACTCAAATCTTAATCATTTGCCTCCTCACGAGTTATACTGCATGACAACCCCTTGGCCTTTCGTCACTTGGGGAATTGATGTCATAGACAAAATCACACCACCAGGCAGCAACGGCCACGAATTCGTCCTGGTAGCTGTGGACTATTTCACCAAATGGGTTGAAGCCAAGTCCTACAAGGTCCTCAACTCAAGGAAAGTAGCCCTCTTCATCAAAGAAAACATCATATGCGGATACGGGTTGCCGGCCAAAATCATCTCGTATAATGGATCCCACTTCGAAGGGAATGCGACAGCCGCGGCGTAATTCGAATAACCCGTCACAAGTCATCTCCCTACAGCCCCCAAACCAACGGAGCCGTCGAGGCGGCAAACAAGACTTTGGAAAACATCATCCGAAAATGGTGTCCGAGGCAGAGATTGGCCGGAAGAAGCTACACTGGCACTCGGGGCTCACGTAACATCCGTCGAACGGCAACAGGGGAAACACCATTTTCTCTTACCTACGGGATGGAAGCCGTACTCCCAATCGAGCTAGAAATCCCTTCACTCCGGGTACTGTTGGAAAGTCAGATCAATGAGGTCGAATGGCTCCAAAGTCGCCATGATGAATTGGCCCTGCTAGACGAACGACGATTGAAGGCCATGGAACATATCCGAGCTTACCAAGGGAGAATGGCCAGAGCCTTCGACAAGAAAGTAAAGCATCGGGAGATTAGGGAAGGTGATCTCGTTTTGAAAGAGAAGCCCTCAGTCCGTATCAACCCGCTCGGCAAATGGGAGCCTGTCTGGGTCGGACCATACGTCGTCCAGAAGATCTTCTCCGGAGGAGCCATGCAACTTGCAGACCTCAACGGAAATCCTTTTGTACACCCAGTGAATGGTGACAAGCTGCGCAGATACTACGCGTAAAAAACACTGAGTCAAAAAAAAAAAGAAACTAAAAAAAAAGAAAACAAAAGAGTGTTGAAAGAGTAATACCCAACTAGGTTGAAAACCCGAAAAGGGCGGCCTAGGTAAAAAACAGGGTTGCATCAAAAAAAACAAAAAACAAAAAACAAAAAAACAACAAAAAAAAAAAAACAAAAAAAAGACAAAAAAAAAAAACAAAAACAAAAAAAAATCGGGTCGAACTACGGAGACCTGAGCCCTTTTGTCCGAAGGGAACGTAGGCAGCCGGAAACGGTTTGGTCTAAAATACAAATAAAAGTCATACTTTGACATCAATACACTGATCAGACCATGAAAGCGTCTCGAAAAACTCTAAAGCAATTCCCATATTCATTACAGTTAAAAACTTTTTGATGAGTCTAAGCCCGGTTCACTCCTACGAATTACAACCTGCTGAAAGAAACTAAAATACATAATCAAACTAATGTGTCTGCTACAACAAGAAAGGGATACTCGGAAAACTCGAGGCCACTCTAAGCCCCTCGTACTGGCATCTCCCCTCTTCTTCCCCCTTCGGGTCTTCTTCCTCTGAACAGGAAAAATGTCGGTCTTCCTCCTACCAAGCTCTGGTATAGGAACAGGATCTATCAAACCAGCCTCTGTCAGGGCCTTAGTGGCCCTAGCATCATCTCTCATCTCCTGTAGCCGAGATGGTAGCATAGGAGTCCTCCTCTCCTGCCTCTTGACATAAGCCTCATAGTCGGTCACAACATCTCTGCTCCTGTCGTGAGGGTCGGCCCTCGCCTCGGCCCTCCTCCTCTCCGAAACTGTCAGGTCCTCTGCACCCATAATGGCCTCACGCCGTCTCAAAATAGCCATCTGAGTCTCCCCCAAATGTCTCTCGTACCAATCCAGGTACCAAGTGGTCAAGAACACAGGTCTCGGACGCCTGAGGATAACCCGAGGAGGAAAGACGTCATACCTCCATACTCGGGAAAGAAATGGAAACACCGAAGGATCATCCATAGAAGCAGGAGCCACAACCCTGGTGGCTATATCATCAAAGTCCTCCAAAGGAACCTGCTCCAAACCGAACTGTCTCAGAACCAAAGCCGGAATGTAAAAGCTGGACTGAGAAAGCCCCGGAAGCATAACCACGGGAGATTCGTCCTGAAGCACTCTCCGCGTCTCCACCCACCAATGAGGCACTGACCATCTGATATCTTCAGTCTGACGACCAGCCATCCAACACTCCCACGAGCCCTGATCATCAAAATCCACCAAAACCCCTCTCCTGGCGAATGTCCAAGGCTTGATCATATCAGAAGTTTCCCGAAGAACCCCCAGGCGCTCCATCAGCCACAAAGTCAAGAGAAACAGGCTGCCCCCGTGCATATACCGCCTCCTGGTAGCTAGCCTATCGAGAGCATGAAAAGTCCCTCTCAAGATCAAAGGTACAACATCTCTGCCCAAGCGACAGTGAACAACCACATCCAGCAGAGCCCGATGACAAATCCCAAAGGAATAAACCATGAACAAGGGAGACCAGAAATGTTAAAATGATCGGAACCACAAATCATACCTTGTGCTTCCTCCGGGGAAAGATGAAGAAGGTTGCACAGCTTGTCAACAAAAGAGGCTCCTCCGAGCAAAGGAATTGCAATCTCCTCCACCTCAGGACCACCAAGCAAAGCCCGAAATTCTTCAACAGTCGGGACCATTTCATTATAAGAGAAGCAAAAAATATGCCTTCTAGTGTCCCAAAATGAGGAAGAAGCTCTCAAAAGATCATAATCCGGAATCAATTCCTTGAGAGACCACAAGCATCGTATCTTGTACCTTTCTTCAAAGAATGACCTCCTCTCATGCATAGTCTCCCGAGACCACTCTTTAAACTTGTTGAAGAATGAAATTTGCGAATCTTGGGATAATTTGGATGGATTTCTCATGCTCACAATTCTCTCCATAGATTTTCTCTCCTTCTCCCCGAAAATGGCTGTTTGAACTGGTGGTTGAAGAAGGTGTTTGAATTTGAAATATAGGAAAACCAGATCTGAAGCAAAATTAAAGGACAAAGTGTCGAAAAGCGTCCTATCCGCGCGGACATAAGTGCCACCACCAGAAAAAAATCTGCAACAGTCCAAACTGCTGCACCACGGAGGAATATTTTCATCCCGGTTGCTCGAAACCTGTGCAAAGCCTGCCCAAACAGTTCACATACCAAACATTCACACCCTTACCAAAAAACCGGGCTCATGCAACATTTACATGCATTAAAAAAATAAAACATCAAAAAAAAGTAGGTTATTACATTCCAAAAAAAAAAGAGAAAAGCAAAAAAAAATGTGCATAAAATGTATCTGTCTGAATAAGTACAATCCCAGCCCCAGTCCCAGAAATCAATCTCAGAAGTCAATCAGAATCATCGGTGGCCGGTGCTTTCCCCCGACCCCTCTTGCGGCTCGGGCCCGCCTCCTCGGTAGCCATGAATGTCTCGGGCTCAGAATAATCATCCTCGTCTCCGGAAGAAGGCTCGTCAGGACCAACCGGCACGCTCTGATACGGCAAACCAAGATCCGCAAAGAAGTCATATCCGAAGGTGAATGCGTCGGACTCCTGGACGTGTGAAGAAGACCCACCGTGATGCCAGACATGCCTGCCCTGCCCGTACGGATCCCGAGAATGACGTGGTCCGAAGGCAGCACCACGCTGGGATCTATGAGAGGAGAAAGAGGAGTCTCGAAAGAACGCTCAGAAGGCTCAGGGGAAGTCTCCCGCTCGACAGGCGCCGGCTGTGCTCGCCTCGCTCTAGCCTGAGGGGCCCCACAAGCAACCATCCTCCTAATGAATCTCTTAGCCCCAATCACCTGCTTCGTCAGCTTCTCCACGACCACCTCCGGAAACTGCACGGAAGCAAAAGCGTCAGAAATAATTGAGGCTAAAAATGATGACAGAAAGAAAGGAAAAGACGAAGCGAGAAAAAAAAAAGAGGTGGGAAGGAGAAGCCATACCTTCATACCGGACGAGGCCGAAAAGCTCGTGGAAGCCGCTCGGGTGAGGATTTGTACCCTCAATCGGACCCCATCCTGGACATATGAAAAGTCCGTCCGCGGTACTGCATTTCCATCCCTACCCCCTCTCTCTCAAGGACCTGGGGCATCCTCAACCTCCACAAGATAAATACCGGATACTGCTCAATCGCCACGAATGCCGAGAAATGCTGGCCACCTTGATAATCGCCCCAGGTCTCCGACCTCTCGCTCGGATGCATCATGTCGGCGGGAGGCTCCACTGGAGCCATCAAAGGCGAGTTCACGCCATGCTGGCGCGTCACTCTCTCTCCCAGATAATACACGTCGCAAGACAAGCCCCTCAAAATCCTCCGCTGCATGGTCCATCTCTCGGCACCCTTCAGCTGCTCCACATCGAAGCGGTCCCAGGGATAAAATATCATCCTCTCATCTGTCTCAGCCCTCGTCAAAGGCAGGCACTCCCTGTACTTAAGGGTCGTGCGCCCCTTAGAACCTATCTTTTCCCGAGCATGCTTGCTCCAGGAGAGCATGGCCGGGTATGCCCCAATGTATTCCGCCGGCTGCCGCCACATCGTGACGTGAAAGAACTCCAGAGCCCATACCTGCGAAAGGGAAAAATCCCATCAATCCGGTGCAAAAAAAAAAAAGAAAAGAGGAATACGTGCTTAAAGAAAAGAGAGAAAGCAAAAAGAAAGCTTGTACCTCCAGAGGAAACTCGAAGCATGTCAAAGAGCTGACAGCCTTCCGGCTATATCGATCCAAGGCAAAATAGAGCTCTGCCAGCCCTGCCTCTCCCTAAGAGACCTCCCCAGCCATCTCCACATCCTCCAAACTCCTCAGCAAAGCAAACATCGCCATCCCCTCGGCGTGTCCAAAAAGTGTGCTCGAAAAGGCAAACCACAAGAAAGCCCTGGCGATCTGCACCGCACCCACTCTCTCGTCCCCAGCCTCGTAATTCCCGATGCTCTCCACGATCTTCCCGTAGACCACGGCATACTCCATCCCCATCCCCTTTTTGGGAATGGGGGTAAAGCCCGAAGCTCCCGCAGTCCCGATCACCGTAGCCGTCTCTCCACTCAATGCTCCGTCCTTTAAAGGACGGGCCCGATGTCCAGCGTAATCGGAGGGTGTAACCGTGGCCTCTCCCCAGAAAAAATGAAATGTGTGGGTCGCGTCCCACCAATGCTGTGCCAAAGCAAAAATCAGGCCCTTGCTCTTGGAGAACTTGACCAACCCCCTCAGGCACTCGATAAACTCATACAGCCCGGTCCCAATGACGATCTCTCTCGGACTCATCAAAGCTCCTCGGCCCAAGGCGGAAGCCGGTCCCACAGTCAACCACGAGACTCCACCGATCCTCGAGTCTTCATCTTGTTCAGCTGCTGCGTCACAAAGCGATCTCCACCCTGCAAATGAAAAAAAAAAGAAAGAGTCAAAAAAAAAAATTGCATTCAAAAAAAAAATTGCATTAAAAAAAATTGCATTAAAAAAAAGAGAGCATACACATGCATCATAAACCTAAAGTTTTGCAGAAAATCGGGCAGCATAACTGCATACAACGGACCTAGCCCCATTTTTCTCGCACCAAAGAAAAGAGTTTTTTCAGCAAATATCATTCATACAGAAAGCATGTCAATAATATCGAGTCAACGGAAGTAAAAACTCCGTCCCATTTTTGCATAAAAAGCAATCTTTCACAAGGAGTCAACGGAAACAAAAATCTGTCCCACTTTCCAAAAAAAATCCTATGCATACATTGCATTCATATAATTCATCATCCCATTACAAAAAAAAAAAAAATCCTACAAGAGTGCATACATGCATACATTCATGTCCGTCCCGAATTCGGGCGAATTCCTTATCATCTCATATTTCAAAAAAAAAAAAAAAACAAAAAAAATGGCAAAATGCCCATTCTTTTTAAACACATTGCAACATGCAAATCATCAAAAATCCAATTTCAGTGTAAAAAAAAAAAAAAAAACATAATTTTTGAATTTTAAAAAAATTTTTTTGGCAAAATGCCCATTCTTTTTTCAAGCAAAATGCATTACCCATATACTCATTACAACATGCAAAGCATCAAAATCAAAATCCAAGCCCAAGAGCATCACAATTTTCGGATCTAAAAAAAAAATCAAAAATCAATCACAAAATCAATTTCAAGCAAGAAATCAACAAAAGAAGTGAAGAGATTCGAAGTATACCGTTCGGAGACTCGGATCAGTGGCCCAATGTTGCCACGCATCGGGATAGTGCTCCTCCGCAATCGATTGCGAAAGAGTATAATGCCTCCTCATTCGAACAAGCTCCAATCGCCTCTCCGCTACCGGGCCACGTCCTTGGCCTTGGATAGCAGCTTCCCCGTGTTCCATTGCTTGAAAATCAAAGAAAATCGGAAGGATTTCGAGGTTTTTAGGCCAACAATGGCGGTTTTGACTCTCTCCCTAGTCTCTCTCTCGTGAAACTGGAAATTGGTGGAGAAGAATCCAAAAGGGCGGCGGCCCTCTTTTAAAACCAATCTGACTTCCATTCTGGTTCGCGCGGATGAGATGGAAGGGTCAAAAAGACCATTTTGCCCTTTAAAATTCCAGGACTCTGCAGTTTAGTCCTTAACTTAACAGGGTTAACCAAGGTTAATTCCCTTCATAAAAATCATCAACGGCAGTCAAACGTAAGTCCGATTTCTCCGAGAAAGATAACGGAATCCCGTTTCTTTCATCAAAATCATCAACGGCAGTCAAACGTAAGTCCGATTTCTCCGAGAAAGATAACGGAATCCCGTCTCTTTCATCAAAATCATCAACGGCAGTCAAACGTAAGTCCGATTTCTCCGAGAAAGATAACGGAATCCCGTCTCTTTCATCAAAATCATCAACGACGGTAAAATGTAAGTCCGATTTCTCCGAAAAAGATAACGGA
The DNA here is from genome assembly GCA_022495995.1 of Adenophora triphylla var. japonica. Lineage (NCBI taxonomy): Eukaryota > Viridiplantae > Streptophyta > Magnoliopsida > Asterales > Campanulaceae > Adenophora > Adenophora triphylla. The sequence continues at coordinate 188,534 of JAFEMH010001007.1, forward strand.
TTCCCGTCTCTTTCATCAAAATCGTTAACGGCAGTCAAACGTAAGTCCGATTTCTCCGAGAAAGATAACGGAATCCCGTCTCTTTCATCAAAATCATCAACGGCAGTCAAACGTAAGTCCGATTTCTCTGAGAAAGATAACGGAATCCCGTTTCTTTCATCAAAATCATCAACGGCAGTCAAACGTAAGTCCGATTTCTCTGAGAAAAATAACGGAATCCCGTCTCTTTCATCAAAATCATCAATGGCAGTCAAACGTAAGTCCGATTTCTTCGAGAAAAATAACGGAATCCCGTCTCTTTCATCAAAATCATCAACGACAGTCAAACGTAAGTCCGATTTCTCCGAGAAAGATAACGGAATCCCGTTTCTTTCATCAAAATCACCAACGGCAGTCAAACGTAAGTCCGATTTCCCCGAGAAAGATAACGGAATCCCGTTTCTTTCATCAAAATCATCAACGGCAGTCAAACGTAAGTCCGATTTCTCCGAGAAAGATAACGGAATCCCGTCTCTTTCATCAAAATCATCAACGACAGTCAAACGTAAGTCCGATTTCCCCGAGAAAGATAACGGAATCCCGTCTCTTTCATCAAAATCATCAACGGCAGTCAAACGTAAGTCCGATTTCCTCGAGAAAGATAACGGAATCCCGTTTCTTTCATCAAAATCATCAACGGCAGTCAAACGTAAGTCCGATTTCCCCGAGAAAGATAACAGAATCCCGTTTCTTTCATCAAAATCATCAACGGCAGTCAAACGTAAGTCCGATTTCTCCGAGAAAGATAACGGAATCCCGTTTCTTTCAGTCCGATTTCCCCGAGAAAGATAACAGAATCCCGTTTCTTTCATCAAAATCATCAACGGCAGTCAAACGTAAGTCCGATTTCTCCGAGAAAGATAACGGAATCCCGTTTCTTTCATAAAAATCACCAACAGCAGTCAAACGTAAGTCCGATTTCTCCGAGAAAGATAACGGAATCCCGTTTCTTTCATCAAAATCATCAAACGGCAGTCAAACGTAAGTCTGATTTCCCCGAGAAAGATAACGGAATCCCGTTTCTTTCATCAATGTCATCAACGGCAGTCAAACGTAAGTCCGATTTCTCCGAGAAAGATAACGGAATCCCGTTTCTTTCATCAAAATCACCAACGACAGTCAAACGTAAGTCCGATTTCCCCGAAAAAGATAACGGAATCCCATTTCTTTCATCAAAATCATCAACGACAGTCAAACGTAAGTCCGATTTCTCCGAGAAAGATAACGGAATCCCGTTTCTTTCATCAAAATCATCAACGACAGTCAAACGTAAGTCCGATTTCCCCGAGAAAGATAACGAAATCCCATTTCTTTCATCAAAGTCATCAACGGCAGTCAAACGTAAGTCCGATTTCCCCGAGAAAGATAACGGAATCCCGTTTCTTTCATCAAAATTATCAACGGCAGTCAAACGTAAGTCCGATTTCTCTGAGAAAGATAACGGAATCCCGTCTCTTTCATCAAAATCATCAATGGCAGTCAAACGTAAGTCCGATTTCTCCGAGAAAGATAACGGAATCCCGCTTCTTTCATCAAAATCATCAACGGCAGTCAAACGTAAGTCCGATCTCTCCGAGAAAGATAACGGAATCCCGTTTCTTTCATCAATATCATCAACGGCAGTAAAACGTAAGTCCGATTTCCCCAGCAAAAGCTAACAAAATCTCCAGCGAAGTCAACGGAATCCCATTTCTTGCCTCATTATCATCAACGGCCATAAAACGTAAGCCCGATTTTTCTCCAACGAAACCCCCAGCAGCGTTTCGAACTACGATTGGCTTGATTCCTCTTAAGGATACGTAGGTAGCCTACCATAGGTCCAGCCACCCGACCAAAATGGTCACCCTTTCCTTCGACAGCAGACGAAGTCCACCAAAGGACCATTTACCCCAAATCATCAAGGGAAAACATTTCAAATCAAGGTTCGAAGCACCTAAAACGCCATCAAGGTCTGAGGCACCTAAAACGCCATCATCTCCAAAGGTTTGAGGCACTTGAAATGCCATCATCTCCAAAGGTCCGAGGCACCTAAAATGCCATCATCTCCAAAGGTCCGAGGCACCTAAAATGCCATCATCTCCAAAGGTCTGAGGCACCTAAAATGCCATCATCTCCAAAGGTCCGAGGCACCTAAAAAGCCATCATCTCCAAAGGTCTGAGGTACCTAAAACGCCATCTTCAAGGTCAGAGGCACCTAAAACGCCATCATTACCAGGTTGACACCTCAAAATAGTCATTCCAGGGTCAAAGACCCGAACTACGACTGGCTTGATTCCTCCTAAGGATACGTAGGTAGCCTATCATTAGGTTCAGCCACCAGACCAAAATGGTCATTCCTATCCCCAGCAGAGCGGATATACAATCTCAGCCACCAGACCAAAATGGTCATTCCTATCCCCAGCAAAACGGATATACAATCTCAGCCATCAGACCAAAATGGTCATCTCTTATCCCCAGCAGAGCGAATATACAATTTCAGCCACCAGACCAAAAGGGTCATTCTTATCCCCAGCAGAGTTTCTCTCAAAGAATCGACTGCAGAACTCGCTCATCAAGGTTCGAGGCACCTAAAACGCCATCATCTCCAGGGTCAAAGATCCGAACTACGACCGGCTTGATTCCCATTCGGGATACGTAGGTAGCCTATCGCTAGGTTCAGCCACTCGATCACTCGATCACTTGATCATCCTGTCAAATATGGAGCCTTACTCTTATCGACAACCCCGCTTCCTTCGAAAGCGCCGTCGCCGAGGGGCTACTGTAAGTACTCCAATTTGAGTTGTTAGCATTTTCGTTAGAAAATTAACGAAAGTTTTAACATTCCTAACATTTCTAACTATTCCTAACTTTTCTAACAAAGTAAGGGTAAAGTAGGCATTGCTATTTAAAGATAACCCAAGAAAAGAATCTCAAAAAGAAAAGAAATTGAAAAAATCCTAATCTGGGTAAGTGAAAAACAAAGAATCAGTTTGAATTTTCTGGAAATATTCCTTGTGTCCAAAGCCTGGAGCTGCATTTAATGAACAGTGCACGCTTCCACTCATGTACGCGCGGATGACTATGGCAATTTCAGAGGGCTATAAATTGAGGCCTTCAGTCACAAAAAAGAGAGACACAACACATTTCACAACTGCACCTTGGCGAAAATAGGGAGAAAACAGTGAGAATTCTCTAAAATTGTTACCTTTTTCTCTTAATTATTTTCCCAAGTCCTACTCACTCTCAAATTCAAACACTCACATATTCAAGCCTCATACACAAACACAAGGAAGATAGGTATAACCTCCCTCTCCTTACCCTAAATCTCTCTCATCCATGCATGCATTTTCAAACTCCAAAATGTAGTTTGTTCATCTTCTTGCCCTAGATCCAAGAAGATCACCATGGAAGTTCATCTCCATGGTTGATCTTCTACAAGGATTAACATTATCTTCAAAGTGTTCTTACTTACTTGCAAATGCATTTTCAAAACCCTAAAAACCATTTTCATACACCAAATCTTCATTTTCAAGGATAAAATCCCCCCTTCCCAAGCAAATGAAATGCTTAAGTCCTAATGTACCCCAAGGATGGTTTGATATAGTAGATCACCACTAAAATGTCTAGTGACTACTAATCAAAACCTAGGGAAATGGGGACAAGCATGGATGCAAAACCCCCCTTAAAATCATGTTTTTCTTCTTAAGAAAGTTGCTGTCCAGTAGCAATTTTCTAAGACCTCTGTCCATGGTCTAATTTTTTGGACACAGATAAACTTGGAATTTGGTGTTGACTACAAAACACTTTTTGTAGCCAACATTCAGATATTTCCAGAAATATTTTTATTTCATTTTTTGCGTGAGTAAAACTCCCTTTTTCAAATTTTTCTTTTAAAGGTCAGTTCATCAGTCTCTGGAAATCCAGATTTCACATCTGAGATTTCCAGAAGGTTTTGGTCCCTCAAATCATCTCCAAAATGGAAAATTCTTTAACATAAATCTTATTTAAGGTGTCTGGAACGACTTTCATTCTCTGAGTTTCCCCAGATTCTGGAGTTTTGAAGACCTTAAGTCCATTTCAAAGTCAAGTGTCCACTGCCTTTTTCATTCTGGCAGAATTGAGTTTTAACTTCAAAAAATCTTTTGAGTACCAAAACTCAACCCAAAAATCATACCAAAAATCATGGGACTTGTCCAAAGTCTAATAAAGAATTCCCAATTTTTACTTTTCTCAGTTTCAATTTATTTTGGCCAAAGTAACACACACACACACACACAAATGGTTTTTAATGCTTGGAAGACTCGTCTTACGAGGTATTCCGGGTGAACACTAACATTCTTCCCGGCGTGTAACGTGACCTCCGAACCCAAATCTCTCATTTCGGGCATTTTTCAAAGTTTTGGCCCTTAAAACAAAAATGGCGTGGCGACTCCGTTTTCCAGTTTTATTTGGTTTTCAAAGAAACGAAAAATCGAATTTTTCCGCGAATGGCAACATCGTTACATCCCCCTCTATTAAGTAGCCCGACTACTGGAGAGATTTTGTTCGTGTATCTATCTGTGGGAGACAAAGCAGTTGCAGCAGTTTTGGTTCGAGAAGAGGAAGGGCTTCAAAAGCCCGTATACTACGTTAGCAAGGCCCTGTCAGACGTGGAGGGCAGATATTACAATGCGGAGAAGGTCGCGTATGCCCTAGTCGTGGCTTCAAGGAAGCTGCGAGCTTATTTCTTAGATCATCCTATTGTGGTGCTCACAAATGCCCCCTTGAGAAAAATTATGCACAATCCTGAAAGTTCAGGTCACTTACTCAATTGGTCAATTGCCCTCACGGAATTTGACATTGAGTATCGACCTCGAAAGGCGTTGAAAGCTCAAGCCTTGGAAGACTTCTTGGTCGAGCTTACGTTTACCAAGGAAGACAGCGAGGTAAGAGTTCACAAAGAAAAAGTTAAGGGGAATGAGCCAAAGTCTCAGCTCGTTACTTCTTTACCCGACGATTGTTGGAAGGTCTACTCAGATGGGTCAGCTACAAAGAATGTCAGTGGAGCTGGGATTGTTCTGATCGAGCCAGAGTCTGGGACAGTATATGAGGAGTCATTGAGGTTCAAGTTTGATGCCTCCAACAACTAGGCAGAATATGAAGCTTTGGTTGCAACCATCGAATACGCCAAGTGCTTTGGAGCAACTAAAATAATGGCCTACTGCGACTCCCAGTTAATAGTCAATCAGGTCAGAGGGGAATATGAGGTGCTAAACACGACTCTGATCAAATACTACAACCTGGTGAAGGAATTGATAAAGGACTTAGAGTTTTGGGAAATTCAAAGGATTGGTCGAGAAGACAATGAGTTGGCCGACTTACTCTCAAAGCTAGCCACCTCATACGAGCCACATGAAGAGCCCATCTCTTACCGTGAGAGCCCAGCATATGAAAGAGTTCAAATTCAGTGTGTGGAGGACACTTCGAGGAACTGGGCTCATAACAAGTGTTGGATCGAAGAGATGAAGGCATACCTGGAAAGTGGCGAGCTCCCAGAGGACGAAAAGAAGGCTCGAGCAATCAAAAAGAAAGCTCCAAGGTACGTTATCCAAGGAGGCATGCTGTTCAGAAGATCATACACTAGGCCATTGTTGAAGTGCATTCACCCTCAAGAGATCACTCAGTTAATGCATGAGGTGCACAGTGGAATCTGTGGTGGACACCCGGGGGCCAGAACTCTAGCCGACAAACTAATCACTTTGGGGTACTACTGGCCAAACATGAGAGCTGACACTCATGATTTTGTTCAACAGTGTGACCAATGTCAAAGGTTTGCCAACCTACCTCATGTGCCCACAACGGAGCAAACTCCAGTGATCGTTGCTTGGCCGTTCGATATGTGAGGAGTCGACTTAATTGGACCCTTCCCTCCAGCCCGGGGAAATTGCAAGTATGCGATCGTCGCCATTGATTACTTCACCAAGTGGGTCGAAGCAAAGCCACTAGCTCGCATCACAGATGAAAATGCTATCAACTTCATACATGACTTCATCTGGTGTCGATTTGGGATTCCTAGAGCTATAGTATCAGATAATGGCTTACAATTCTCCCAGCTTTCGAAGAGGAAATGAATCGAGTAGGAGTCAAACATTGGCAGTCATCTGTTACATACCCTCAGGGAAATGGACAAGCTAAGGCAGCAAACAAGCTCGTTCTATCCTCACTTAAGACAGGCTTGGTAGGTCGACGTAGCAACTGGTTGGACAAACTGCCCCTTGCTCTTTGGGCAGTTCGCACAACCACTCAGGGGCCCACAGGGGAAACCCCATTTGCTCTAGCATACGGGTCAGAGGCCATGGCTCCAGCTGAGTTGAGATTCCCTACAGCCAGAGTGGCATTCTTCGATCAAGAGCAGAATGACACTAACAGATTGATCGACTTAGATTTAATTGACGAGAAGCGAGATACAGCTTACCTTCGAATGGTCAACTACAAACAGCGGACCAAGAGTTACCATGACAAGAAGGTGAAGACAAGTTCATTCCAAGTAGGGGACCACATACTAAGGAAGATCGAGGCAACAGGAAGAAGGACCCAACAAAACAAGTTATCTCCAAACTGGGAAGGTCCCTACATTATTACTCGAATCATCAAGGAAGGGACTTACATGATTGCTCATCCAGATGGTGAGGAGTTGAAGCATCCATGGCACGCTACTCACCTCATCAAATACTACTTCTAGTTCAAGTCCCTAGTTCCGTTCAAAGTCAAGGCAATTTCCAAGTTTGAATTTGTCATTGTTCTAGCTTCCCATTTGATGTAAGCATGTTCCTACTTCAATGAAAAATCACAGTTCTATTCGACCAAACATTGTCTTAAACTAATTTCAATAAGCTCGACTCTTAGTCAGCTTCATTTCAACTACCTCGACTCTTAGTCAGCTTCATTTTAACAAGCTTGATTCTTAATCAGCTTCGTTCCTTTAAACAAGTCCGACCCTTGGTCGACTTTGTTCCAATAAACTCGACTCTTAGTCGGCTTCGTTCTAACTAGCTCGATTCTTAATCAGCTTTGTACTCTTAACAAGTCCGATCTTAGGTCGACTTCATTCTAATAAAGCTCGACCCTTGGTCAGCTTTGATCCCTTAAACAGGTTCGACTCTGAGTCAATCTCGTTTGCAAAAAATCCTCAAGTCTAAGGTCGACTGAGTCACCACAAAACCAGGTCGACCTTAAACTTAGAGCGACTTATTTGTCTTATTACATCTAGCTCGACACATCCATGCTGAAATCAAAAGCATACAACATACAATGATGGAAAGTCAGCTATGATAAAATATAACTAAGTCTCCCAAAGCGGGCCAAGATTTAAGTAAACAAAAATGTATAAGTGAGATGCCTCCCAAAAACTGGGCCGAAGCATCAACATTAACAAAAGCAAAAAATAAAAATTGTTTGGGACTTGTCTGTTACATAACAATTCAAATCAAATTCAAGAGGAGGGCGCAGTTTCAACTTGGTTGCTGGGGGTAGCCTGATCACCTGTACTTTCCTCTTGCTGCTGAGGACCTACGAGTTTGCCTGACTCAGAAAATCCATGTCTTGGAGTATCACCATCAAAAGCCGGAGAATTGGGCTCCTCGAGCTCCGCCAAAATGGTATTAAAATTGATGGGATCGACAGGAGGAGGAACCCAGGTCTCGGCATCAGCCTCTTCATCATCTTGAGCAATGAGAACCAAGTCATTGTCGTTGAAGGGCACTAGATGATGGCCCTGGTGAGCCATTGTATTATACTGGTCCTCAGATGCCCACCTGGCCAGCTGCTCGACTGATATGTTGACAGAAGGGTCCACCACGATGCGTCGAGCCAAATGGCTCCGACTTACATCGAAGAATCCCTTTGCCTTGTCAGTGACATAAGCGTGGAGTTCATCACTCTCCTTATAGGCTTTTATAGCCTCTTCCTTGGTAATTTTGATGGCCTCAGGCAGCTCCACCTCCCATTGACGCCGAGTAGCATCAAATTCTTCCTGTTTCTTGGCTAAAGTAACAGGCACCTCCTCAAGCTGTTGGGTCGCCAATTCAAGATCCTGCGACATCTTTTTTTTTCTCTTCCTTAAGGGCAGCCAGCTCCGTGTTAGCTTCTCCCAGCTTCTTCCAAGCCTCCTCCTTCAACTTGATTTTATTATCCTTCACTAGCTTCAGAGCATCGTAAGAAGCATCCAAGTCAGAATGCTCCTCCTTCAATTTCTCGAGCTCCTCCTTCAGTTTGACGTGGTCTTCATCCATCTTATTTATCTCCTCATTCTTTCGAGCTAGCATAGCCTTGGCCAGTTTCTCCTACTCCTCTGCAGCTTTCCAATAAGTGGTGGCCAGATCTATCATGGCAAGAGACTGAAACGACGAGTAAAGAAAAAGGTTAAGGTAAACGAAAATAAAGTGGAAACTTGATACAAATGAGAAGAATAAAAACAACAGTGCAAAAAACAACAAGGGTTACCTCAGAGTGAGCTAGCCCGACCCTAGCCCGGCAAGCTTCTGGAGTTAAGGCCTTGTTGGTATACTCCCTGATTAAATCCTGGTCAGCTCCCCTCCTGACAATCACTTGACCATACTCCAACTCAGGATACTCCCTAGCTAAACAATTGATCCTAGTCAGTGGGGTCACCTCACTCAACTCGGCAACACAAGCCTGAATCAACTCGGCATAAGAGACCCGAATGGGAGAATACTGGGGGCTCCTGACTTCAGCTGCCATTGGCTCACCAGCGTCGACCTGATCAGTCGTCGAGCTTGCCCTGGACTTCCCTATCTTAATTTTCTTGCTCAGTGGAGCATTATCCTCCTCATCCTCCTCATCCACATCTATAACAGGAGACCTGACCTTGGAGGCAGCATTGGACTTGGCTTTGGCTTGATCTCGGGTTCTGGTCCGGACGACCTCCCTCTCCGGCTCCACACTTTGCTCTGAACCCTCTATCTTAGCAGATTTTCCCCCCTCAGCTCCTTGGGCACCTCCATCCACTGGTTCCTCTTCCAACTCTTCCAAATTATCTTCAACAGGGATATATTGGGTCGTGTCTTGATCGACCAACTTCAGAAGCTCGTTCCATTTGGCCCCTTCAGCCTCACGATTCTCCTTAGCGTTGGCAGCTCCACTACTCCTCTTGCTCTTCCTCACATCAATAGCACGGCCCATGTTGGCTTCTTGAGCAGGGGTTAAAACTACACCAAGCCAAAACAAATAAGTGTCAGTTCAACAGTTCAAGTTCTACGTACGAGCTAAAAGTTCTACGTACGAGCTAAAAGTTCTACGTACGAGCTGAAAGTTCTACGTACGAGCTAAGCATGTACAGACTACAAGATCAACTTCCATGTAAAGCATTTACGAATTCAGAGTTATATGCATAGTTCAAGCAATCCCTATGTGCGACCTCAAAGATTCTGCATGCAAATAATAAAGGGATGAGGAAATCCTTACCACCAATGTGCTCCCCATGATCCTTACAGTACTTGGTGGTCTTCCGGCAAAGCGAGCAATCTTTCTCAAATCTACCCAAAGCATGGGTAACCCAATCCGGATACCTTAAACATCTGACAATGGGCACTAGGGGTACCACGTCTCCATCTCCAAGCATCATTCCAGCTTGAATGTAATTTTTTTGGTGGTACCTAGGACTTCCCTGCTGATGGGTCTTTTGGCTACCAACTCAACCAACTTCCTGTACAAATCTGTATGCCAATAAGGCTCCCATTGACCCTCCTCTCTCACCACATCAGAATCAGCATCGGGTAAAGGGAATTCCCACCCTAACCTACTCTCCACAACCACAACATGTGAATTCCAACCACTAGCCTTACCAGGGAGGTTGATGAACAGCTTGGGGGACTTTGGCTTAGAGGGAGTGCTTATCCCATCAATCTTATCAAACTTAACACTGAAAAACTCCCTAAAAACCCTCATAAAGGGCTCATATCCCAAGAAGCGACATACCATGGCGAAGCAAACCAAGACTCTACAGGTATTGGCACCCAGCTGGAGAGGTAAGGCATTGGCACACTCCAAAAACTCATTTATAAAGGGGTCCAAGGGTAATCTAAGACCAGCCTCAAATTGGCCATAATAAAAGGAAACCCTGGTAGCATCCTCCTTATAAGTGGCACCAAACTGGTCCAGGAAATCCCTCTTGCTATAAATGGTCACGTCGAATTCCTCCTTATCCACCTCGCAAAATTGGTAGATCATCTCAAGTCATGAAGGAAAGTTCTGCTTCCCTCTCTTTGGCCTTTGGGGCACATATCCCTTTTCATTCCTCCCAGGCACAACGGAGGTCCCAAAGGCGTCAAAAATGCGTGGGCTGGATGAAGTTGAGGCTGAAGCTCCTCCCTGGGTTGTCATATCTGTACAAGAAGAAGGGGAAACAGGGGAATCAGTCCTATACGCAGTCTCAAGGAGCCTAGTGGACACACTAAGGGGGGACCTAGATTCCCTCGAAAATCCCGTCCTATTCCTAATGAAAGATGGTTTATTGGGACCTTGGACATAGAACAACGCAATGTGGTCAAGAAGTTCATGAAAAAGATTGAAGGATACTACTCTTGGGTCATTCGTCTCTAAAACACCTAAGTCCTCCCCTACAGGTAAAGCTAACTCGGTGAAACGCAAACCCCAACGGGTTAAAATTGAAGTACATTCCTCCAATGTTATCTCTCTCCACTCTCCGTTCAAGTGCTTGTAAACCCTTCTATTTACCCTACAATAGCCATACCAAGCTCTGGGCTCACAACTAAAAGTCCTAGCCATGGTAGAATTGAAGAAAGTGCAAAAATTAAAGCCCTAATGCTGAAGGGAGAGAAGAATACCTTAATTGGCTTGAATGAAGAGGAGCTACTGACGAAGACGAAAGCTCAGATTAAATCAATTGCCTTTTGTTGTTTTCGCCGGAGTTCAAGAAGTCAGAGAAGGTAAAAGTTCTAAATGGAGAAGGATTTGGGCTTTTATACTTTCAGTAATTGAGGAAGAAGAAGAAAATCCAAAAGTCTTATTTTCCTCATTGAATGCAGAAACGTTTTCCAAGACGGACTCTCAAACGTTAAAACTATAATCATTACCGAAAAATGGCGCTCTTACAGATCTGGCCGTTCATTGTGGGCGCCCAGGATTTTGACACGTCACCTCCAGTCGACTGAACATCAGCATGAGTAGCGACCTGTGAGTCACAATAATATTCTTCGAAATTTCTTTTAACTTCCTGGTCGACAAAGTCAACTCAGAAAGTTGGGGGCCACTGAACATACAAAAATGTCGAGCTGGGCCAAGCGAGTAAAGCCCAGTCCTCAAGCAATTGTTACCACCACATTCTCAATGGGCTAGGCCCAATGATTACATGGCTCAAGGCTCATCTTATTGATCAGTCGACTTAAGTTCATTGTACGACCTACCAGGTCCCAACTTAACTTAGTCCGACCTTACGATCCAAGTTCTACTTCGGGTACGATCCAGCTCTACCCGTCAGTCAGGTCGACCCAACCCCAAATGGCGACCTCGACTTGCCAAGCAAGCGTTGACCTAAGGATTACATGCGCACGTGCAACTATTCTTTCTATAACTGGTTCCCTATAATTTCGAAGCCATCCCTGGACACGTTCTCTCAACATGTAACTATTCCTTAAATCGCGGAGCTCATGTAGCCCCACCAAATATACCACCTACATCAACTATAAATACATTACCACTACAACGGTTATGAGGTAACTGCAATTTTGTTATCTGAATATCATTTGTTCAATACATTTTTGCTTTCCAATTCATATACTTACTCTCACGCCCGAGGGTCTAAGCCGGAGACACATCCGGCTAGTCGTGGGTTCTGGTTTTCAGGTCAAGGAGTCAGGTGATCAGTCCTGCCACGTGGAGGAAGATTGATAAGCACATTTCCTGCGGCATCAATAATAATATTCGATCTTATTAAATATCAAATTTGAAGAAACAGAGAAAAACAAATATGAAAATTAATTCCTAATATTGTATTTATTAATAAATACATAATTTGGGACTATAAAGTATTTAGAAAATAATGACTATTCAAAAAAGACAAATTTTACCTCCTCATATGTTTTATAGTTATTAAATAATTTACTTATTTCAAAAGAACAATTTACTTATTTCAAAAGAAGTACTTATAAGGTATATAGGTTGGAAATCAGCACAGCCGAGGTGATTCATATTCAACCTTGTAATCACTTTCACTTATGAATTAAATATACGAGGCAGATGTATGAGTTGATATATAGTATGGCGGGTAGAACAATAACCACGTACCTATAAAGTATTTAGGAAATAATGACAATTCAAAAAAGACAAATTTTACTGCTTCGTATGTTTTATAGTTATTAAAAAAATTACTTATTTCAAAAGAGCAATTTACTTATTTCAAAAGAAGTACTGATAAGGTATATAGGTTGGAAACCAGCATAACCGAGGTGATTCGTATTCAACCACGTAATCACTTTCACGTACGAATTAAACATATGAGGCAGCTGTATGAGTGATATACAGTGTGACGGGTAGAACAATAACCACGTACCTATAAAGTATTTAGGAAATAATGACTATTCAAAAAATTCAAATTTTACTGCCTCGTATGTTTTATAGTTATTAAAAAATTTACTTATTTCAAAAGAACAATTTACTTATTTCAAAAGAAGTACTTATAAGGTATATAGGTTGGAAACCAGCACAACCGAGGTGATTCGTATTCAACCACGTAATCACTTTCACGTATGAATTAAACATACGAGGCAGCTATATGAGTTGATATATAGTGTGGCGAGTAGAACAATAACCACGTACCTATAAAGTATTTAGGAAATAATGACTATTCAAAAAAGACAAATTTTACTGACGTAGCAATACTTGTACTATGTAGGAAATAATGAATATAGAAGAAACAAAGTTTACAAAAATATGATTATTAATTACCAACCTTGATATTGAAATAAATAGATGGATGCCTTCATTGATCTCGGGCCTATCGATGCCTCTGTTCTGACCCAGCATGGGAACCATAGAGCTCAATTTATTTGGGCCGACAGAAGGTTGCTAGTCCCCTGTCTTTTCATCGTGGTGCTTCCTTGCCGGTCGTATTAGCTCCTAAGCAATTGTCCAGACTGGCCGAGTGCGGCTTTAGTGGAGTTCACTACATAGGGAGAGTTCAGTACGATTATGGGTTGCTGGAGGCTTTGATCGAGAGATGGCGTCCGGAGACCCATACATTCCACCTCCCGGTTGGTGAGATGACGATCACCCTAGAGGATATCTGTCACGACCCTAATCCTAGGTTCTATTTTGAGTCATGCTTGAGCTAGTAATTTGGTGTGCATTTCATATTATTATATGTTTTGCATTTAGTTGGTAGCAATTATGTGTTAGTTAGCATTTTTATAACTTATATGATATATTAAAAATGTTAATAAATTAAAAATAATTATTTAATGTGTAAATGAAAATATTAGGAGAGTGTAGTGAAATGATAATATTTGAAAATTTAACTAAAAATTTCTTCTAAACATTGAGGTGCTTAGATGATTAGGTTGGAACTTAAAGGATTTAGTTGTTGGAGTTGTTTAATAGGTGAATGAGCTTAAGTGAAACTTTTGATGTTTATCTCCATGTTTGATGATGAAGAAGCTTCATTTTAACAAAACATTTCCTCAGCTCAACCTTGGTCCAAAATCAAACCCTTGTTCTTCATCTTAAAAATCCCCAAATAATTTTAGAAAAATCCATTCAGCGATCCATTCGTTTTGTTGTGTTCGGGAGAAGAAGGGGAGCAATTTCATTCGATTAAAGTTTTCAAGGTTTTATATTAATTTCAAGTAAGTTATTATATTTTTCCTTTAATGACATGCTTATTTAGTGTTAGGCTTGGGTAATGAACTAGCTCATCCATTCATTCTGAAACCCTTCCGTCAGAGTCTCATTGTGTACAAAATTCGTGTTAATAATAGTTGTTGTTGTTGTTTACTAGTTGAATGTGATTTTTGGATCATTTTCTTGAGTTGGAAAATGGTAAAAATGGTTTTGGTGTGTGTTGAAATGGTAAAAATGGTTTTGGCTAACTTGGAAATGGTTTTGGTGTGTGGTGAAATGGTAAATGAGATTTTGGCTTGATTGGAGTGGCTTGAGGTACTTTGGATTGCATGGAACTGAAGTTTGGGTTTTTGGAAATGTTGTTTAAGTTGGAAAAATTGGACTTGTAATGTTTCGAGCGCAGTTGCTGAAGTTTCAGCTTCTGTTCTGAATTCTGTTGAGGGCACGAGTCGTGCCAAGTAGTCGTGCCCAGTCGTGCCTTGGGGTGGACGACTGTATCAGGCTGGGTGTTTAAGGGTCACGAGTCGTGCACTGGCCAGTTTTGTTGAATTGTTTTCAAAGCCATGTAGGTTCAATTAGATAACATATATTTCAACTAATTGAACACTATGATTAAAGTACAACATATGAACAACAACATGATGTTTTTACATACCAATTGTGATAATTGGAAGATGTTTAAATGTTTGGTTAAAGTAGGTTGGAACCATTGATTTCCATTGAACCTAACTTTTTTAATATTCTTATATGATTCTTGATACATCCTTGAATGTTTATTATAAGTGTGTAAACCTTATGTATTGCACCTTTTTGTATTTGTTTGACATCTTTATGATGTGCTTGATAGAGTTCCCTACTTTGGAATCCTAAGTTTAATTGAATTGGTTCAAGGATGGTTTAGCGTTTGTGTTACTTTTGTTGGATACTTGTTATTATTTTTCTATCATTTTGATATGCTATATTGGTATGGTTCCCTACTTTGTAATCCTAAGTTTAATTGAATTGGTTCAAGGATGGTTTAGCATTTGTGCTACTTTTGTTGGATACTTGTTATCATTTTGCTATCATTTTGATATGCTATATTGGTATGGTTCCCTACTTTGGAATCATCGGTTATTGTAAGCAAGCATTTAGTATTGTGCTTCTGTTTAAAGTCCAGCTGGTACTTGATTGTTGGGCAGTGTTATGTTGATATTGTGATTGGGTTCCGGAACCGCTTCTTCAGTTGTTGATGCTGCTCGGGTCCTGATATCCTTTTGAGGATGAAACCTTGGCTCAGTATCCTTCTAAGTGTTACATTATTGCACTTATGTGTTATATGTATATATATCTTTCTTTGTGCTGATAAGAATGTGATATATATATGATGATTTGATGTTATATGCTTTCCTAATGTGATTGCATATCATATTGTTGCATATATAATAACTTGGTGAGATTTTTCTCACCCCCTCCTTTTATTATTTTCTTAGATAGAGCCGAGCCAGGGGCTAGAACACGTTGAGCACCGAGAGGGCGCCTAGTTGGGATTGTATTTTGATAAAGGTATTTTGTAAGGTTGCATTATGTAAATGTATAACCTTGGGGTAGTTGTAAGTACCCAAATCCGGATCGTCAAAATCCGTTAAAAGTTAACCGGAATCCGTTAACTGGCCCTTTCCAGGTTAACAGGAACCCGTTAAGCTCCCCATTCTCAAGCCAACGAGACATCTCGGGACTGCCCCATGCATCCTGACGTCAAAGCATACTCAGCACACATTATCACACGTAAGAGTACATCTTTCCCCCAAAAACACACTTTTCGGGACTTTTCGAGGGCGTTTCAGACATTTTTCGGATAGTTATTTAAAAAACGGACAAACCCGGGAATAACGGGACAAAAACCCTAGCGTAGGTGAGTCACAGGGGCACGTGGTACGCATGCCAAAGCCCACAAATTGACATTAATCAAATTCGAGGGTGAAAAGACCAAAATACCCTTTATTTTGAATGACTTTCCCGCCGGACTGTTTTGCTTGAAAGCCAGAATTGCCAACAAGTGCTCCAACTTTCCAAAATACCAAAGGACCTCCTGAAATTGAAGGAAAGTCCGTCCGGACTGTTTTGCAATTTCACCCTATAAATACAAGGGCTGTCAAAACATTTCAAAAGGAGGAAAAATTATAAACACTCTTCACAAACCCCACGGCATAAACCTGTCCCACCCCCTCTCGAGCCCCGTTTTGTCTCGATTTGCGTGAAAATCTCATTTTTCGATCAAACACGAACCAAACAAACTCAAAACACCCTTTCAAACACCAAACCGTATCCCGTATATGTCAACCGAGTCAAAGAGTCAACCCCTAACCATAGGTAAAACTCTCTCTCTAAAAGCTCATTTCACCTCGATTTACGCGTCAAACGCCATAATCGTTCCGATAAAAGTTCTCAAAATGTAGACATAAACCCGTCTACGGGGCTCGATACGTTTTACCCCAAAATCATCTTCTCTCCCGTAAGAGAAGTAATTTCGGGTTAAAACGGCGTTCCGGCCCCATTTTTTACGTTTACGTTATTTACAGTCCGGATCGTTTGATCCGTCGATTCGCATCTTTACAGTCCGAACCGTTTGGTTCGTGATAGTCATTTACAAAATCCAGATCGTTTGATCCGTCAATACCATCATTTAAATTATGTACCTTTACAACTCCGAGCCGTTTGGCTCATCGATCGCACATTTACAGTCCGGATCGTTTGATTCCGTTGATACCGTACTTTAAATACTGTTATTTACAAGTCCGAGCCGTTTGGCTTGTGATAGTATTTATTTATCAAAGTCCGAGTCGCAAAACGACTCGTTGATCGCATGTCATTTAACGTCTTTTTTCATAAAATTGGTAACAATGTAATACTCGGTTCAAAACCGGAGTTCGTCATTCGAACTCCTTTTCAAAACGCGCAAAAGTGACGTTTGGCATCCAAACGCTCACTTTTAACTCAAAAATCGACGTTTGACATTCAAACGCTCTTTTTCCTCATAATCAACGTTTGACACTCAAACTAAAGATTTAAACCCGTCCCTCACACCCTCTTCCTCAAAACCCTCAAAACCGACGTTTGTAATCCAAACGCTCGCTTTTTTTATGAATCAACGTTTGACATTCAAACCAAGATTAAGCTTGTCATTCAAGCCCACCTTTTAAAAAATGCAACACACACACACGCACACAATTTCGAGAAAGGTGGAAAGACTCGTCATACGAGGCATTTCGGGTGATCTCAGCATACTCTTCCTGAAACGTAACGTGACCTCCGAACCTAACAATCTCTGGTCCTAAAAGCCATTTCTAAAGTTTGGGATCATAATACAAAACGTCACACTTTCAAAGCCATTTCTAAAGTTTGGGCTTATAATACAAAACGTCACATTTTCAAAGCCATTTCTAAAGTTTGGGCTCATAATACAAAACGTCACATTTTCAAAGCCATTCTCAACGTTT
Organism: Adenophora triphylla var. japonica; assembly: GCA_022495995.1. NCBI lineage: Eukaryota > Viridiplantae > Streptophyta > Magnoliopsida > Asterales > Campanulaceae > Adenophora > Adenophora triphylla. The sequence continues at coordinate 205,885 of JAFEMH010001007.1, forward strand.
GGGCTCAAAATACAAAACCGGGTGGCGACTCCTCTCTCTCTCCCGAAGCGAGGTCCCAAGATCGCGAAAGGACCGCTCGCCGCGCTTTCCGCGCGCGATCCGGGTAATTTCAGTTGGCGACTCCGCTGGGGACAAGGATACTTTTTCAAAAACTGCCGTCGTTTTTAAAAAGCATTCCATGGGTCTCGTTTCTGTGTGCATGTGTTGTTCGAAAAAAACAAAGAAATCGAACGGTTTACAAAAAAATGTTGCATTTTCATCCAAAATCATAACATGTTCGAGCATTTTCGTTCATATTTGATTTTCATGCTATATTTTGAACTTCACATAAATTATTTAAAACACATTCTGAAAATCTCTGTTTTGCTCAGAAAGAATTTAGTGACCGCACACTACTTGCACTGCTGCCTCGGTACACCACACGCTATGCGCATTTGCTGCCTCGGTACACTGCACACTACGACCTGTAACCCGGGATGACCGTTCAGTTGCAGCTTGATTGGTCTGCCAGACAACTTTCGAGCGCACACGGGGTCATCCCAAACAGCCCATCCAAGCCCATGTAAGCCATGCACTCTTTGTGTCACACTTTGTCCAAGACCCCGGTTGGTTTTTGGCTTAGTACGTGTCATAAAGCCCAAGTGTATGTTTTTTACGCCGGTCTCCCTCACAAGTCAAACTTAAAGTTGAGACCGAAGGTCGTTGCCGACCCGAAGTTTTAGCTTTTAAGCCTGACTTTGACGCGGAGCCATGCCAAAAAACATACCCGAAGGTTCAATGTGACACCGTGTCACCAAACCCTCAACGTATGCACCGTGCTAGCCACAACTTGGCCAACGCCAAAAGCTAAGGCCCCTCGCGCAAGCAAGTCAGGAGAGGTCATGCCGAAATTTCGGCACGATTTCTGCCTTAACTTAAGGACGTTGACTTCAACCGTGGCCCGCGTGTCACATACGTTGGAAGTTTGCGTGACCAACTAGCCTTAAGTTCACTTTTTTCTTTATCGGTGGAACTCGCTTGCCTTATAGGACCCTCGCTCGAGATTGTCCATCCCGGGAAGACGATTTACAGGTGAAAAACGAGGGGCTTATAAACGTAGTGACGAGATCCACTGATTCGAGCCATAGGTTAGTTGCGAAAAAGAAGACACGATCTTTTCCAACCGATTAGGACTTTGAGAAAATGCGTTTTAAGCAAACATTAATTGGTAACTGTACATTGCACAAGCCCGAAACCCTGAGCCAAATACTCTTTCCAAAGCCTAAACCCTACCTTTCGTTCCCTATAGCAAGCAGAAAGTGGTTCAGAATTCTGGGTTAGCACCTCGCCAGAGTCACAGTTACGGCCGCATTAGACAGTTCTTCGGTTCCCACAGTTCCTTCAGCCAGACTCTCCGACATGTCAAGCTCACCGAGAAATCGTGACGGGAATGGAACCCCGCCACCGGTAACAGATATGACATTGGAAGAAACCATCCGTGCCTGTGAGGTTCACAAAAGGCAGAAAGAAGATCAGCAGAATTTCGTAGTACAACTTCTGAATGAGCGAGGTATAGCAGCTATCCCCCCGCCAGACGGTACTTTTGTTTTGATCGAGTACGACGAGCCCTCCCGATCAACTCCTCAAACCTTCAACCAGGTTCCTCCCCCGCCAAATTTCGGGATTCCTTCGAACCAAGGAAACAGCCGACCAAGGCTTCAGGTTGCCACCTCTCAAGGCACCCCTATCATATACGGCCAAGCCAGTACTACTCCCATCACTCAGTATAACCAGCGCACCGCTGGACCATCTCAAATAGATGTCAATATCCTCCAATACCCTTCCGGGTTCAACCCATTGACTACACACGAACCTCAAAACACCGGGGACAAACCCCGATACAGTCCAGAAAAGGCCCCCATATATCCACATATATCAAGCCTCCCACCTCCAATTACTGCCGCTCATATGTCAGCACCCGGCACCGAGCCTCAAAGTCCACTACTGGACCCCGCCCTGGCCTGGATGGTCAAACAGATGAAAGACCTGAAAGCCAGCATAGGCAGCTCAAAGCAAGAAACACTCAGATCCACAGATCCGGGAATGGTCACGCCTCTCCCTGCCAAGTTCAGAATGTCGGAAATGGACCGATTCGACGGGACCGAATGTCCACAGACGCATGTTGACACCTACGTTCTCGGCATGATAGAAAAAGGAGCAACCCTCCAGCAAATGGCCGACCATTTCCAGCATACTCTCAAGAGTTCAGCATTACGATGGTTCCTAAGGGTCAAACTTGCAGATCGCCATACCTGGGACCAGATCAGCAATATCTTCCTAGAACGGTACAGATCCAACCTGGAGTGGGAAACAAGTCGTGAAGACTTAATCACCACCGAGTAAAAAGCAGATGAAAGCGTCGGAGAATTCTACAAGAGGTGGAGTTGGAAACTCTCCGAGATTATGGAGCCACTCTCCAAAGATGAACAGATGTGGATCTTCAAGTCCTGCTTGAGGCCGTCCATCAGAACGCTCATCAGCCATCACTTCTTCCCAGTTCTCCGAGCCATGGTCAACGCCGGCTCATAGTTTGAAAAGGATCTCAAAGGAAAACTGGCTACAGTACAGCCGTACAGATGCAGATCAGCAGCTACATTCAATCCCGCACCGGCCCCGGGCAAAGGGAAAGATACTTCTGTCAACTACATCCATCAGGGACAACAGTCGGGCAACAGAAACCTAGCCCCGCAAAGCAACAACTCCTCCACGAAGCAGCCTTCCATACACTTCTACAAGTTGGATATGCCTCTGAGTAAGATGCTGGAAGGGTTGATCAAAGAAGGCCTCCTCAAGCTTGTTGAAAACTACAAACCAAGGAATCCTGTAGTTAATGCCGACAAAAGCAAATACTGCGCCTTCCACCAGTATCATGGGCACACAACTGACAACTATGTGGGGTTACTGTATGAGATCCAGAATCTGATAGAGGAAGGAAAATTGGAGTGTCCCTGTGGACCTAATACAGTCAGAAACCCTTTTCCGAACAACAACAGTGTGAACTCCTTCGAGTGGGTGCCAAAGAAGATGGCCGTAGAGCCAGTTTTTCCTCCTCTTCCGGCCAGGTCCTCATCAAATGTCCACATCAGTTACGATGTTTGTGACTGCTCCAAATGCCTTGAGTACGAGTTCCAAGACATGATCATGGGCGATTCCCCTAGAAAGCAGAAGAAACGGTCTTCTCAGCAGAAATAGAAAGAGAGATATGAAGCAGGAGACACCAGCTTGGGTACACTCGGAGAGCCATCCGGGAAGTTCAATTACTATGTACTCTACTCCATCCAGTCCTCCCTTCCTCCAGGCCACGCAACTTCAGAACAGAGAGGGGTGGGAAAACCGAAACATCCTACTGACACCAAAGCTCAGGCTTCAGGATACAGAAATACCTCAAACCTTGGCAACCTTACTGCCAGTCAGAATCCTAATCCCCCGTAGGAACAGCCAAGGTTCAATTTGCCCAACTGTAGACACCCCATTCTGAACCCATAATTACATGATTACACTACTCTTCATCTCTCTTTTATGTTTTGATGAAAGCATATCAGTTTCGTCATGTTTCGTTAAGTTTCTAACTAACCTCGTTAGTTTTGGACCTAACTGACAAACAGAACAACTGGAGAGGACAAAATAGTCATCAGACTAGTTATCTCGCACGAGATATCATATCTCGCGCGAGATATCCCCTCGACAGGATATGCAGAAATCACTCTCCTACTCCGTTTCAAACTCTCTTTTTTGGATAAAATCTTATCAATTCGGGTAACCAATCAGAACTGAGTTCTGGAACCTTCCTAGGGTAATTTCCCTCTCCACCTTCACCTCTCCAACCTCCTATAAATAATGTATGACTTCCAGTGTTTCAGAGGTCGACAATTCTGATCCTTGATCAAGAAAACACACAACACACACAATTTGTTGGTTTCTTTCCACGAAAGACTCCTTCAAACCACTCACAAACAACTCCTAGATTCGTCCTTCAACCACGTTGATTGACGAACATCGAAGCCCGAATCAAAGGACCAAGGCGAAGCTCCGTCCGTATCAAGATCCAAATCAAGGATCGAGGCGAAGCTCTATCCGTATCAAGTTTCAACTCTAATCTCGAGTCGAAACTCTGTCCGAATCTCTCCTTAAAAGGTAATCATCCTTTAAACTTTCGTTTCTCTTCTCAACCTCTCTATTGATTTTAGAGTAGTGTAATCCCATCAAAAGGATTAGCCTAGAGTCCCTTCAGTCAATGAAGGCGATCTCGAAGCATACAATCCGACATTCCTAATCAAGAAATTGATTAGGGTTTATTTGTTCTTCTTTAATTATTTATTGTAAAGATTGAAAACCTCTCTTTTCTTTAGCAAGACCGATCTCCGGATTGGGTGAAATGGATGCCTTCTAAACCTACCCATTTCATAACCTAAGCCCCGAACTCAAATCTCTTTCAAAATGGTTTTCCTATGTTTTCAATCGAATAATATAGGTGGCGACTCAAAAAGATGAAAAGATGAAATTTTCCTCACAACGCTACAGTGGCGACTCTGCTGGGGACTGTAAAATTAAGAGGCTTAAACTTGCGTCAAAATTAAAAGAGAGGTTTTCAAAAAAAAAAAAAATTAAATTCGAATTTTCTGCTCTCAGATGAAGCATATCTCGCGGCGAGATATCATATCTCGCGCGAGATATTGCTTCGGCAATCTGGTTGTTTTCTGGTTTCTCCCGTTCATCTCATAATCCAAGACGAGAGTCGAACATGCAAGGGAGATCCCAGAATTCATTATCTGCAGAGTTCCCACATCTTAAGGCCTCCCTTAAGGTGTAGAACTCGAATCTTTATTTCATTTAAATAATTGATTATTATTTATGAACTGCGTGTGATTGGATTTTTTTTAATTAAAGTCCGGTCCATTGGGGATTCGGGAGTTGTAAATTGAATTATTTATCTCTCTTTCTCTCTCTTTATGTGAAACTACGACGGCCTTAGTCTTCCTAAATTGGGAGAAACGTAGGCAACCACTTGGTGCGGCCATTATCTGTTTTCCTTTTGATTTTTCAAAAAAAAAATCTCTATTTTACTCTATCACCTAGATTGACTCTCACACACGCGCACTCATGCTATATCTGTCATTGCACTGCATACCCCGATAAACCCGGGACCCACACTAAGGACGGATGACGGTAACCACCTAGTCGCCGGTCTCTCCGAAGTTGGATCATCCCACTCCGCGTATTCAATCCATCTAGATTGTCATATCGCAGGGAGCCTAGCCTTCCAGCCCTGCATCGCCACATTTTCATGTAGATTGTCTTTCTAGGAACACTCCGTGACCGGTCGGTTTCGACTTGGTAATCTTTTTTGTCTTTGATCAAAATGAAGCTAATGTAAAATTGACTATCGAAAAAGGATTCGGAAAAATCCCTTCGGAAAAAGAAAAAGTCCCTTCGGAATGACCCTTTCGGAAGTCCCTTTAAAGAAAAAAAAAATCCTTCCGATCAATTTTACGTGGCTTTATTTTACAAAGAATGGTTAATTACCGAGTCCCTAGGTTTGGTTTGAATTACGTATACCTGCAAGATTTACCTAGGATGCTAGATAGAAAACGGATCTTTGTCCGTCCGACCATGAATTTAGGAAATAAAAAGGAATAAAATCCATCTCTCCGAATGGTTATCTCGTGCGAGATCACCTAGTATCGCGCGAGATATTATTTGCAGATTTCGTGTTTGTGATTGATAATCGATGTGCGCTCCCTCCTTGAGTCAAAACTCCGTCTTTAATAAAAATAAAACTTCAAAAAAAATCACTCGTGAGGTAAGTTTAACCATCATCCTTTTCTCCATCTAGGATCGTTTGGGTCTAATATTCGAAAAGACGTTTCGTTAGGATATCTCGAGTTCATCTATAAGGTCGTCAAGCCCCCTTACCTCTCCAACGGTAATAACTCAATTTCTTTCCGACACGATGAATTCCGAAGCACTCAAAAAGGAAATTGAGGATCAAAGGATTCGATATGAAGAAATGCTACAAGCCCAAGCCGATGAAATGGAGGCCCGATTAGAACTTGAAAGGAGAATCCAAGCCGGGGAAATGAAAGCCATGGTTGACGAACTCCAAGCCATGAAACTACAATTGGCCGAATTAAGCTCAAAGAAGAAAGATAATGAGACCTCTTCCGATGATGAAGTATCATACACTAAGAAAGCTAAAAGGCACCGCAAGCACAAGAAAAAGGTGTATGAGTCTAGCTCATCATCTTCCTCCTCCGACAATGAGAGTTATGCTTCCAAGAAAGAAAGCAAGGACGAACCACTTACCATGGCAATGCTAGAAAAGAAACTTGCATCCCTCGATGTGAGTAAGGGAGCCTCGCTCTCTATCGACTATGACACCCTTCGTCAATCCATGTCAAAGCTTCCTAGAAAGTACAAGACACCCGACATTGCAAAATTCAATGGTTCTACTTGCCCTAAAGCTCATTTGGAAACCTACTCTTGGGCCATGCTACCTATGGGTGTCGATGACAACTTGCTAGTTCAATGCTTCCCTCAAACCCTTGATGGTGCCGCTAGAGATTGGTACATGACTCTTCCACTCTCCACAAGGCTTGATTGGCCACTCGCCAGTCGTGCTTTCCAAGAACAATTTGAGGACAACACTACCTACCGCACTACTAGAAGGGACCTCGAGCAAACTAAGCAACAAAAAAATGAGTCATTCGCAGACTTTGTCAAAAGATAGAGGACCAAACTGATTGAAATCGTTGATAGGCCAAGCCTAGACGAACAAATTCATATCCTAATTCAATGCCTCCGCGAAGAATACCAAGAGAAGCTTGCCGGCAATTACTTCCCTAGTTTCCTCGAACTCCATAAATCGGGCCTTAGAGTTGATGAATTTATCCTTCTTAGAAAGAATTCAGAAAAGGAGAATTGTCCAACAAAGGGGAGCACCGGTCGTACCTATCATGATTTTGGTGGGACTACTCTTAAGGAAATGTTCGATGATCCCGTAGGCCAAGGAAAAGCTGAAGCCAAGGGAAGACTATCATCCTAAGAAAATGAGGGAAGATTGGGACCACGACAAATTTTGTGAGTACCATCAGTTTAGTGGTCATGACACCAACAATTGCTACAATTTGAGGGATGCCATCCAAGACTTGTATGAAGCCGGCAAGATCAACTGAAGCATCACCACCTTGGGGCTCCGATTGTCCTCTCCTTTTTTCCTTTGAAAAAAAAAACATAGATTAGGTAAATTTCCTAGTATGTTCTCGAAGAGTCGTTCTGTCTTTCTAGTACATCTCTATCCTCTCTAGTTTGTGTCAAGTAAACTATCGAGTCTGTTTCGAATTTCCTTATCAATAAAAGTTATCTCTTTACCCTAAAACACTTTCCCAAGAGTTGTTCTTCTTTATGAGTATCATTTGATCTATGTCGAATAGCGGACCCTCATTCCTTAAATCATCACGAAAGATAGAAGCTTCTAAACAAGTTTGAAATGAAAAGTATCCTTAGAAGGTTTAAGGCTAAACATTACTCATGTTGAAAGTTGAAGATCAACAAACGAAGGAAGCCAAAGGCGCTGCTATCAACATTCATCCCAAGAAAAGTGGGGCTACTCAATTCAAGGCTTTGAGAGTACAAAAATAAAAAGCTCGCTAGGTCGAAACTCCTCAAATCGTCCTAGGCAAAAATAGAGCATCAAAAAAAAAAAAAAAAAAAAAAGAGAGAGAAAAACTCTCAAGCCTTCATCGCCCCACAACAAGGATGAAATTTCAACAAAGGCAAGAAGGACTCTCCCACAAAGAAGAAGAGTCAAGTGATATCAATGAAGAAAAGAGGATCCCTCAACATCCTCTTACAATGAAGCCCGAATGGCAACGCAAATGAAGAAGACTTTCAACATCAATCCATAAAGAGAAATGTTTAGCCTTAATTCATACTAATGATTGGCTTTCTTTTCAAATTCGTTAAGAAATTTCTAGATGATACAAGGTCCATTAAAAGTAGAGCAACTTTTCTAGACCTTTGAGCCATATAGCGTTCTTTGTTGAGTCTAGGGGCTTCCTCTTAGCCATTCTCATACACACTCTTGAAATCCAAGCATCAAAACTGGGGCTTCCTAACCTTTCCTCCCCCAGTCAATCCCTACTCAAACTCTCGAGAGTAATCAAATCTGCATTAGGGGCTTTTCTCTTCGTTTCTCACTCTCATCATTAGAGAATACACTCCCCAAAAGAGTCAATGCTTGGATCATCTTCCAAAAAATAGAGTCCGTCTCTCCTCAACTAAACTTGAGATCTCATCTTTTTCCTTAATGAGATTCTTCCAACTGAGTCACCTTCGAGTACACATACTTTTCAAAAAAAAAAAAAAAAAGAGAATAGCTCGCTAGGTTGAAAACTCGTAAAGAGCGGCCTAGGCAAAAGTTAGAGCACAAAAACAAAAGACGCAAAAGAGATGCCCGCTAGATTGAAAACCCGAAAGGGCAGTCTAGGCAAAAACCAGGGTGCGTCACAAAAAAAAAATCAAAGGGAAAAAGGAGGGGATCCTTCTTCGATTCACGCAGTCTCACAAGCCTGTTCACGAAGTCATCTACAACATACAAGAAGTCTTGGGGCTTAGTGTCAAGAGAAGCCTTGGAAAATATGTGCTTTAGGTTAGACAGCATCAGTTCTACATAGCAAAAACCATTGGAGTGGTTTAAACCTTGTTCAGTCAATGATCGTCACACGAGAAACTTAGGGGCTTGACGATGAAAAAGTCCTGCGACAACGAAGAATTCTTAAAGTATCCTGAACCTTAGTGTTGAACTTGGGTTATCTCAACGGAATCCTATTAGACGATTGTCTCATTCGATCTTTAGATGGACCTCACGAGTTGGTCTTCAAAACCAAAATTTAAATCACAAACGATTTTCAATTCTCACATAATAGAACTCATTCTCCCCGCTGATTCTTGGAGTCAAGTGCACATTGATCGTCTTGATCAAACAAATGCTTAAGTGAATGTATGTTGTTAGGCAAATACTTTCACTAACCCTCTTGCAGGAATTAAAATGCGTAAGGCACGTCAAGTGCCTACTTTCAAAAATTAGATCAAACATGTTGAGTGTTTGGATTCCATCTACCTCCCCATATGTCAATGTATCCAATTAAGTGCGTCGAGAATCTCTTCAAGCGTCAAGCATCCATTGCGTCAAGCAACCATCGCGTCAAGCAACCATTGCGTCAAGCAACCATCGCGTCAGGCAACCATCGCGTCAAGCATCCATCACGTCAAGTGCCATGCGTCAAGCATATTCCAACAAAAGGCCCGATTCAACGCCCAGACAGGTGGATCGTCAACAAGTAGGTGTGTCAAGCATCTACAAGTAGTATGTCGAGTACTACTCAACAAAAAGCTCGGTCCCGAATCGCCAGGATCAACACCTCAATAAAAGCTCGGTCCTGAATCTCCAGGATCATCACCTCACTTCAGTCTCAAAAGAAAACCCAACAGAATGCAAAGGACCGGACAGGTAAATCTTTGTTTTTCTAACATCTTTCCCCGCAGGTTCGGAGCCCAAACAGGCGAATCTTCAGACAAACAGGTATATTCAGAATTGGGTCATGATTTGATTCCTCAGTATGGATTTGCCTTTTCAAAATATAAAATCTCCTCGATTTTCAAAAAAAAAAAAATGATTTTCAAAATACCTAAAGCAGCCTTTTAGTGTTTTGGAGTCGAACTACGTTTTGGTCTGATTCTCCGATAGAGATACGTAGGCAGCCATGTGGCACGACCATCCCAGTGTTCAGAATGATGTCTTTTCTATCGACGACACTTCTTCTTCCATAAGACCTGTCGCCGAGGGGCTCTGTAGACACCCCATTCTGAACCCATAATTACATGATTACACTACTCTTCATCTCTCTTTTATGTTTTGATGAAAGCATATCAGTTTCGTCATGTTTCGTTAAGTTTCTAACTAACCTCGTTAGTTTTGGACCTAACCGACTAACGAGAACAACCTGGAGAGGACAAAATAGTCATCGAGACTAGTTATCTCGCACGAGATATCATATCTCGCGCGAGATATCCCTCGGCAGGATATGCGAAATCACTCTCCTTCTCCGTTTCAAACTCTCTTTTTGGATAAAACCTTATCAATTCGGGTAACCAATCGGAGCGAGTTACGGAACCTTCCTAGGGTAATTTCCCTTTCCACCTTCACCTCTCCAACCTCCTATAAATACTGGATGACTTCCAGTGTTTCAGAGGTCGACAATTCTGATCCTTGATCAAGAAAACACACAACACACACAATTTGTTGGTTTCTTTCCACGAAAGACTCCTTCAAACCACTCACAAACAACTCCTAGATTCGTCCTTCAACCACGTTGATTGGCGAACATCGAAGCCCGAATCAAAGGACCAAGGCGAAGCTCCGTCCGCATCAAGATCCAAATCAAGGATCGAGGCGAAGCTCTGTCCGTATCAAGTTTCAACTCTAAACTCGAGTCGAAACTCTGTCCGAATCTCTCCTTAAAAGGTAATCATCCTTTAAACTTTCGTTTCTCTTCTCAACCTCTCTATTGATTTTAGAGTAGTGTAATCCCATCAAAAGGATTAGCCTAGAGTTCCTTCAGTCAATGAAGGCGATCTCGAAGCATACAATCCGACATTCCTAATCAAGAAATTGATTAGGGTTTATTTGTTCTTCTTTAATTATTTATTGTAAAGATTGAAAACCTCTCTTTTCTTTAGCAAGACCGATCTCCGGATTGGGTGAAATGGATGCCTTCTAAACCTACCCATTTCATAACCTAAGCCCCGAACTCAAATCTCTTTCAAAATAGTTTTCCTATGTTTCCAATCGAATAATATAGGTGGCGACTCAAAAAGATGAAAAGATGAAATTTTCCTCACAACGCTACACCAACTTCAGAACACGGGCCGGCAAAGGAAAGTCAAAGTCAACTTGGCACTCGCACTCAATCAACGTGCTGACCAAGGGCGGCCACCGCCATAAGCAGCCTCGTCACAATCTCGAGGCACCACCAAAAGCTTTGCCTCTTAAGAGGAAGACAGGAAATGGATGGCTCGATGACTCTCCCTCTCCGGAAAGAGATCAGATCTACGATTCCAGACTGTATGGCAGCATGCTCACCTTCTGTGATGAAGACCTACCGAAAGGGGCCTCAGGGCACAATGAAGCTTTGTACATCACTATCCGGCTCAACACCGTCTCCCTCCCTGGGGTGTTGGTAGATAATGGATCAGCAGTCAACGTCCTTCCTCTCATCATGATGCGAGCCCTACGCATTGATAAATGCCACATGCTCCCATCTGCCCGAACTATCAAAGCCTACGACAGCACGTCTCGTCCCATCCTAGGGACAGTGACTCTGGAGCTCTGGTTCGAAACCCAAATGGTTCCAGCAAAGTTCCACGTGATGGACATTCCCTCCGAATTCACAGCTCTACTGGGATGCCCATGGCTGCACCACATGAAGGCCATCGCCTCCACTCTCCATCAGTGTGTCAAGTTCATAAATCGATAAGGAGATCTCGAGGTCATCAGAGGGGACAATTTCCTCATAGGGAATGAAGCCGAAATGCCAATCAAGCGTGCCCGCAGCCAGACACCGGGGATACCTCATGCAAGCCGACCAAAGGACTACCGGGGCAAATCTCATCAGAATCCCTCAGAGTCCGGAGGTGCTAATTATGTCAACGTCCTCGGGCAGGAAGATCCCGAGGCAGTCAGGTTCATCAAGTTCAACTGCCGTTTCCGAAACTTGGATGCAGACTGGAAAGAAACCCTGAGCATCGCGATGATACGGGCATACAAACCCCCTATCCTCGGTCAAAGATTTGTCAGCATCCTTCGAGCAAACTCTCTGGCCCCGCCAGGCAAATAAATCTTCACGATAAAGGTCAACAAACACCGGCACACTCATGACGAATGTATTGCAGTTGTCAGGGATGTCCTACACGAAGAATTGCCCGCCGAGCCCCTCTTCTCAAATGAAGGGCATGACGTTTTTCTAGCAGCTCCAGCTTCACAGCAGGGTGCGAGACGTCCTTACATCTGGGTTGAGCCATCAGACTACGAATCAAGAATCTCCGGAGTCGAAGACGCCACAGGTCCGCAGGAAGATCCTTACATACATATGCTAAGTTTCGAGGATGGCACCAGTTCCGATGAGGTCACCTACGATAAGGGCTCCAATACCATGGAAATCGTCGAACTCAACGTCCAGTATAGGCAGTTATCCGACGAGTGGAAACAACTGGTTGACACGACAAAGAACCCCTCTGACCATGTAACTGACGGCGACTTCGTCAACATTATCTTTTCCAAATATCCCGATGATACCAAGGATCCGGTCCTTATTATCAGATTCTGCAATGACAAAGTTACCCTCGACGATTGCCTGATGATGGTAAACGAGGCCCTGGCTAAGAGAGCTCAAGGCTCGTCATAACTTCTAGTTACCAACCCCAGTAGCAACCGGCCCATGCAGTCAGTCAAACTTACAGCCAAGAGCGTCGTCAAGGCCGAAGGCATCAACGAAGGAGACAGAACTCCCTACCTTGCTACAAGTCAGATCAACCTCGGGAACGCTTCCAGCAACCACCCTGAGAACATCTGTGAGAGTCTTCCGAAGAAAGGAATGATCACCTCAGCATCAACATGCTCAAGTTCGATCCTGCTCCCGGCCATCACGACTACGGATTCAGGCACCCCGCCAGCAAACTGCTAGCTCTGATAGACTTGGCTCTCCAACGAGATCACGAGACCATCAACATCGCAGAATTCAATACCCCCGTGGGTTTAATCAAACAGATATGGGCAAACTTCTTGGTAACCGAGATCAAAGAAGGCCGTATGGAATGCCCAAGCACGACTTCCTTTGTCAATATCATCCAAGTGTTCCCGCCATTTGGAGACTTGGATGTGAATACAGTTCTAGACACTAGTCAGACGGCACGCACCTACGGAGACTGTTTAGCTCTCGCAAGGAAAACCCTCCTGGAACTAGCCGCTCAAGAGAACCGCCTCTGGGATGAGAACCAAGCTCAGAAGACTCACAGGGTCCAAGCCCTTAAAGTGTCGCAAGCAGCTTCAGACAGAAAGCTAGAGGCTGCTCTAGACCAATTCGACCTCAAAGGTTTTGCTCACGATAACTTCCTGGACTACCATCGCTTCTCATCAAACCCCCTCTGGCAAGGGAGGGCGGTCAATGGTCCTGACGACCTAGGAGATGGAATGGCACAACACGAGGAATACCTAGCCAAACAGCATGAGGAATACAAGCGCTTATCTCCCCGAGAGAAGCAAGTCCTTTGTAAAAGCGACGACGAAGACGAGGAAACTATTCTCTTCCAAGCCCATCACGAAGTCAACAAAACTGGAATCCCAAGGGTCTTGGGAGGATGGGAGCGAATCATTTCTGCTCTCAAGTTAAAAGGCCAACTGAAAGAGGAAGGTCTATTCAAAAAGAAGAGAAAAACGAAAATACATCTCCAGCAACTGCTCAGGGATATTCCACAGACTGCGGCATTTGTTTACATAAACGACCAACTGGGGCAAAAACCAGTCTCATGGGCAGACGTCCGGGAAGCCGTATACTCACCTTCCAATATACCCGCCACTCAGTTAAAGTAGCAGAGAAAGCTCTCCCCGATGGAAGTTTATCTAGACTGCCGCATATAGTTCAAGGAAGCACTAGCTATTCTCACATGGGAAGAAACGCAGGCGCTAACTCTCGACGTAGGCTCTACTGCAAGGGAGCTGATCTGGGCTAAAAGTAGAGGAAAATTAGCAGACCATGACTATCACTTAACCCAACTCCAGAATGCCATGAGCATGCTCAGCAAGAAGGAAAGAAGTGAGGTATACCGTGAAGAGATCAAAGAGACCGTTTGCTTGAACCAAGAACTCTCTAACCTTCCCCGGAGAGTCAGGAACACACAGTTCAGTCCTTGCAACCATAGACTCCCTCTCCGCAGAGGCACCTAAACCAGTATCCTGGGACAGAATCCGAAAAGCTGTCGAAGCCCCCGGGAAGACATCCACAGTCAACGAATTGAGAGAGGACATATGGCCCTATGCTTCGAGAAATCCTTCTCTGACTATGGCTCAGCTCAGAGCGACCTGTTCAGAAGGGACCAAGCCTGATGTCAGCGTTCTGACCCGATCGGGTCAAATCCATGTATTACCACCCAAGGCCACCAAAAAGCCAACAGAGCCAGAGCCGCAACCCGGTCTGCCCGAAGAAACAAGTTTCGCGAAGGAGGACCCGATCCTCACTCAGCTCAAGCAGACCCAGGCGAACATTTCCCTGTGGTCCCTGCTCACATCTTCATACCCTCACAAGCTCAAGCTGGAGGAAAGTTTGGCCCGCACTATGGTCCCCGTGGACGTAACTCCAAGCGAGGTGATTCAGATGATCGGCAACATCCACTATGGAAGCATCATCACCTTCACAGATTTGGACCTGCCAAAATTTAGGGCTGATCACAATGAGCCGCTCTACATCACAGTTCAGCTGGACGAGCGTTGCCTTCCCCGTGTACTGGTAGACGGAGGTTCCAGAATGAATGTCTTGCCCGCCAAGATGATGGACCTGCTTGACATCAAATCCACAGATTTGAAGCCTTCGATCCACACTATCAAGGCCTACGATTCTACTTTCCGCACAATTCTCGGGGTTGCTACTCTAAATATTTGGTTCGACAAGCGGATGATCCCCACCGAATTCCAAGTGTTAGACATTCCTATCACTTTCACAGCCATCCTGGGATGACCCTAGCTGCATCAAATGAACGGCGTGGCATCCACCCTTCACCAGTGTATCAAGTTCATGCAAGGCAACGAGCTAACAACAGTCTATAGCGACAGCGTCACCACCGAGGGGACCGGCACCAACGGCATTCCAGTGTTAGAAATCAAGCATGATAACGATATGTCATTAACTGGATTCACCTTGGAGACCTCCAAGATCCAAATATGCAACGTGTACCTTCCACTGTTTTGGGACAAAATCACTCCCGCCATGAAGATGATGAAACTCATGAACTTCATCCCAGGACTGGGGCTCGGCAAAAGGTTACAAGGCCAACACCAAGTCATCGAAGTCAAGGACCACACTACAGTCCAGGGGCTCGTTTATGTACCAACACCAGCAGATATCAGGGAAAACAAAAGGCTCGCCAACACCAAGGCAGCAGCCCGCAAAAGGGGAACCTCCAACGGCACACCCAACATCCGACCTTACAGTTTCGACCTCGCTCATTACTTCATCAAAGGAACCGACAACAGAACTGGGGGAACCGACAGCAGAACTGGGGGAACCGACAGCGGAACCGACAGCAGAACTGAGGGGACCGAAAGTGGAACTGATGAAGATGAGAAAGAAGCAGGAAAAGTCAGCACGGAGACTAAAGAAAGGATGGGAAAGCTAGCACGAGACCTCAAGAATTTTAGAGGACTCAAAGCTAATCCGATAAAGGGAGCGCTCCTCGACATCACATCTCTACCTGGACAAATTACCACCACAGTTCAGCATGAGTACACATTCAAAGGGATCCCAAACATAGAAGAGCAGCTCGAGACACTCTTCATGGGAAGCAGACTGTTCGGGTCAGCCTCCGAGGCCACATTCGAGACAGTAACTCCAAAGCAGAAGGAACCAGAATTCATAGAAGATGCTCTCAGTGGACCCGCTCTACAGAGTCTTTTTGAAGAAGTCACGGAGGTGCCAAACCTGATTGACCTGGGCTCCGAAAACAATATGATCGCCATGATCGGGACAGCAGAAGCCAAGCCTCTCGACCCCCGAACCCTCACCAAGCATCCAGCAATGCCATTGAAAAACTGGGTAACTTTCATCGGACCAAGGGCAAGCCAGACAGAAATGGAAGACAAGCTGGGCCTGCACCCACATCTCCCTAAACCCAGTCTCAAACCCTCTGAGTCAGTCATTGTCAAAGTCCAGTCCTCTGAGTCATCCAACGGCCTCACGCCGGAAGACTATGATAATGTAGCCAACAATGTATTCCCGTTCGTATCAAATGAAAAGTTCGACCTTTCAGATTATCCCCTTATTGCCACTTTAACAACTGATAAGTTAACAAACAACTTAAAAGACGTTAATAATGACTCACTTGATAAAAAGCAGACACACCAAACGAACAATACATTAAAGAAGTTCTCAAGCGTGTAGTTGACCAAGAGGACAATCGGTCCCAAGATGCCGAAGAGGTTATGACTAAAGTGAACCTGGGGTCAGTGCAAGAGCCTAAAGAGACACAAGTGGGCAGTTTCTTCGCCAGTGTAGAAAAAGAAGCCCTGATAAATCTCCTCAAAGAATATGTTGACGTGTTTGCCTGGTCATACCAAGACATGCCAGGACTCGACCCCTCAATCGTGGAGCACAGAATCCCTCTGGATCCAGAATCCAAGCCTATCAAGCAGAAATTGCGCAAGATCAAGCCAGAATGGTCCTTGCAAGTGAAAGAAGAAATTGAGAAGATGCTCCGCGTCGGCTTCATCAGAGTAATTGAGTACCCGACCTGGCTCTCCAACATTGTGACGGTCACCAAGGCCAATGGAAAGATTAGATGCTGTGTGGATTTCCGAGATCTCAACAAGGCCAGCCCTAAAGACGATTTCCCACTGCCCAACATCGACATGCTAGTCAACACCATGACAAATTTCGAAGTAAAATCCTTCGTGGACGGATTTGCTGGATACAACCAGATCATGATGTCCGAGGAAGATCAAGCCAAGACTGCTTTCACCACTCCTTGGGGGACATATTGTTACACGGTCATGCCATTTGATTTAAAGAACGTTGGGGCTACTTATCAGCGGGATGCAACAGCTCTCTTCCATGACATGATTCACAAAGAAATTGAAGTGTATGTCGAAGACATGATCATCCACTCCAGAGGATCAGACATGCAACACATGACAGATTTGAAAAATTTCTTCAACAGACTCAGAAAGCACTCCATGAGATTGAACCCTGCAAAGTGCACCTTCGGCGTCAAGCGAGGCAAAGTACTGGGGTACATGGTTACGGAAAGAGGCATCGAAGCCAATCCCAAGAAAATCAAGTCCATCATCGACATGAAGCCACCACAGACACTAACAAAAGTGAAAAGTTTAATGGCAAGACTTCAGTACATCAGCCGCTTCATCAACCAGTTGACATCTCTCTGCGAGCTAATGTTCAAACTTATGAAGAAAAATGCTGACATCAGATGGGACTCCGAGTGCCAGACAGCTTTTGGGAAAATCAAGACATACTTGGTGAATCCCCCAATCTTGTGGCCGCCTTATGAAGATAAGCCACTCCTCCTGTACCTAACAGTGACAGACACGTCAATTGGGGCTATGATGGCGCAAGAATAGAAAGATTCCAGAGTTGAGCATGCAATCTACTTCGTAAGCCGAAAGCTTCAGGGAAGTGAACTCAGCTACTCAGCATTAGAGAAAACTTGTACCGCCTTGGTATGGGTAGTCGGGAAACTGAAACACTACATGTAGTCACATTCAGTGCTCCTGGTCTCCAAGATGGACCCCGTCAGATATCTCTTCGACAAGCCATCTCTATCAATGAGACTAGCCAAGTGGTCATTCTTCCTGGCTGAGTTCGACATCAAGTACATGGTCAGAAAATCAACAAAGGGCAGAGTAATGGCAGATCAGCTGGCAGACTTCCCAAGCAGTGAACTCAAGGGTCCTGATCGCAAGTTTCCGGATGATGGGATTTTCTCACTCAACAGTGCAATCCGCTGGCAACTCTTCTTCGATGGGGTAGCCAACAAGAAGGGAAATGGTATCGGAATGCTCCTGGTCGATCCTAAAGACGAGCACACTCCCATAGCCATCAAACTGAATTTTGAAGCAACCAACAATGCAGCAGAGTATGAAGCTTGCGCAGCCGGCCTAGAAGCCGCTCTCGAACGCAACATTTCAGAACCGGAAGTATACGGAGACTCAGCATTGATCATCAATCAAGTATCCAACAAATGGAAGACAATAGATTCTGGCCTCCAGAAGTACCACACGTACATGGAAGAGCTCATCGCTCAGTTCAAGGACATCTCTTTCCACTACTTGCCAAGAGACAGAAACCGCTTCGCAGATGCCCTGGCTACCCTAGCATCCCTTGTCGAAATTCCCGAGGGAAAATCAGTAAAACCCCTCAGAATAGGCCGACGGGAAACACCCGCCTATTGCTGTGAGATTGCAGTCAAAAGTGAACCGATCGACGAACCCTGGTATAATCAAATCTACCAGCACCTCCAAAACCGAGAAGCTTCCTTCACAAATGAAGATGGAAAATACAAATAAGGGATCAAAGCCAAAAACATGATGGCCCTAAAATGTCTGGCACCCCATTTCGTCACTCTAGGGGGTATTTTGTACAAGAAGCGCCACCAAGGACCACTCCTCCGGTGTGTAAATAAAGAAAAAGCCAGCGCGCTAATGAACGAAGTTCACAACGGAACCTGCGGTCCGCACATGAACGCCAGAGCATTAACACAGATCATCCTCCGTATGGGTTACTATTGGGTATCAATGGAAACAGACTGCATCCAGTTCGTCAGAAGCTGCGACAAATGTCAACGGTTCTCCAACCTCAATCACATCCCTCCTCACGAGCTCTACTGCATGACTACACCATGGCCTTTCGCCACATGGTGAATTGACGTCATCGACAAAATCACTCCATCAAGGAGCAATGGTCACGAGTTCATATTAGTCGCAGTCGACTACTTCACCAAATGGGTAGAAGCCAGATCATACAAAGTACTGAATTCTTAGAAGGTGGCCGAGTTTATCAAAGTGAACATCATGTGCAGATACGGGGTACCCAATGAGATCATATCCGACAATGGGACCCACTTTGAAGGAGATTGTGACCAACTGTTGATCGAGCTCAGAGTTACACGCCATAAGTCTTCCCCCTATGGACCACAGACTAATGGTGCAGTAGAGGCAGTAAACAAGACTCTTGCAGGAATAATCAGAAAAATGGCCGTCAGAGGTCGGGATTGGCCCGAGAAGCTACACCTAGCCCTCTGGGGATACATAACATCAGTCAGAACCACCTCAGGGGAGACTCCTTTCGCACTTACATATGGAATGGAAGCGATGTTGCCAGTTGAATTAGAAATTCCATCCCTCCGAGTCCTCTTGGAAAACGGAATCAATGAAGTCGAATGGCTCCAGAGCCGTCACGATGAACTAGCTCTACTCGACGAGCGCAGATTGAAAGCCATGGAACACACTCGTGCCTACTAAAGCAGAATGGCCCGAGCATTTGATAAGGAAGTCAAGATCTGAGACATCAGAGAAGGCGACTTGGTGCTTAAGGAAAAGCCTCCTACACAGACCAATCCCCTCGAAAAGTGGGAACCTACCTGGATAGGCCCATTCGTGGTATAAAGAATCTTTTCCGGAGGAGCCATGAAGTTAGCAGATTTGGGCGGGAACCCTTTCGTTTACCCCGTGAACGAAAGCAAGCTCCGCAGATACTTTGTTTGAGGAAGAACACGAGTCAACTCTCCTTCCCCATATACTACCCCTCAGTAAAATCAAAGTGCTAAAAGAGTAATACCCAACTGGATACATTCCCGAAAATGATCCAGGTAAAAAACAGGGTCGCACTTCTTTTGTCTTTTTCTCAAATTTCACCTAAAATGTCGAACTACGGTGACCTGAGCCCCTTAGTCCAATTGTAAAAGGGGAACGTAGGCAGCAATCATTGGTTCAGTCTCAAAAACAAATAAAATTTCAAATACAACACCAATCGCTTGTGTTTTGAAAAAACTCTTAAATTTAACCTACAAATTCATTACGGTTAAAACAATCTTTGATGAGTTCAAGCACGGTCAACTCTTGACTCGCTACACGCTAACAAAATAACAATAAAACACTTAATCAATTTAATGTGCCTGCAATGACAGTGGGTGGATATTTCAGACAACAAGGTCAACCTAGTCCCTCGTACTCGGTCCTTCATCTTTCTTCCCCTTTCCCTATCCATGATGGGTATTCTTTGCCTTCACAGGGAATATCCCCGTAGTCCTTCTACCAGGCTCCGGGACCCTTCCCGATGCCTCTGTCAAACCTGCGGCTACCAACGCAGCCCTTTCCCTAGCTCTATCACGAGCTGCCTCTCTTTGAGTCATCATATCCATGCTCTGATCGGCCGCCCGACTAGCATTGGCCTCATAGTCAGCTATATCCTGAGGGTTAGCCGCCGCTTTGGCCCTCCTCAAAGACGAACTGTCACAGTAGTCAAGGCCCAACAGCTCACTCCGTCTCCATAAAATAGCCATTTGTGTCTCCCCTATACACTCCTCATACCAATTCAAATACTGAGTGGACAGAATAGTGACCCCTCTCTGGTGAAAGAGAACCTTGGCAGGAAAGCACGTATATTGCCACAACCGCGTGAGAAGCAATGGCGTCGAAGGATCTTCCATCAGAAGCAATCCCACCTCAAAGGTAGCAGCATTACTCAAGCCCGTTAATAGCACCTACTCCAGCCCGAACTGTCGCAGCACCAAGGATGGAATGTAGAAAGAAGTCTGGGACACCCCCGGAACTCTGACAATGAGAAGACCCTCTTGAACGGTCCGGCAGGTCTGTAACTTCCAGTGAGGAACCCACCATCGCAAATGATGCGTGCGGAGTCTGGCCATCCAAAGCTCTAACTCACCCTGATTCCCTCCTATCACCAAGGGACGTCGAGAAAAAGACCAGGGATCGCATGTCGCTGGTACCTCGGGCATCATTTGTAACCGCTCCCTCAACCACAGAGTAAGCATAGCGGGACTCCCTCCCCACATGTATCGGCTACCGATCGCCATCCGACCTATGCTAAGGAATGTCTTGCCCAGGATCAAAGGCACGATGTCTCCTCCACTCCGGCACTGCCTCACCAGGTACAATACACTGTGATGGCACACCCCCAAGGATGTGAATGTGAACAAAGTGGCGATTGCGCACATAGCAAAAGTGTCCCATGCAGAAATGCTTCCCTCAGCACCGACAAATCTATCGGGCAGCCCCGAAATGTCGACATAGTCTATATTTGGTATTAGCAACCCACATGCTTCCTCACCTGAGACGCCAAGCAAGGGCATTAACTTCTCAACGGTGGTCAGGTCGCCCGTCAAAGGAAGGACAATCCGCTCCACCTCAGATCCTCCAAGGATAGCCCGAAAATCCTCGAGTGTGGGCGTAATCTCGTTGTACAAGAAACTGTACACGTGCCTCCTTTCGTCCCAGAAGCGAGATGCAGCTCTCAAGAGTTCCCAATCCAGCATGAGCTCCTTCAAAGCCCAAACCGCCCTCATTCTATAAAAGCCTTCGAAAATCCCTTGCTTTGCCTCGTGTGGTGTCATACCCACATCTGGAAACTCTCCAAATATCGCTCTTGCACCTAAGACGACAACCTTGGAAATAAAGCCATGAGAAACAAAGAAAGCGTCCAAAAATTTGAGAGAGAAATCAGCTTTGATCAGAAACAAGCATAGTGTTTTCAAATTTGCAGAAACTGGACTGCAATTTAAAACAATCTGGAACTGAGTCCAAGTCCGACCGGCCTGTTTTGCAGTTTGACTTGGTCAAATCTGCAGTCAGCTGCCTCAAATCTCAGGAACAATTCCAAACAACCTCCTGTTCCAGCCCTGACTAAATTGCATTCATCTGTAGTTTAATCATTCACTGCCTACACCGCATCCGCCCGGGCTCGTGCAACAGTGCAATTAATTAAATAACAGTGCATGTAGACATAAATTTTGACCAGCTAAAATTTTATGCATGTCCCATTTTTGTTTATTTTTGATCAACCTACTTGCTTATTTGCCAACAATAAAGAAAGGTAATCAATAATAAATATTTCAAAATACAAGGATTCGCCTCAAAGGACCTTTCGAATACAACTCAAATGTTTGGACAATACACACAATTGTCTAAATAAAAGGACTACTCAGAGTCCAGCTCGTCATTCGAGCACCCGTAATACTGCCCGGCTGCAGCCGGATCCACGGTGGACCAATAATCCGCAAACTCCTCGAGACCGGAGTACAAAAAGCTACGGCCCCACTCCTGTGCTGCCGAGGACTCTCCCTGCTCGTATACCGAATATGAGAACGGCGAGCTCCGAACCCAGCAGTCTCGCCAGAGAATTGGCTGAAGCCCCGCCCCACATCTGTGCCACCAGCCGTGGAAACAGATGGGTCCCTCGTAGCAGACTGCCGAGAAGGCATCGGCTCATAAACATCCACACTCCTCCGGGAACTACACCGCAAAAAATCCGCGAGAACCACCAACGCCCTAGAATGACAAGCGAGTGCGAGGGAGCGGGTAGATTCAGGGACGTACAGGGCCCTCGCCCTCTCTATGCAGCATCTGTGGGCTCCTCAGCCTCATCCTCCGGAAGACATCATAGTCGGCGTCCTCTATGATGAATTCGGCATAGGACACACCCTGCCTGTACCGCTGCAACTCCGCCATCGGTATCATCGTAGGATACTGCATATGAGGAGGCGGATCCATCGGAACCAAGGGAATGGACCCCGGAGCATGCTGGCAAGACACCCTCTCGCCCAGGTACATCACATCGCAATGGAGCCCCACCACCAGCTTCTGCCGACGTGTAACATCCCCAGCAGCCTGCACCGCAAAGTGATCAAGCCGGCTCAACCAGGTCAGCTGGATCCGCGGAGAAAAATCTCGGTCCATGGCCAGAGACACCGCCTCATAAGTCAGTCGAGTGCTCTCCCTCGAATTTACCGGCTTCCTTGCCACCTTCTGCCAAGTCAGCATGGCAGGGAACAAATACGTATATGCCTCCCTGGTATCCCACCTCTGCAGGTGGAACACCTCCAAGAACCACACCTGTCAAACGCAAGGAAAGTTATATCAGCTACAAAGCAGATACATACGAGTACAAGTGAGACAAGAGAAAAAAAAAAGAGAAAGGAACTCACATCCAAGGCAAACTGGAAACAACCTAATGTGTTATCCTCTCCCCGAGAGAACCTATCCAGAGCGCGATAGAGCTTGGCCAGACCGGTCTCTCCCCAAGAAAACCCTCTCATAGCCTCCAGGTTGGTCAGAGAGCCGAACAGAGCAAAATGACATGCCGTGTCAGCAGTGGGAAACAGGGTAACTGACAAAGCGAACCACAAAAACCCTCGAGCCAAGCGCTCTGCTGTCATCCTCACGGAGCCAGCCAAATACTCCTCGATGCCCCTCTTCAAATGAGCCTCCATCGGCCTGTACCAAATACCCATGTGTAAGTACCCAAATCCGGATCATCAAAATCCATTAAAAGTTAACCGAAATCCGTTAACTGGCCCGCTCCAGGTTAATCGGAACCCGTTAAACTCCCCGTTTTCAAGCCAACAAGACGTCCCGGGACTGCCCCGTACATCCCAACGTCAAAGCGTACTCAACACACATTATCACACGTATAAGTACAACTTTTCCCAAAAAAAACGCACTTTTCGAGACTTTCCGAGGGCCTTTCGAACATTTTTCGGATAGTTATTTAAAAAACGAACAAGACCGAGAATAACGTATGAAAACCCTAGCCCTGGTGAGTCACAGGGGCAAGTGGCACACATGCCACAGCCCTCTAGTCAACATCAATCAGATTTCAGAGTGAAAAGACCAAAATCCCCCTGAGATTGAGTCACAGTCCGTCCGGACTGTTTTACAGGCAAAACAGAATTGCCAGCAAGTCCTCCCATTTTCCAAATTACCACAACCCCCACCCCCCAAATTCAGTCTCAGTCCGTCCGGACTCTTTTACAAAATCACCCTATAAATACAAGGGCTATCAAAACATAAAGAAAGGAGAAAAAATATTATCCATTTTCACCATAGCCCACAGTATGAACCATATCTACCCTCTTCCGAGCCCCGTTTTGTCTCGATTTGCGTGAAAACCTCGTATTTCAACCAAACACGAACCAAACAACCTCGAAACACCTTTCCAAATACTAAACCGTATCCCGTATATGTCAACCGAGCCAAAAGAGTCAACTCCTAGCCATAGGTAACACTCTCTCTCCCTAAACACTCGTTCCGTCTCGGTTTACGCGTCAGTCGCTACAACCATTTCGGTCGAAAGTCATTGAAATGTAGACGTCACCGTCTACGGGGTCCGATACATTTTAGTCCAAGATACTCTTCTCTCCCATAAGAGAAGTAATCTTGGGTTAAAACGGTGTTCCGACCCCGTTCTTTACTTTTTATGTCATTTAACGGTCCGGATCGTTTGTTCCGTTGAATGTCATTTACATTACGCAATTTCATAGTCCAAACCGTTTGGTTCGTGATAGTCATTTACAATTCCGGATCATTTGATCCGTTGATTGTCATTTAAATAACGCAACTTTACAAGTCCGAGCCGTTTGGCTCGTTGATCGCACCTTTAAAGTCCGGATCGTTTGATTCTGTTGATACCGCATTTTAAATACTGTCATTTACAAGTCCGAGCCATTTGGCTCGTGATAGTATTTACGTATCAAAAGTCCGAGTCGCAAAACGATTTGTTGATCGCATATCATTTAATGCTTTTTTCCCGTAAAATCGCTAACAATGTAATGTCTGGTTCAAAACCGGAGTTCGTCATTCGAACTCTCTTTCAAAATGCGCAAAGTGACGTTTGGCATCCAAACGATCATCTTTAAACTCAAAACCCGACGTTTGACATTCAAACGCTCTTTTCTTAAAAGTCAACATTTGACACTTAAGTTAAAGATTCAAAACTCGTCACTCGCACCTCTTTTCCTAATAAACTCCAAAACCGACGTTTGTCATTCAAACGCTCGTTTTTTCCAAAATAATCATAAAATCAACGTTTGACATTCAAACCAAGATTAAGCTTGTCATCCAAGCCCCCATTTTCAAAATGCAAACATACACACACACACACACAATTTCGAGAAAGGTAGAAAGACTCGTCATACGAGGCATTTCAGGTGATCTCAAAATGCTCTTCCCGAAACGTAACGTGACCTCCGAACCTAACAATCTCTGGTACTAAAAAGCCTTTTGTCATGTTTTTACTACCAATAAAAACGACACCCTTTTCAAAATTCTTTTCCAAGTTTTTGCTACCAATAAAAACGACACCCTTTTCAAAAGCCTTTTCCAAGTTTTTGCTACCAATAAAAACGCACCTTTTTCATAAGCCTTTTCCAAGTTTTTGCTACCAATAAAAATGACACGTTTTTCATAAGACATTTTTCAACGTTTGGGCTCAAAATACAAAACTGTGTGGCGACTCCTCTCCTTCCCGAAAGCGAGGTCCCAAACTTCTGCGAAAGACAACCGCCTCGCCGTAGTCCGCGCGATCCCGGTAATTTCAGTTGGCGACTCCGCTGGGGAAAAATATACTTTTTCAAAACTGCCGTCATTTTCAAAAAGCCTTCTGTGGGTCAAACTTTCATTTACCCTTCCTCATTTTTGTGTTCGTGTGTTGTTCAAAACCTCGAACGGTTTTCCAAAAGATGTTGCATTCTTTTCATCTCAAAATCATAACATGTTTGTGCATTCCCGTGCATTCCCTTTCGAGCGCGCATGGGGTCGTCCCAAATAGCCTATCCTAGCCCGTGTAAGCCATACACTCTTTTTGTCACACTTCGTCCAAGACCCCGGTTGGTTTTTGGCTTAGTACGTGTCATAAAGCCCAAGTGTATGTTTTTACGCCGGGTTCCCTCACAAGTCAAGCTTGAAAGATTGAGACCGAAGGTCATTCCCGACCCGAAGTCTTGAGCTTTTCAGCCTTGACTTTGACGCGGAGCTCTGCCGAAAAACATACCCGAAGGTTCAATGTGACACCGTGTCACCAAACCCTCAACGTATGCACCGTACCAGCCATAACTTGGCCAACGCCGAAAGCTAAGGCCCCTCGCGCAAGCGAGTCAGGAGAGGTCATGCCAAAATTTTGGCACAATCCCTGCCTTAACTTAAGGATGTTGACTTCGATCGTGGCCCGCGTGTCACATACGTTGAAAGTTTGCATGACCAGCTAGCCTTAAGTTCACTTTTTCCTTTGTCAGTGGAACTCGCTTGCCTTATAGGACCCTCGCTCGGGATTGTCCGTCCTGGGAAGACGATTTACAGGTGAAAAATGAGGGGCTTATAAACGTAGTGACGAGATCCACTGATTAGAGCCTTAGGTTGGTTGCGAAAAAGAAGACACGATCTTTTCCAACCGATTAGGACTTTGAGAAAATACGCTTTAAGTAAACATTAATCGGTAACTGCACATTGCACTACTCCCATCACTCAGTACAACCAGCGCACCGCTGGACCATCTCAAATAGATGTCAATATCCTCCCGGGTTCAACTCATTGCCTATACAAGAACCCCAAAAACACTGGGGACAAACCCCGATACAGTCCAGAAAAGGCCCCCATATATCCGCATATATCAAGCCTCCCACCTCCAATCACTGCCACTCATATGGTAGCACCCGACACCGAGCCTCAAAATCCACCACTGGACCCAACCTTAGCCTGGATGGTCGAACAGATGAAAGACCTTGAAGCCAGCATGAGCAGCTCAAAGCAAGAAACGCTCAGATCCACAGATTCGGGAATGGTCACGCCTCTCCTTGCCAAGTTCAGAATGCCGGAGATGGACCGATTCGACGAAACCGAATGTCCACAAACGCATGTTGACACCTACATTCTCGGCATGAGAGCAAAAGGAGCAACTCTTCAGCAAATGGCCAATCACTTCCAGCATACGCTCAAGAGTTCAGTGTTACGATGGTTCCTAAGGGTCAAGCCTGCAGATCGCCATGCCTGGGATCAGATCAGTAACATCTTCCTAGAGCGGTACAGATCCAACCTAGAGTGGGAAACAAGTCGTGAGGACTTAATCACCACCAAACAGAAAGTAGATGAAAGCGTCGGAGAATTCTACAAGAGGTGGAGTTGGAAGCTCTCTGAGATTATGGAGCCACTCTCCAAGGATGAACAGATGCGGATCTTCAAGTCTTGCTTAAGGCCGTCCATCAGAACCCTCATCAGCTATCACTTCTTCCTAGATCTCCGAGCTATGGTCAATGCAGGCTCACAGTTCGAGAAGGATCTCAAGGAAAAATTGGCCACAGCACAGTCATACAGATACCGATCAGCAGCTGCATTCAATCCCGCACCGGCCCCCGACAAAGGGAAAGATACGTCTATCAACTACATTCATCAGGGACAGCAGTCGGGCAACAGAAACTCAGTCCCACAAAGCGACAATTCCACCCCGAAGCAGCCTGCCGTACACTTCGACAAGTTGGACATGCCGCTGAGTAAGATGATGGAAGGGTTGATCAAGGAAGGCCTCCTCAAGCCTGTTGCAAACTACAAACCCAAGAATCCCGTAGTCAACACTGATAAAAGCAAGTACTGCACCTTCCACCAGTATTATGGCCCGGAAATCTTCAAATGTGGGCATAATCTCGTTATACGAAAAGCTGTACACGTGCCTCCTCACGTCCCAGAAGCGAGCCACAGCTCTCAAGAGATCCCAATCCGGCATGAGCTCCTTCAAAGCCCAAACCGATTTCATCCCATAACAACTCTCGAAAAAAACCCTTGCTTTGCCTTGTGTGGTGCCGTACCCACGACTGGAAATCATCCAAGTATCGCTCTTGCATCTGAGACAATAACCTAGGAAATGGATCCATAAGGAACAAAGGAAACCTTCAAGAATTTAAGAGAAAAATTCAGTGTTTGATCGGAAGCAAACGTAATGTTTTCAAAATTGCAGAAACTTGACTGCAATTTAAAACAAACTAGAACTGAATTCCAGTCCGGCCGGACTGTTTTTCAAGTTGACTTGGTCAACTCTGCAGCCAGCTGCCTCAAATTTAGGAACATTTCCAAACCACATCCTGTTCAAGCCTTGTTTAAACTACGTGCATCCATAGTTTAGATCATCCACTGCCGACACCACATCCGCCCCGGGCTCGTGCAACAATGCAATTAATTAAATAACATAAATTTTGAACAGTTCAAATTTTATGCATGTCTCATTATTATTTATTTTTGATCAACCTACTTGCTTATTTGCCAAAAATGAAGGAAGGTAATCACTAAATAAATATGCAAAATACAAGGGTGCCTCAAAGGCCCTTTCAAGTACAAATCAAATTGTTTAGGCAATACACATGTTTGTCTAAAAATAAAAAGAGGACTACTCAGAGTCCTGCTCGTCATCCGAGCACTCGAAATACTGCCCCGCCACAGCCGGATCCACCGAGGACAGGTAATCTCCAAATTCCTCAAGATAGGAATACGAGAAAGGCCGCCTCCGTGCATGTGTCCCCGAGGACTCTCCTCGTTCGTGTCCCGAATACAAAGAGTGACGAACTCCGAACCCCGCCGTCTCACAGAGAACTGGCCAAACCTCTGCGTAAAATCTGCCCCGCCAGTCGCGGAGGCAGACAAGTCTCTCGCTGCAGGCGGCCTAGATGGCATCGGCTCATGCACAGCCGCACTCCTTCGGGAACTACAGCGCAGGAACTCCAGGAGTCTCCTGGCGTAGTTGGCTATACCATCCATACACCTCACAACCTGGTTGTAAGTACGGCCAGACACTTGCAAATCAGGAATGACGTCAAAAGACAAATAGACAGCACAGATGCAACATTTGCAGAATGCTACTATCAAGTACAGAAAATCAAATAAAAACACTCACCGAAGCATTGGGATCCACTCTGTACCGAGGCCTCACCTCCTCCGGAATGGGAACCATCATTCGCCTGCGAGAACCATCAGGCCCCTCATACGCCAGTCGAGCGCGAGGGAACGGGTAGTCCCGGGGATATGCAGGGCCCTCGCCCTCCCTGTGCAGCACCTGCGGGCTCCTCAGCCTCGTCCTCAGGAAGACATCATAGTCAGCGTCCTCTATGATGAACTCAGCATACGACACGCCCTGTCTGTACCGCTGCAAATCCTCCATCGGTATTGGCAAAGGATACTGCATGTGTGGAGGCGGGTCCAACGGAACCAAAGGAAGGGACCCCAGACCATGCTGATAGGTCACCCTCTTACCCAAATACATCGCGTCGCAATGAAGCCCCACCAGCAGCTTCCGCCGACGTGTAACGTCCCTAGCAGCCTGGACCACAAAAGCATCAATCCGGCTCTACCAAGTCAGCTAGATCCGCACAGAAAACTCTCGACTCGTGGCCAGAGATACCTCCTCATAAGTCAGCCGAGTACCCTCCCTCGACTTTGTCGGATTGTTCACCTCCTTCTGCCAAATCAACATGGCAGGGAATAAGGATGCATACTCCTCCCTGGTCTCCCACCTCTGCGAGTGGAACACCTCCAAGAATCACACCTGTCAAACACATGGAAAGTTATGTCAGATACATACGAGTACAAATGAGACAAGGAAGAGAAAAATAAGGGAACTTACATCCAAGGCAAACACAAAACAACCCATAGTGTTCTCCTCTCCCCGCAAGAACCTATTCAAAGCATGGTAAAGCTCGGCCAGACCAGCCTCCCCCCATGCAAACCCTCTCACGGCATCCAGATCAGTCAGTGAGCCGAGTAGAGGAAAGTGACATGATGTGTCAGCAGTGGGAAACAGGGCAGCTGACAAAGCAAACCATAAAAACCCTCGAGCCAGGCGCTCTGCTGTCATCCTCAGGGACCCCGCCAAATACTCCTCAATCCCCCTCCTCAGATGAGCCTCCATCGGCCCGTACCGAATACCCAAGCCCCTGGCATCGGTAATGTCAAAACCCAGCAGCCCCGACAACTGCTCCGGGGTGTAGCCATCCACCCACACAAGTGTGTTGCCCTAAAATGGTAACCCGGTAATTGCCGCGAAATCAGTGGGAGTCACGATTGCCTCCCCCCACCTAAAATGGAACGTGTGGGTCGTGTACCACCAGTACTCGCTCAGAGCAACATGCAAGACCCTCACCCTCTGCGTCGAAGCCACCGCGGCTACTGCACTGATAAATCCCGCCAAGCTGGAGTCAACCACAAACTGCCGTGGACTCCTCTCTCCGTCCCGAGCCTCGTCTGGGAGCATCTCCCACAGCGCTCGGACCGCCTCAAAGGCTCCCCTGCTCTTCAAGTTACGAACATTAACCGGCCCTCGCCACTGTAGATGAACACGACAAAAGTACGTTACTACAGAAACAACATCTACCGAATGCACAAATGCATATCGAAATGATGAAACACAGATATAGTTCATTTTCCTAAAATATTTCCATCCCAGTTGGAGTATTAACGGTTCAGTTTCAAAAACCCGTTCATTAACGATTCATTTCCTCCTAAAATATGTCCATCCCAGTTGGAATATTAACGGTCCAAAATCCCAAAAAAGTACAAGCCTTTCGAAAAATCCGTCGAACTCGGAACTTTCAAAACATTTTGAAAAATCCGTCGAACTCGAAACTTTCAAAACATTTCGAAAAATCCGTCGAATTCGGAACTTTCAAAACCTTTCAAAAAATCCGTCGAACTCGGAACTTTCAAAACATTTCGAAAAATCCGTCAAACTCGGAACTTTCAAAAGATATCGAAAAATCCGTCAAATTCGGAACTTTCAAAACATTTCGAAAAATCCGTCGAACTCGGAACTTTCAAAGCATTTCGAAAAATCCGTCGAATTCGGAACTTTCAAAACATTTCGAAAAATCTGTTGAATTCAGAACTTTCAAAACATCTAGAAAAATCCGTCGGTCCTCCTATGGCGAGCCGTGGTCCTAAACCGGCATCCATGATGATTATCCCTCGAAGATTCGAACAAAACTCGCAAAAGGGGGAAGATTTTCTCTCTTTTCTCTCCTCTCTCTCGCCTGAAAATGGTGAAAATGGCACTGGTTTGCGTCGGCCTGTTGCTGATTTGAATTTGGTCAAATTCAGTCTCAGTCCGGCCGGACTGTTTTACAGGATAAAAGATTCCTTGCCACTTTGGCCCCTCAGCTTCCCACAATTTCAATTTTACCCCCTTTTGGCCCTCCAAAGTGTAAAATTTCCCCAAGTAAGACCTTTCTAACACCCCCTCCCCGAGGTTAAATCCTAGTTAGACATTTCTAACATTCCGTCTCCAGACGTTAAATCTCAAACCGTCTTCGGACGTTAAATCACAATTCCGTCTCCAGGCGTTATATTTCCCGTTAGTTCTCACTAACGTTTCATCTCCAGACGTTAAATCTCAAGCCGTCTTCGGACGTTAAATCACAACTAGTATAACACCCGTGCGTTAAACGCACGACCAACAAACTGTAAAAAATAACAAAAACTAAATAAAAAAAGTTGCTAAAAATGTCATTAAAAATATTCTTAGAATGATCATATTGACTTTAAAATTTACTTGTATTGACCATCATCAAAAGTCAAATGTGCATTTGACTATATTTTCGGGACTGAGGGGGTATCATGTTAGACAAAGCTGAATGTTGCTGATTGGCATCTGCATTTTCTCATGTCAGATATGATCCCTCTACTGGTATCTATGGTATGGACTTCTACGTGGTGCTGGAGAGACCAAGGTACTGTGTTCGTGTTGGTATCCAGCACATAGAGTAACAAAAGACGACGCAATGAAATGGTTCTGAGTGAAATATGAGGGTGTCTTCCTTAACAAGTCCCAGCAAATCGGAGCTTAGAAGAGAGATAATTCTCATAAATATTTTGAGAAAAGAAATTCTAGTTTGTTTTGCATGGTGGGTAGTAGACATTTTTTTTTGATCCAAGTGGAAATCATATGCTACTTTTGAAGCTACTTGTTTCAAGGCAAAGGCAATATTCGTGTTTGAACTACAGAATGTTATATTGTGGAATTGCATACTCCATTTGCAGATAACTCCAAATTGATAATTATTGATCATATTAGGCCCTAAATTAAATTGATGAAATTTAAACATGGGGACCTAATTGGAAAAAAAGTGTCAACATTTGGATACAATCTGGCTGTTAGTAACGACCCAAATTCGATCTTGGTTTAAGTTACCCATGTTGATTGGACACAGACATACTACATAATTGACCATCAGGATAAAGCTTTGTGTTATTGGAAAAGCATAACCACATATATCCCTTCAACTTCATCTATAAATTGTTGCTATTTTCGGAAATCAGACACCTATTTTAGGCAAACTAAAAAAACAAAGTTTGATTTTCTAGAGAAGGAGATGGTATGAAAATGGAAAATGCTAGTTTGTCTAAAAAAAGATTAAAAAAAAAATACTCTGTTGAAATATCCATTTTTCCATCTTTATTTTCCATATTCTTGTCAAAAACATTGACATCAGTCTGCAGAAACCCAAGTACCATATTCATCTGGATTCCATAAGGTCTTGTTTTATATTCATATGGATTCCATAAGGTCTTGTTTCATATTGTCTATAACCATTCTGCAATGCCAACATATTCTATTTTTCACATTACTGGAGCTTCTGCATATGACTCAAACACCTTTTCAACATAAACAGGATCTCCAACTTTAATTATTCCTCCATTAAGACGATCTTTGCACACCAAATTTTGTCCAAAGTATACCTGTAAAAATTTGTAACATAGGTTTGTTATCCATCATAATACTTGAACGGGAAGCTTACAAGTATCTAGGCGCATCAGCTATTGAGCTTTAATTCAAGCACAGTCTGTTTTTCCTTTCCAAATGAAAGGTCAATGGTTCAAACCCCACCAAACGCACTTTAAAGTGTGACTCTTGTAACAAATTAAGTTATTAATTAATAAAAAAAACTTTTTAAAATAAAATAAAATAAAATTCTAGGCGCCTCACCTTCCCCTGTTGATTTCCATTCACAGGCAAGACTTTATCTGATCGAAGATTCTTCATAGTGTCATTTGGTTCACGGCCCGAAATCCCATTTTCTTGATTGATTGTTGGTATCTGAAAGACATCAACATTGAGGTTGCAATGTAGAAGATACACCTCCGCAGTTTGAAAAGTTACAAAAACAGGGACAATTTTGTATTGGGTAGCTGCACCCTTTATCTCGTGCCTAGCTTTGACTGTGTGTGCCCCCCTTTCAAATAAACCTTGGCTTTTCCATTCGCTTGTATTATTCATGCAAATACTTTTTACTAAATTCGCTTCCACATCAGAGATACACACCAAAACGATAACAAAGCTCTTTAATCTCTTTTAGCTGCCATGTTATGACCAACTGTTCCTACATCTAAGTCCTCTAAAAACTAAACATATAGCCCTTCCTTCCCCTCCACCCACCTTTCTTCTCAGTTTCATATTGATATAAAATTCTGGTCATGACTCCACTTTTCCAAAGACATACTCCCTTTGTCCCAAAATGATCTTCCCACGTATTTTTGTTGTTAGTAAGAACTTACTTTGAGTCATAAATTTAGGTTAATTTAATTTTCCTAATAAAACTCTAAAACTTGTTATTGATACACCATTATAAAGAAGATCAATAACAACTACAAATTTTGAAAATTTTCTTTGTAAACAACATTTGTTGAAATACTTCCTTCGTCCCCAAATAAATGTCGCATTTGACTTGTCGTTCTTTAAAAATGTGCTTTACTTGTTTGTACGTTGCTTGTACAATGATAAAATTGCACCAAGTCTCTTTCCTTATTTAGAAAGGCGATATTTATTTTGAGACGGACTAAATAGGAAACTGCGATTTATTACGGGACAGAAGGAGCAAGTCATTAGAAAAAGCCATAATAATCTCCCAAGTAACTGAACTAAAGCTTACCATTTCATTTTTGGCACTGAGGGCATATTCTGAAGCTTCTGCAGACTCAAAAGTAACAAATCCATAACCTCGAGATCTTCCCGAGTTTCTATCATAGATAATTATAAAACCTGGCTGGTCAGCAAAAACCTCTGTAAGCTGCTGTGAAGTCATTCTCCAGGTAAGGTTTCCTATGTAGAGCTTGTGAGGGGTATCTACAAAGGCCTGGTAGCCCCTTCTCATCTTTGCTTTCAAGATTTCTCTTTCACCCCCCTTTGGCACTTCTGGGAAATTCACCTTCACCTCTCTGTCTCTGACTTGCTACACAGTGTGTCCATTGTTATATTTGCAAATATACATACATATATATATATATATATATATATATATATATATATATATATATATATATATACATATATATATATATATACATATACATATATATATATATATACATATACATATATACATATATATATATATATACATATACATATATATATATATACATATATACATATATATATATATATACATATATATATATATATATATATATATATATATATATATATATATATATATATATATATATATATATATATATATATATATATATATATATATATATATGTATGTATATATATATATATATGTATGTATATATATATATATATATGTATATATGTATATATATATATATGTATATATGTATATATATATATATGTATATATATATATATGTATATATATATATATGTATATATATATATATATATATACATATATATATATATATATATATATATATATATATATATATATATATACACTAAGAAAAGATTCTATTGTTGGATCTGAGATGGTGGTTCTAATTCATTACTCCTAGGCAAGGTTCTAAAAATCGCTAGGCGGCGAGGCCGGGCCTAGCGCCTAGAGCGCCTAGGCGGGGCCGCGAATTTACACACATTTTTATATATATTTCATAGTTTCTGTCCATACATAATACATAGTGACAAATTCAAATATATATTCCATAGGCGGGGCCGAGAATTTTGACACAAAGAGTCAAACTTCTTTACACACTCCCTCTGATAAAATCGTTTTAACTGTTACCGTGTCAAACTTCTTTACACACTCCCTCTGTCACATCGGAAAGTCAGCCGCACAGAGCCAAACTTTATACACATAACTTTCAACCGAAAAGACTGAAAATAACCATTATAGAATGGATACTACCACATCCGATCATCGGTCGTTATCTGTAAGAACATAAATGAAACAACAATTTTCTTTTCATCAAAATTATTCAAAAACATCTGCTCAGTTCTATAGATATATGATTTAGGTTCTAGATTCACATTCACTCTTTTCGACTGTATTTCAGCACAAATTTCATTCGGTAGTTCAAATTAACATAGAAATGAGCCAAAATTGTTGCATGCGGACGAAAGATCTTATACAATTGATTAATTAAATAAGCAATAAATAGCTGCAATTAAACGAATCTAGAGAAAGATTAGAGAAACTAACTCGTCATCGAACATAAGACGCCTCTGGAAGGCCTTCATACCAGAATCACGTCAACCATGACGGCGGTGCTCGAGGAATAGGAGGAAACGGCGACGGAAAGGAATGAAAAGCGATGACCGGAAAAAGATACGCCGGTAACAGCGGCGGTTGTGAACGGGAGAGATTGATAGAGAGAGAGAGAGCGTAGGGATGTGGGAGAGGAGGAGGCGATGTGGAAATGGAGTGTTTGGAGAGAAAGAGAGAGAAAGGGGATAAAGTAGATAGAGTGTTTGCAGTGACGATGAAAGGGCGGAATACAAAAGGGTTTTCTTATCAAGTACTTATAAGACAGTGGTAGCGATAGGTTTCCAGAACGTTCCAAATGTGAGCGGGAAAAATGAAGTGCAATGACTTCAGCTTTTATATATTAATTAATAGATTTCGTCTCCAGACGTTAAATCTCAAACCGTCTTCGGACGTTAAATCACGACTCCGTCTCCAGATGTTAAATTTCCCGTTAGTTCTCACTAACGTTTTGTCTCCAGACGTTAAATCTCGAACCGTCTTCGGACGTTAAATCACGACTCCGTCTCCAGACGTTAAATTTCCCGTTAGTTCTTACTAACGTTTCGTCTCCAGACGTTAAATCTCAAACTGTCTTCGGACGTTAAATCACAATCCCATCTCCAGATGTTAAATTTCCCGTTAGTTCTCACTAACGTTCCGTCTCCAGACGTTAAATTTCCCATTAGTTCTCACTAATGTTTCGTCTCCAGACGTTAAATCTCGAACCGTCTTCGGACGTTAAATCACAATTCCGTCTCCAGACGTTAAATTTCCCGTTAGTTCTCACTAACGTTTCGTCTCAAGACGTTAAATCTCAAACCGTCTTCGGACGTTAAATCACAATTCCGTCTCCAGACGTTAAATCTCAAATCGTCTTCGGACATTAAATCACGACTCCGTCTCCAGACGTTAAATTTCCCGTTAGTTCTCACTAACGTTTCGTCTCCAGACGTTAAATCTCAAACCGTCTTCGAACGTTAAATCACGACTCCTTCTCCAGATGTTAAATTTCTCCTTAGTTCTTACTAGCATTCCGTCTCCAGACGTTAAATCTCAAACCGTCTTCGGAGGTTAAATCACAATTCCGTCTCCAGACGTTAAATTTCATGTTAGTTCTTACTAACATTTCGTCTCCAGACGTTAAATCTCAAACCGTCTTCGGACGTTAAATCACGACTCCGTCTCCAGAAATTAAATTACCAGTTAGTTCTTACTAATGTTTCCTCTCCAGACGTTAAATCTCAAACCGTCTTTAGACGTTAAATCACAATTCTGTCTCCAGACGTTAAATCTCAAACCGTCTTCGAACGTTAAATCACGACTCTGTCTCCGGACGTTAAATTTCCAGTTAGTTCTCACTAACGTTTCGTCTCCAGACGTTAAATCTCAAACCATCTTCGGACGTTAAATCATAATTCCGTCTCCAGACGTTAAATCTTAAACCGTCTTCGGACGTTAAATCACAACTCCATCTCCAGACGTTAAATTTCCCGTTAGTTCTCACTAACGTTTCATCTCCGGACGTTAAATCTCAAACCGTCTTCAGAAGTCAAATCAAAATTTCGTCTCCAGACGTTAAATCCTAAACCGTCTTCGGACGTTAAATCACAACTCCGTCTCTAGACTTTAAATTTCCCGTTTGTTTTCACTAACGTTTCGTCTCCAGACGTTAAATCTCAAACCGTCTTCGGACGTTAAATAACAATTCCGTCTCCAGACGTTAAATCTCAATACGTCTTCTGATGTTAAATCAGAATTCCGTCTCCAGACGTTAAATTTCCCGTTAGTTCTCACTAACGTTTCATCTCCAGACGTTAAATCTCAAACCGTCTCGGACGTTAAATCACAAATCCATCTCCAGACGTCAAAATTCCCATTGGTTTTCACCAACATTCACTTTCCTGACAGTCATCGTAAGCCCGACCATCCCAATTCAGCGGCCATCAAGGTAAGCCCGCACAACAATCCCTCTTTGGCCATCCTCGTAAGTCCGAATACCTTTACACTCTAGCAAGTGAACATTCACTTCCCCGGCAGTCATCGTAAGCCCAACTATCCCAATTCAGCGATCCTTCCATGTTGTTATAACATCCATTTGACGCAGCCATTCCCGAACATTCCTCTCCAGCAGGATCCTAAGACCATCCGTCTAAGAAGAAATGTCAATCAATCCCCCCAATTCCTAACTCGTTCTGTTAGAACTCTGGGCACTTTTCCCCATCAATGTGTCATTCTCTCCCGAGATCACCCGTCGTTAGAACGTCGATCCTTCCATGTTGTTATAACATCCATTTGACGCAGCCATTCCCGTCATTTCCACCATATCCCCCGCAGATAAAACCTGGTCGTCATCATAAGTCCAACACCCAAAGCACGAACGCCTCACAAGAATCAATCTCAAGGCACGAACGCCTTCATCTCAGGACAAACACGTCCTCATAATCTCGGTCTGAGGCACCACACGCCCTCAAATGTTTCAGTAATCTCGGTCTGAGGCAACACACGCCCTCGAATGTTTCAGTAATCTCGGTCTGAGGCGACACACTGAAATTACCCGGATCCGGCTCGCGCGCGGAGCCCCGGCATCTAGCATTTGTCGCTTTCGGAAAGTCGCCCGGATCCGAGAGGCAGCGCGTTTGTGCCCCGGCATCTGGCTTTATTCCGTTTTGCGTGTTGGAGGTGTCTCGCCATTGTTTTCGCAATTGTAGAGTCGCCACACGCCGTTTTTATTAAGCCCAAAACATTGAAAAAGGGCATCAGTTTAGAAATAAACTGTTTTTGTGTGATGAAATTTTGAGTTCGGAGGTCAGATGACTCCTCGGGAAGAGAATATTAGAATCTTAGAGCTCACCCGAGTCGCCTCGTAAAAACGAGTCTTTCGGATACCCCTAATATTCTTAAACTGTTGTAAGTGTGTGTGCTTTTAAATATGCATGCTGTATCGGATGTCTACATTGTACACTACGTATTGAAATGTATTGAAATAGTAATGGAAGGAAGCCTTACCAATGTTGGTTTGTGTCTGTCTTCCGCTGGGGAATAGTGTTTGAGGATGGAATAGTGTTCCGGCACGGACCGGGATTGCTTCGGGAGGGGCCGGTTGTCTGCGGACAGAATTTCGGCGTGAGTTGAGATTGTAGGCTGCGTTTGGGCAGAGGTTCGGCGTGCATTGGGATAGCAGGAGTCACTCGGGCAGAGTTTCGACGTGCGTTGGGATGGAAGGAGTCACTCGGGCAGAGTTTCGGCGTGCGTTCAAGCTACCGGTTTGACTCGGAAAGAGCCGGGACACCTTGGGAAAGACCAGGCAAGGCCTCGGAGTACCACGAGGGGCCTCAGAGTACCTCGAGAGTGCCTCGGAGCAGCGCGGGAGCGTCGCGGGAGCGCTCGGAGAGGCTTCGGAGCACCTTGAGGGGGCTCGGAAGGCCTCGGAAGGATCCGAAAGGGGCCGAGATTGCCCCGAAGGGTCTTAGAGGGGTGCCTGAAGGCTGGGGGAGAGGAGAGAAGAGGAAATTGTGTGAAAATGAGGGAGGGGGAACCCTCTATTTATAGTGCCAGAAAACTGTAAGAAGGTCCGTACGGACCTTCTAGGTAATCTAGTTTTTTGATTTTCCTCGATTTCAGGGAATGATGAGGATTTCTGAGAAGATTATGTCCCCTCTGCAAAGAAGTCCGTACGGACCATCTAGGCATTCAAAGAGTTCCGTACGGACCAACCATGTAGGGGGGATAATGATGTTCTCCGGGATTTGAGGGAATCTTTTGGACTTTAAGCGGATTTTGCAATTATGATGTCTAGGAGAAAAGAGGTCCGTACGGACTTCCATGCTTTTCCACATTTTTTAATTGTGATGGAAAGCTAGTTCTCGTCGAGAGCTTTCCAACCATATATGGCACGTCTCAATCGGATTTCGTATGAAGGAGTTATGACCTCCGGAAGTTTGCCCCTGGTTTTGTCGTATGCTTGGATGGAGAGCGATCCAGATTGGGGTACTTACAGAAGCCCTTCGGCGACATCACTTATGAAAGAAGTGGGGTCGTCGATAAGATAAGGGTCCTGATCTGGATCGCGTGCTGAGAGAGAAGGTGACCAGGTTGGTCGGATGGCTGGACCCTTTGATAGGATTCCTACGTATCCCTGAGTGGGAATCAAGCCAATCGTAGTTCGCGTGTGGGGTGAGTGTTGTGTACGAGGACGTGAGCTGTCCTCTAACTGAGACTTTGTGTGTGGATGTGATGGTATCCTGTGGGTGACCGCATAGGTTGGTGGTAAGGACGTGGAGGCATCCAGGGTGACGTGGAGGCGTCCAAGGTGACCGCATCGGTCGGTGGTAAGGACGTGGAGGCGTCTTGGGTGACCGCATAGGACAGTGGTTAGGGCGTGGTGGCGTCCTGGGTGACCGCATAGGTCGGTGGTAAGGACGTGGAGGCGTCCTGGGTGACCGTATAGGTCGATGGCTGGACCCTGTGACAGGATTTCTACGTATCCCTAGCGGGAATCAAGCCTGGTCGTAGTTCAGAGGTCATGAAATTGTGAGTGCATGCGGGCGTGATGGTGCCCTGAAGTGTCGTGTGACCGCCGAGGCCGACTGTGAGGACGTGGTGGCGTCCTGAGATGGAAATTTTACAATTTTCCGAATCGGGTAGTTTAAAGCCTTTCGGGCTAGTGATAGTGATTTGGGAGGTTTATACGGTCTTCCGGACCGAGTGGTTTAAAGCCTTTCGGGCTGGAGATAGTGATAGGGGAGGTTTATACGGTCTTCCGAATCGAGTGGTTTAAAGCCTTCCAGGATGGAGATAGTGATGGGGGAGGTTTATACGGTCTTCCGGACCGAGTGGTTTAAAGCCTTCCGGACTGCCTGTGGTGAGTGGATGGGGTGATGTCCTGAGTTAATGTTTGTGTGGAGTGGACGTGGTGATGTCCTGAGTTGAAGTTTGTGTGAAGGCGTCTATACCTAAGTTGAGGCTTAGTTCGGGAGTATGGACCTATGTTGTGACCTAGTTCAGGAGTATGACCCTAAGTTGGGACCTAGTTCAGGAGTATGACCTAAGTTGGGACCTAGTTCAGGAGTATGACCTAAGTTGGGACCTAGTTCA
This sequence comes from Adenophora triphylla var. japonica, assembly GCA_022495995.1. Lineage (NCBI taxonomy): Eukaryota > Viridiplantae > Streptophyta > Magnoliopsida > Asterales > Campanulaceae > Adenophora > Adenophora triphylla. The sequence continues at coordinate 246,325 of JAFEMH010001007.1, forward strand.
GGAATATGACCTAAGTTGGGACCTAGTTCAGGAGTATGACCTAAGTTGGGACCTAGTTCAGGAGTATGACCTAAGTTGGGACCTAGTTTAGGAATATGACCTAAGTTGGGACCTAGTTCAGGAGTATGACCTAAGTTGGGACATAGTTCAGGAATATGACCTAAGTTGGGGTTTAGTTTCAGGAGTATGAACCTAAATTGGGACCTAGTTCAGGAATATGACCTAAGTTGGGGTTTAGTTTCAGGAGTATGAACCTAAATTGGGACCTAGTTCAGGAGTATGACCTAAGTTGGGACCTAGTTCAGGAGAATGACCTAAGTTGGGGTTTAGTTTCAGGAGTATGACCCTAAGTTGAGACTATTCTAAGGCGTCTGGACCTAAGTTGAGTTTGATGGGCATTTTGTGGATCCTGTATGGAACTTTGTTTGTGGGAATTTTTAGAAAGGCATCATGCCGTGCTGGGATTCTTCTTTTATGTAGCATTTATTACGGCTATGTCTTGCGTTTGAAGTTTATTGACATACCTTTGCCGTGTTTACCTGCAGGAGGAGGCGCCTTTGTGAGGAGGAAGTTGAATTATTGAGGACGTGGGGCGCCTCTGACCGAGATGAAGAGGATGTGGTGGCGTCTCTGGCTGAATTGCTTAAGTGTTAGAGGGCATGGGCGTCTCTGATTGAGTTGTTGAAATGTTGAGGACCTGTGGCGCCCCTGACCGAAGTTGCTGAAATGCTGCGGATGCGCTGGCGTTTTTGAACGAAGTCGCTGAAAGGATGAGGACGCGATGCCGCCTTGTACGAACTTCTTTGTGAGGGCGAGGTGGCACCTGCATGCGAACTTGCGGTGAGGCGAGGTGGCTCCATTGTCGAACTTGCGGTGAGGGCGAGGTTACGCCTTTGTCTGGACTTGTGGTGAGGGCGAGGTTACGCCTGCATGCAGAGATGATGAGGTGGGCGGCGGAGGCGCCGAGATGCCGAATTTCACATTTGTGGAGGATGATGATGATGAGTCGGATTAGGGCTCTTTTGCTTTCCCTCTTTAAGTTGTTTTTTTTTTCTGTAGAGCAACAAACATTTTGTACTTGTAATAAAACACTTGTATTTGCACAGCAAAGTATTTTATTTTAAGATGTAATGACGTATTTGTGATTCCCGGGATTGACCTAGGAATTGTTGCTAGCTTATTATTATTTTTTTGCATGTCGCATGAGATGGGAATGCATTTGTGGTTAGTGGAGGCTGAGGCGGCTTTGGCAAGTTTTCTGAGCGGTTGGGGCAAATGGCGGCTTTTGGCAGGTTTCATGAGCGGTGGCGGGAGTGATGTCTCACTGGGATGCGTTCTCTTTGTGCTTGATAGCCACTCTTTTCGGGGTTGGCTACCTCAGGATATATGACGGTGCTATGTTGGATGTGGCAGGCCATTGTCGGGCGGGCAAGGATATCATTCCTTTGGTTCCGAGGGAATCCTTCCACACGGTGTGGATCGTCTGGTGATGAGAACCGATTCATGTGAGGGAAGCCCCTGCTTTGCTTGCATTATGGTCGCGAGAGAGGCTTGAGCCATACACGAGTCTCCGGCGTCTCTTAGTCCGTGGACGTTTGCTTAGCGACCTCTTGTCTTGGACATGGATCAATGCGCAGGAGAGATGGATGGCACATCTTGGTACGCATCGAATCCGTTGGTGGGTTTCCCCTTTGGGGGATTGAGACTAGGAGGGCTGCCGAAGGTTCCTATGTTGTCGAGTTCCGTGTTTGCCTTGGTCCTCTTTCTATGTTACATTCTTTGGTTTCCGGCGGTTCGGGATGAGGCGAGAGCCTTTCTTTGGCCAGGATGGCATTACCCGATGTGGAGGTAGCTTCTTTACGCATGACGGATCTCGATGCCTTTACGTATTTTACGAGGGTATGGAAGTATTCCGCTTTCCCTCTGTGGTGCTCCTTGAGGCGGGAGAATGTTGTCTTGACCTTGAGTACGGATTGGTATGAGTAGCATATCGGGCGGACTCCAAGTGGTTTTGGGGAGCGAGCAAAAAGCGGTTACGGGGCAAGATTGCCATTTCAGCTGCGACCTTAGGAGTGCAGAAGCTTGGGTTAACCCTCAGGGTGTCACGGGAGACGCTTTATTTGACTATGTGACTCGAGTTGACAAACTGGCGGGGAGAGGTCCTTTGTTGCAGACTCGTAGGGAGGAGATCCGAGCCGAGGCACGGGTGAACGATGCTCTGAGAGCGACTGGTTCGCTTGACACGACTAGGAGGACTCTGATCTCGGAATGAAGGAGACAGAACTCGCTCATGTGGAATGAAAGAAGACTCGTTGGGGACGAGGGAAGAAAGGAAAGAGTGATGAAGGGCCAAATGCGAGTAGCATGGAATGACCTTCTGAAACACTGAGTATCCATTCATCGTCATTGCAGACACATTGATTGTTAAATGTTTTAAGTTGTCTTTTAGCATGTTGTGAATCGAGAGTAGGCGTGCTTGAACTCATCAAAAAGTGTTTTAAGCTGTGATGATTTGTGATTTACTTTTAAAGCTTTGTCGAGACGCAAAATCTCTTGTTTGCTTCTTTTCGAGCCTTGGTGGCGTCAATTTTGGAATTTTGTGTATTCCTTAGACCGAACCAATGAAGGCCGCCTATGTTCCCCTCGGATGAGAGGCTCGGGTCTGCGTAGTTCGACCCTCTTTTTGTGGGAGAAATGACTCGTAATGTACACTTGCAAGGGCGTATTTATTTTTGAAAAGGTGGGAACGGGTCCCCTTTTGTGTGAATGCCTTATTTGATGTAGGCACTGAAAAGAAATGCTTTTGGGTTTGACTCTTTTGAGAGAGTATGAGTGCTTTGAAAAGCTTGTAAAAGTGTATGGAAGCCCTTCTTGACGTAGAAAATCGATGTTTAGCTCTATTTTCCTATTTTTGTAGAAAAAGAAGACTTGTCGAGACATTTGAAAACTTGTTTTGTTCACAATGATCACTTGTTTGCTTAAAACCCTTTGTTGATGTTCAGGTTATTCAACAATTAAACCTGATATGCTTTGATTAATCACGAGGAGAAAGTCAATCGGTATCAAGGATCGAGTTGGTCTAGTGTGAAAGAAGGTTTGTGTATAGGAGAGGTCATTGATGAGACCGGGTTTGTGGATTTGTATGTGTTTATGACCGGACCATTTCTGGTTGCCTACGTTCCCCTTAAGACAAGGATCTCAGGTCGACGTAGTTCGGGGCCGAACCGTGTTTGGCTTTGGGGCCGAGGCATGAATATTTGTGCGGCCTTTGTGAAAAGGCTCGGAAAGGCCGAATGATGAGGCACGGGCCTTGAGGTGATTTCTTGACAAGTCGTATTTGACGGTCTTTTCAGTGACTCCCTTGCTTCTTGATCGTTGGCTCTGGGTCTTTGACCTCATTTATTTTTGTGAAGCTTCTTCTTGAGCTCTTTTTTTTGTAGCTTCTGCTTGAGCTTTTTTTTTTGTAGCTTCTGCTTGAGCTTTTTGTTTTTTGTAGCTTCTTGTTGAGCTTTTTTATGTAGCTTCTGCTTGAGCTTCTTTTTTTTTTGAAGCATTTGAGGGCGAAGGCAAGCCCCTGCTTGAACTTTCTTGATGCGCACGAGGGCGAAGGCAAGACCCTAGATTGTTGTCGACATGGGGTCAATCTTTTGATGCTGAGTGACCTTTTGTTGTCCTTTGATGTTCCTGCCATCGTTGACTTGGTCAAGGTGGTGGTGGGGACATGTTTTGGAAAGTGTATGGCTTGATGGAGGCCTTTGTGTGGGGTATGGTAAGGTGTATGGGGAGCTATCGAATGACTTTCTCACACCAATTAATCAAAGCATTAATCATTTGTGGAATTACTTGTTAAGTAATGCAAGTGATCACATAGAACAAAACCATTTCATTAAATGTAATGCAGGGTGCAAAATAATGTCTCAAGTCTAGCAAGAAAAGAAAGAAAACTTTCGTATGGAAAATTGAAGGCTTAATTACAATGTCCGAGGAGGACTTGATTGAATGAGAACAGTACTAGAACCTACGAGGTGGACTGTATGATTCTTTGATTTGCGTCTCTTTGGACTCTTCAGCAGTTCCCAAATTCATTTTGGTTAGAACATTCTCGGCAGCTTGGGCCCGATTTTTCTCTCGTTTGACAACATGCTTAAAGATTTGTTTAATGCATTGTTCATTAATGTGTCTGCGTCTTTATCAAGTGAATCATTATTAACTGTTTTGGTTAGTTAATTTATCATTTGTTAAAGTGGCAATGAGGGGATACTCAGAAAGGTCGAACTTTTATTCGAAGCATAAGGAAACATTGTTTTTTGCTACAAACGTGTAATCTTTAGGCGTAAGGCCGTCAGACGAATCGAGAGACTCGAACTTAAGTATGACAGACTCGGGGTCTTTTATTTTTGAAGATAGAATCTAGGAGACGGGGGGTTAGTCCAAGCTTCTCGACCTATCTCTTCTTGCTGGCTGTGGGTCCGCGTTTGTGAAAGTTGCGCCCTTTTTGACGCTGCCACTTGCTCAGCCTGTCTCGAACTGCCTTATCTCTGGGGAAGGCTCGATCCATCCCTTGGTGTGCCGTGATTCCGGAAAGGATTGTTGGGGAATAACCGTTCTTGGATTCTTTCTCTCGAATTCTTCATTGCGGAAGCCCCAGGTTCCGTCTTCACGTCCCCATTCATCACAGGAATTTGCAGAGGACTTATCTACCATGCTTACCTCGTCATTTCTAGGGAAAGGATTTCCGACCGTGTTAGGACCGCGGGGGCGTTCCAACTTTCCTTCTTCGATTAGCCCCTGGACCACTTGCTTCAGCACGAAGCAATTGTCGGTGGTGTGACCGGGGTAGTTGTGGAAGGCGCAGTGCTTGCTCATATCCATGTTGGTCTTGAGAGTCTTTGGTTGGAAATTCTCGAGGGGTTTGAGAATGTTCCTCTTTATTAGTGTCTTGAGGACTTGGCTCAAGGGCATCCCGAGGTTATCAAAATCTTTAGGCTGTGGTATGCGAGGAGGTTTGTTGCTTCGTTGGGCTCAGTTTTGGATGTAACGAGCTTTCTCAGTAACCCCTTTCTTCGTGGTTGGAGGTGTGTGGTAACCTTTTTCCTTTTGCTTAAGTAAACTATTCCGTTGTATCTCCTTTGCATGTTCTACCAACCAAGCCATATGGGGGTCGGTGGCGAGCAGCGCCATTTTACGGGATGGAGACCGAAGATGGAGGTGGATTGGCTGATGGGATCGCCATTCGGGAGTCTCGGGGAGGCAGTTGAGTGTATACCATCCCGTACCCTGGGTCATTGAGATTAAGGGCGTGATTTCCCGGGCCGCTAAGGGTTGTGTTTGGGAATTGGGGAAATGATTCATTAGCCCCAAGTGACAGTCTAGTGGGTGGAAGGTTTGAAATGTCGGGATATCCGCTTGGGATGTCCGTCCCTGGTAAACATTGGGATTTCAAGTTGTGGCTGCGGGACTCATACAGAGGCACAAGATTAAATTCTAGGGGATATTGAGAGGTGTTAAGATCTGAGGGAGCGGGCCCATAGGTGTGCTGAGGTTGGAAAATCGGAGCTGTTTGACTGAGGCTCGAATGGAGCTTTGAGCGGGAGTTGCCTTGCATTGCTAGGTTTCCGTGGCTTTGTGAAGGAGGGACCTGTTGATAGCTTTGGGAAACTGAGGGAACAAGCATTTCTTCACCTTCTAGGAGGACAAAGGTTCCATCGGGTTGGGGAACCGCAACAGCTCTGCGACGGCGCATGGCATATTCGATCCAAGCCTGCTGCTCTTCTTGGCGTTTCTCGAGAGCCTTGAAAGCTTGCCAAACTTCTTCCATCGTTTGGAAATTTCCCGGGGGTGGGGTTCCGTTTCCCTCATTGTTATACGGTGATCGCGCCGTGGGGGAATAGCGGGCTGTTCGGACCGCTGAGCCGGAAGAGTGTCGGACCACTATGACCTTGATGCGAAAAGGCGGCTCCGAGTATTCTCAACCACTCTCGGTTTCTTTGGAGGAGGGTGACGGGTAAGGTTTAGACACGGGAATGGCCTCTCGGGATAAAAGGGGAAAGCTCACGTGGCATGCGGTTTACGCTTCTTTTATATTTTTATTTTTTTTGTTGTTTTAATTTACTTAAAACATGTTTTCTCGAAGTCCTAGGTAGGTTGGAAAAGATTGCTCTTCTTTTTCGCAACTATGCTAGATCCTGGGTCGATGGAGACCATACGTGCGGCTATAAGCCCCTCGTTTTGTACTGTATTTCGACATCCCGGGGTGGACGGCCCGGGCGAGGTCCTATAGGGCAAGCGGTTTCCACCGGCCTAAAGAAAAACCGAACCTAAGGATCGAGCTTTGTCATGTTCGTTTTGATGCGTTAGCCATGTGAATAGTGAACCGAGCCGGCCCGAGTCAAGATCGAGGTCAAGAGTTCGGCATGACCTCTCTTTACCTTGCTTGCGCAAGGGATCTATGACGTTAGGCGTTGGCTGGGTCATATTGTCATGACTGACGTATCAAAGGCGTGATGACATGGTGTCATGTGAGCATGGATGTATATCCGAGACGGAACATCGTGCAGGTGTAGCATCGGAAATCAAGATCGAGTCAAGATTTTAGCATGACCTTTCATCGCTTTGCTTGCGCAAGGATCTTGAGTTCCGAGCCTTGACTCAGAAAAATGGTGGCATGGTATATGTATCCGAGCGTATGACACGGGCCGGTAAAACCAGCAGAGTCTGGACAAAGTGTGACTCAAGACTCAAACGTGCAGCGTTGACGCTTGGCTAGGATGGGATGTTTGGAATGATCCCGTGCGCATCCGAGAGGCCTAGGAAGACCAAACGGACTGCAACTGAGACCACCCCGGATTGAGGGTTGTAGTGTGCAGTGTAACCGAGGCAGCAGTGCGCGTAGCGTGCGGTGTAACCGAGGCAGCAGTGCGAGTAGTGTGCAATCTCTAAAATTCTTTTTCTGAGTAAAACAGAAGTTTTTTGAAGAATTTTAAATGTATGCACAGATGTATATTAATGCATTTTTTTGTATTTTTATTTTTTTTGTAAAATAAAAAGTAAAGCACGTGCACACACACACAACAGTTAAAGAAAGGGGTAAAATGAAAGTTTGACCCTCATCATTGTTTTTAAAAATCTTTTGTTTTGTTTAAAAAGATTTTAAAACAAAATATCCCCAGCAGAGTCGCCAACTGAAATTACCCGGATCCGGTTCGCGCGCGGAGCCCCGGCATCTCGCATTTGTCGCTTTCGGAAAGTCGCCCGGATCCGAGAGGCAGCGCGTTCGCATCCCGGCATCTGGCTTTATTCTGTTTTACGTGTTGGAGGTGTCTCGCCGTTGTTTTCGCAATTGTAGAGTCGCCACGCCGTTTTTATTAAGCCCAAAACATTGAAAAAGGACATCAGTTTAGAAATAAACTGTTTTTGTGTGATGAGATTTTGAGTTCGGAGGTCAGATGACTCCTCGGGAAGAGAATATTAGAATCTTAGAGCTCACCCGAGTCGCCTCGTAAAAACGAGTCTTTCGGATACCCCTAATATTCTTTAACTGTTGTGTGTGTGTGTGCTTTTAAAAATGCATGATGTATCGGATGTATACATTGTACACTACGTATTGAAATGTATTGAAATAGTAATGGAAGGAAGCCTTACCAATGTTGGTTCGTGTCTGTCTTCCGCTGGGGAATAGTGTTTGAGGATGGAATAGTGTTCCGGCACGGACCGGGATTGCTTCGGGATGGGCCGATTGTCTGCGGACAGAGTTTCGGCGTGAGTTGAGATTGTAGGCTGCGTTAGGGCAGAGGTTCGGCGTGCATTGGGATAGCAGGAGTCACTCGGGCAGAGTTTCGGCGTGCGTTGGGATGGAAGGAGTCACTCGGGCAGAGTTTCGGCGTGCGTTCAAGCTACCGGTTTGACTCGGAAAGAGCCGGGACACCTTGGGAAAGACCAGGCAAGGCCTCAGAGTACCACGAGGGGCCTCAGAGTACCTCGAGAGTGCCTCGGGGCAGCGTGGGAGCGTCGCGGGAGCGCTCGGAGAGGCTTCGGAGCACCTTGAGGGGGCTCGGAAGGCCTCAGAAGGATCCGAAAGGGACCGAGATTGCCCCGAAGGGTCTTAGAGGGGTGCCTGAAGGCTGGGGGGAGAGGAGAGAAGAGGAAATTGTGTGAAAATGAGGGAGGGGAACCCTCTATTTATAGTGCCAGAAAACTGCAAGAAGGTCCGTACGGACCTTCTAGGTAATCTAGTATTTTGATTTTCCTCGATTTCAGGGAATGATGAGGATTTCTGAGATGATTATGTCCCCTCTGCAAAGAGGTCCGTACAGACCATCTAGGCATGCAAAGAGGTCCGTATGGACCAACCATGTAGGTGGGTAATGATGTTCTCCGGGATTTGAGGGAATCTCGTGGACTTTAAGCGGATTTTGCAATTATGATGTCTAGGAGCAAAGAGGTCCGTACGGACTTCCATGCTTTTCCACATTTTTTAATTGTTATGGCAAGCTATTTCTCGTCGAGAGCTTTCCAACCATATATGGCACGTCTCAATCGGAGTTCGTATGAAGGAGTTATGACCTCCGGAAGTTTGCCCCTGGTTTTGTCGTATGCTTGGATGGAGAGCGATCCAGATTGGGGTACTTACACACACGCCCTTGAATGTTTCAGTAATCTCGATCTGAGGTGCCACACGCCCTCGAAAGTTTCAGTAATCTTAGGTTCAGACGCCTCACAACAGTCTCGCTTGGGTCAAGGTCCCCACGTGCAGCCCTTGCACCTACGAACTACGATCGGCTTGATTCCCGCTCGAGATACGTAGGAATTCTTCCGTTAAGGGTCCAGCCAGCTGACGTCTCAGGTCTCTTCAAATAAGGCATCTCCCGATTTGGTTCCTTATCTTTTTCAACGACCCCACTTCCTTCGAAAGTGACGTCGCTGAGGGGCTAACTGTAAGTACCCAAATCCGAATCATCAAAATTCGTTAAAAGTTAACCGGAATCCGTTAACTAGCCCGCTCCAGGTTAACCGGAACACGTTAAACTTCCCGTTCTCAAGAAAACAAGACGTCCCAGGACTGCCCCGTGCATCCCAACATCAAAGCGAACTCAACACACGTTATCACACGTATAAGTACAGTTTTTCCCAAAAAATGCACTTTCTGGGACTTTTCGAGGGCATTTCGGACATTTTCTGAACAGTTATTTAAAAAATGGACAAAACCGGAAATAACGGGACGAAAACCCTAGCCCTAGTGAGTCACAGGGACACGTGGCACACATACCACAGCCCTCTAGTCAACATCAATCAGATTTCAGAGTGAAAAGACCAAAATGCCCCTGAGATTGAGTCACAGTCCGTCCGGACTGTTTTACAGGCAAAACAGAATTGCCAGCAAGTCCTCTCAATTTCCAAAATACCACAAACCCCCCCCCCCAAATTCAGTCTCAGTCCGTCCGGACTCTTTTACAAAATCACCCTATAAATACAAGGGCTGTCAAAACATAAAGAAAGGAGAAAAAAATATTATCCATTTTCACCATAGCCCACTGCATGAACCATTTCTACCCTCTCCCGAGCCCCGTTTTGTCTCGATTTACGTGAAAACCTCGTATTTCAACAAAACACGAACCAAACATCCTCGAAACACCTTTCCAAATACTAAACCGTATCCCTTATATGTCAATCGAGCCAAAAGAGTCAACCCCTAGCCATAGGTAACACTCTCTCTCCCTAAACACTCGTTCCGTCTCGATTTACGCGCCAGATGCTACAACCATTTCGGTCGAAAGTCATTGAAATGTAGACGTCACCGTCTACGGGGTACGATACATTTTAGTCCAAGATCCTCTTCTCTCCCATAAGAGAAGTAATCTCGGGTTAAAACGGTGCCGTTCTTTACTTTTTATGTCATTTAACGGTCCGGATCGTTTGATCCGTTGAATGTCATTTACATTACGCAATTTCATAGTTCGAACCGTTTGGTTCGTGATAGTCATTTACAAGTCTGGATCGTTTGATCCGTTGATTGTCATTTAAATGATGCAACTTTACAAGTTCGAGCCGTTTGGCTCGTTGATCGCACCTTTAAAGTCCGGATCGTTTGATTCCGTTGATACCGCATTTTAAATACTGTCATTTACAAGTCCGAGCCATTTGGCTCGTGATAGTATTTACGTATCAAAAGTCCGAGTCGCAAAACAATTCGTTGATCGCATATCATTTAATGTTTTTTTCCCGTAAAATCGCTAATAATGTAATGTCCGGTTCAAAACCGAAGTTCGTCATTCAAACTCTCTTTTAAAACGCACAAAGTGACGTTTGGCATCCAAACGATCATCTTTAAACTCAAAACCCGATGTTTGACATTCAAATGCTCTTTTCTTAAAAGTCAACATTTGACACTTAAGTTAAAGATTCAAAACTCGTCACTCGCACCCCTTTTCCTAATAAACTCCAAAACCGACGTTTGTCATTCAAACGCTCGCTTTTTCCAAAAGAATCATAAAATCAACGTTTGACATTCAAACCAAGATTAAGATTGTCATCCAAGCCCCCATTTTCAAAATACAAACACACACACACACACACACAATTTTGAGAAAGGTAGAATGACTCGTCATACGAGGCGTTCCGGGTGATCTCAAAATACTCTTCCCGAAACGTAACGTGACATCCGAACCTAACAATCTCTGGTACTAAAAAGCCTTTTGTCATGTTTTTGCTACCAATAAAAACGACACCCTTTTCAAAAACCTTTTCCAAATTTTTGCTACCAATAAAAATGACACCCTTTTCAAAAGCCTTTTTCAAGTTTTTGCTACCAATAAAAACGACACCTTTTTCATAAGCCTTTTCCAAGTTTTTGCTACCAATAAAAAGGACACGTTTTTCATAAGCCATATTTAAACGTTTGGGCTCAAAATACAAAACCGCGTGGCGACTCATCTCCTTCCCGAAAGCGAGGTCCCAAACATCCGCGTAAGATAACCGCCTCGCCGCAGTCCACGCGATCCGGGTAATTTCACCAGTCCCCTGGCATCGGTAATGTCAAAGCCAAGTAGCTCCGACAACTGCTCCCTGGTGTAGCCATCCACCCACTCAACAGTGTTGCCCCGAAATGGAAACCCAGTAATAGCTGCAAAATCAGTGGGAGTCACGGTCGCCTCACCCCACCTGAAATGGAACATGTGGGTCGTATCCCACCAGTACTCGCTCAAGGCGACATGAAGTACCCTCGCCCTCTGCGTCGAAGCCACCACGGCTACCGCACTAATGAATCCTGCCAGGTTGGAGTCAACCACGAACTGCCATGGACTCCTCTCCCCGTCTCGAGCCTCATCTGGGAGTATCTCCCACATCTCATGGACCGCCTCAAAGGCTCCCCTGCTCTTCAAATTATGTACATCAATCGGTCCTCGCCCCTGCAGGTGAACACGGAAAAAGTATGTTACTACAGAGAGAACATCTACAAAAGGCACAGACGCATATCAAGATAATAAAACACGTCAACAAAGATACAGCCCTTTTATCCTAAAAATATTCATGTCCCAGTCAGAATATTAACGGTTCAAACTTTCCAAACATTTCAAAAAATCCGTCAAACTCGGAACTTTCAAAACATTTCGAAAACTCTGTCGAAATCAAAACTTTCAAAACATCTCAAAAACTCCGTCGAAATCGGAACTTTCAAGCCATTTCGAAAACTACGTCGAAATCGGAACTTTCAAAACATCCCGAAATCTCCATCGAAATCGGAACTTTCAAAACATTTCGAAAAATCCGTCGAACACGGAACTTTCAAAGCATTTCAAAAACTCCGTTGAAATCGGAACTTTCAAAACCTCTCGAAAAATCCGTCGAACACGGAACTTTCAAACCATCTCGAAAAACCCATCGAAATCGAAACTTTCAAAACATTTCGAAAACTCCGTCGAAATCGAAACTTTCAAAACATTTCGAAAAACCCGTCGAACTTGGAACTTTCAAAACATCTCGAAAACCCCGTCAAAATCGGAATTTTCAAACATTTCAAAAAAAATTACTCCATCCCGAATTAAACTTACTTTAATTTTGGAAAATACCCCTAGACATGGAATTTTGCCACCAAAATTTTTATGTTGTCTACCTTTAACGTCAATTGAACTAAGCTATAGTCAATTTCGACAGAGGTGCATCACAAAATCAAAAGCCCCAATTCGGGCACCAAGAACCCTAACTCAATTCTAGTCAAATTCCCAACATTCAAGAATGCACATTCTGAAAATTAACGGAATCTAGAGGATGCTTACCCGCCTCGCGATCCCCTCCTTAGATTTGTGGGTGTCTCGAGCCGAATAAAACTCGGTTGGATCCATGGAAAGAACGGTAGTCCACACTGCCCTCTTCAACCTTGCTCTCTCGTTGTCGATCCTCCTATGCCGACCCCTTTGCCCTAATCCGGCTTCCATAATGATAATCTCGCAAAGATTTGAACAAAACTCGCAAAAAGGGGGAGAAATTTCTCTCTTTTTCTCTCTTCTCTCTCACTGAAAATGGCTTTTTCTGGCCATTTCAGCGTCGGCCCTGGCGCTGATTTAAATCTGTCCAAATTAAAGAAGGGTGTCCAGCCGGACTCTTTTACACCATGAACTTTCCTTTGCCACTTTGGCCCCTCAGCTTTCCAGAATTTCAAATTTAACCCTTTTGACCCTCAAAAGTTAAAAAATTCCCCAGTTAGTCACTTCTAACGCCCTTCCCCCGAGGTTAAATCCCAGTTAGACATTTCTAATGCCCCATCTCCAGACGTTAAAATTCCCGTTAGTCCTCACTAACATTCCATCTTCGGACGCTAAATCCCTCTTCGGCCGCCATAGTAAGCCCGAGTATCTTTTCACTCCAGCAAGTGAACATTCACTTCCCCGGCCGTCAATTGTAAGCCCGACCATCTCATTTCAGTGGCCATCAAGGTAAGCCCGCACAACAATCCCTCTTCGGCCGCCATAGTAAGCCCGAGTATCTTTTCACTCCAACCATTTGAATGAACGCTCGCCGAAAAAATAAAATAAATTTTTAGGAGTCGTCACGCCGTTTTAAAGGAAACATTGAAACCTTTTAAAATGAGAAAATGGGTTCGGGGGTCAGGTTACGTGTTGGGAAGAATCGAGAGTTCACCCAACACGCCTTGTCCGTAGACGAGTCTTTCTATGTTCAACATTCAAAACCATTCAATAAGTGTGTGCAATTGTGTGAGACAATATATATAATAAAATGTGTTTTGATGATTTGCTTTATTAATCAAAAGGAGGGATTACAACTTGTGAACCATTTACTGTGGGAGGCCACATCCCAGATTACAATGAAATAAACAACTTACAACTGAAATGGACCAGCTGCAAAGTGGTTACATGTGTCACGTGACACAGGACCTGAGATGGTCAAGTGTGTCGCGTGACACAACAAACCCATTTGCAGAGGTTTCACAAATTTGAATTACAAAGGAAAGAATGAGGTAGTCTGTCCAGGGATCTGAGTGTCGTACGACATAGGACTTCCTCAAGAGAGGGTCTGTCGTATGACACAGGATAACCTGGTCAGGCTGTCTCTTACAAAGGGGGTGCAAATGCCACCAATACCATTCTAACACTAAAAGAAGTAAAGTATTACATTGAACAAAGCTTGAAACTGTGAAAGGGGTCAATCTTGGTTTGACTGAAGTCACTAAAGTCAAACCAACTTTCTGGGGTGCTTATGTCGTATGACACAGGACGCCTCATGAGAGGGTCTATTGTACGACACAGGACGACCCTGTCAGTGGACTTCAACCAAAGAATCCAAAACTGCCCAAACGATAAACTTAGACTAAAAATACTAATTGAAAACAGTAGAATAATAGTAATACGTGAGTATTATGGGAGGGTCATGTGGCTTTGATGACCAAATGTGAATGATCACATATTTTGGGCCATGATGAAGGGGCCATCACTTCCTAACTCAAACAAAGATGATCAAGATCAGAGAGATCGAGACTCGGATGAGTGTGGTATAATAATGAAGAGGCTGAAATAAAAGAGTATTATGGGAAGGTCATGGGGTTTTGGTGACCCAATGTGAATGATCACATTTCTTGGGTCACAATCAAGGAACCCTCACTTCCTAACTCAAGCAAAAATGATCAAGATAGAGACTCGGATGAGTGTGGATATGGAACGATCCACACTCACCTTAGCATTCAAGCACCCCGCATATCAGTACTAAACAAGAGTGTGCATCAGAACTAGAAGAAACACATAACCAGCTCATTCAGAAACCACGGGGGAAGGAATCAACACTCAGATGAGTGTGAATATAGATGATTCACACTCATCTTCGTGTTTAAATCACAGATTAACACAATCCAAACCATTGTATAGCTAAAACATACAAATCAGAACATGAATATAACAACTAACATGGTTCAAACAATGCTTAGACAGAGCATATGAACCAGAACATGATTAACATGGTATAAACAAAGTAGGACCATTCTAATCACAGATTAACAGATCACAAAATGATGAACATGGAAATGGAATAGGATGCATAATCAGAAGAGAGAGATTCAAAGATTACCCTTGGAGTATCCACACTCGCTATACCACGTCGGTATAGGGAGTCTTCAAAGCAGCTTCAGAACGGGAGAGTTTGAGCTCAGAAACAATGGCTGTGAAGCTTCAAGGCTGATTTTGGTGAAGACTCAAAAATAGACCGGACTGAGGTTGTGAGAACGGACGGCCGAAGATGATGGATTCGTGAACTGAAAAGGGTTGGAAGCAGAACTGTGGTGGAGCGGTGACGGTGGTTAACGGCTTAGAACAGGGAGCGATTGAGAAGATTGGGTCAACGGTGGGTTTAGAGAGGGAGCAGGGGTGTCACCGGATTTGAGATTAGAGAGAGAGAGAGAGAGGTAATGAGAGCTGGGTGTGGCGTTGTTGGGGGGCAGCGCCGATTAAGGTAGAGAGAGAGAGATCGGAGGAAGAGGATCGTTGTTTGGGTTTGGAGAGAAGGGGAGCGTTGATTTGGGTAGAGCCGAGAACGATGAAGGGGATTCAAGGGGGGTTGGGCCGCCGGTTGATGGTTTTTGTCGGGGAGGATTGGTGAGGAAGATGATGGAAGGCGTCTAGAGAGAGAGGGACTGAATTTGTTATCTGCGTCTAGAGAGAGAGTGGAGTGAGAGAGACCCCATTTCCTTCTGTTCCCCAAAATGAGGATAAAATGCCCTATTTAATATTGACCGATAATTCTTTGCTATGTCGTACGACACCGGTCCTCTTTAGGGCAGAGTGGGCCGAAGGGAGGCAGGCCCAAAACTAAATGACTATAAATAATCATATAGGCCCAAAACTAAATATATCTAAATAAATAAGCCCAAAACAAAATGCAACTTAAGGAAAGCATACCCAAAAACATGAGTTCGGGTCGGGGTACTCACAGAGTCCCTCGACGACGTCGCTTCCACGGGAAGTGGGGTCGTCGACAAAAATGAGAATCCCAAGCCGGACAAAGACCGGCGAGAAAAAGAGATGACAAGATGGTCGAGCGGCTGGACCCTTATGAAAAGGATTCCTACGTATCCCATGAGGGAATCAAGCCAAATCGTAGTTCATCAAGATGGACGTTTGTGTCCGGGGAAAAGTGACCATAATGGTCAAGCGGCTGGACCCTTACGAAAAGGATTCCTACGTATCCCATGAGGGAATCAAGCCGAATCGTAGTTCATAAAAGAGGTGGCGATAACAAGAGGCCATGGGCGTTTGTACCAAAGATTGACTGTTTTTAGGGGAGTCACCCCAATTCTGACTATTATTGGGAAGTCGCCCGAATTTTGACTATTATTGGGAAGTCGCCCGAAGATTGACTATTAGTGGGAAGTCGCCCGAAGATTGACTATTAGTGGGAAGTCGCCCAAAGATTGACTATTAGTGGGAAGTTGCCCGAATTTTGACTATTTTAGGAAAGTCGCCCGAAGATTGACTGTTTAGGGGAGTCACCCGAATTTTGACTATTTAAGGGAAGTCGCCCGAATTTTGACTATATTAGGAAAGTCGCCCGAATTTTGACTATTATTGGGAAGCCGCCCGAAGTTTGACTATTTTAGGGAAGTCGCCCGAATTTTGACTATTTTAGGGAAGTCGCCCGAATTTTGACTATTTTAGGGAAGTCGCCTGAATTTTGACTATTTTAGGGAAGTCACCCGAATTTTGACTATTTTAGGAAAGTCGCTCGAATTTTGACTATTATTGGGAAGTCGCCCGAATTTTGACTATTTTAGGGAAGTCGCCCGAAGATTGACTATTATTGGGAAGTCGCCCGAATTCTGACTATTTTTGGGAAGGATAATCATAACAAGAAAGATAATCATAATGCGGGCGATAATCATAACGCGAGCGTTTGTACCCGAAAGATAAATAACTATAACATGAAAGAAAAGCATAACATGAAATACAATCATAATATGGGCGTTTGTACCCGAGAAAAAGATAACCAATAAACACTTGAAAGATAACCATAATGTGGGCGTTTGTACCCTAAAGATAAATAACTATAACATGAAAGAAAAGCATAACATGAAAGACAATCATAACATGAAAGATAATCATAACATGGGCATTTGTACCCGAAAGATAAATAACTATAACATGAAGGAAAGGCATAATATGAAAGACAATCATAACATGAAAGATAATCATAACGCGGGCGTTTGTACCTGAAAGAAACATAATCATAAAAGGAAAGACAACACGGGACTTTTAGAGGAGTCGCGAAGATAGGTCTTCGATGGACCTTTGCCATTGCAAGACGGGTCTTTGATGAAAATTTGCCATTGCAAGACGGACTTTTGATGATGACTTTCCAACGAGGCTGATGAGCTTGACGAGCATTGCCTGGAGACTGAGGCAGCTAGGGCTCTTTCAAACGATGTTGATGAGTCTGAAGTTGACGAGACCTATGAAGATGATAAAGACGGAATATGCCACCTGCAGGATTTGAACTCCTTTATACAGATATTGATTTGAGGAGCAGTCCTCACGATCAGATTATGATCACTTGATTATTGTACCATGTGGGGGGAAAACACAACGCTACTAAGTGAATGAACGGCCTCCGAAAATTAATTTGATTTTTTTTTTTTTGTCTTTTTGAATTTTGATAATTTTGGGAGTCGCCACGCCGTTTTTAAAGGAAAACATTGAGAAACCTATTTTTAAAAAGATTTTGAGTTCGGGGGTCTGGTTACGTGTTTGGGAAGAACTTGAGAGTTCACCCAATACGCCTCTTTCGAGACTTTCAATCAAACATTGGACAGTTATAATCATTCAAAGTGTGTGTGTAATATGTGTCAACAAGCAAGGCATGCAAATCTGGAATTTCATTGATGGTATATGGACTGGGTACAACTTGTGAGCCATGATAGGGGGCCACACCCTTTACATATGATGACTTGCATTACAAGGCAAGGGCTGGGAACGATGCTCAGGAAGCTCTGATGTCGTCCGACACAGGACTTCCCATGAAGGGGATATCGGACGACAGAAGGCCTCATGGTCAGATTGTCCCTTACAACAATAAGGCTGCTCTGAAATTGGAACCACATTATTTTAAATAAGAGAAGACATTATTTAAGGTCTAAGTTCAGTTTGGGGTTGATTAGAGCGAACAAAGTCAAGATTGACTTTTAATGATAGAGATGTCATATGACATGGGACATCCGAAGTTGTCTATGTCATATGGCAAACCGCCTCCATCAATGGATCGCACCCAAACAGACCTTAGACACTCCAAATAGTGTCTAATGAGCCAAAGTTACTTAGGCAAGCTTTGAGTTACAAAGGGGGGGTCAATCCTGATAGATCTGAAGTCCAAGAAAAGCTTTACAGCCTTCTGAGAACTCTATGTCGTTATGACACAGGACCTCTTGAGAGTCCTGTGTCGTCCGACATGAGCAGCTCTATTTCGGTGCCCTTGATCTGGTTGATTTCCCCTTTGTTCCCAAAGCAAACCAAGTTACATTTATTAAGCGAAAGCAAGAAACAAGAATATTACGTGAGTATTATGGGAGGATCACATGGCTTTAATGGCCAAATGTGATGAATCACATATCTATGGCCATTTTTGTGTAGCCATCACCTCCTAACTCAATGGAAACTAGTAAAGATTCCAACTTTAATGGTGCTAATGTCACCAAATGTTCATATCTGAGGTGGGGAGAAGTGAATATGGAAGATTCACCTCTCCACCACCTTTATCATGTAAAATCCCCAATATTTCACATAATATTAAAGCAAGTAAGCATGCAAAATGATATAGATGTATGCAAGAGTTGATCAGAGAAAGAAAGAGGGTTTAGTGGCTACCTATTGTAGTCCACAAGGTAAGAACACCAATAGTATGGTGCTTACCCATTCAACACACCAACAAGGAAGGTTTTCTTTGGATCATGGCTTGGGTATGTGTATGTATGAGGAGGGAGGTGAGTATGTGTATGAGAGAGAGAGAGGATGGGACTCTATTTTGACAGAGTTTCCCCCCTTGCTAAGATCTCACCAAAAGGTCCCCTTAAAATGATCAGCCATGCCTTGTATTTATAGGCAGGCTGATGGGAAGCTTCATGTCATCCGACAGAGGGAGTTAAACCGCCTTAGTGTCATCCTATGTCGGACGACAGCGTACATCTTTTTGGCACAGTTGGGCCAAATGGATGGCAGGCCCAATGGGTTGAGTGGGCAATGGGTATATTGGACTCAGATTGCATTTTAGCAAATACATGAGCCCAAAAATCAATGAAAGTGGACCCAAAACATAAGTTCGGGTCGGGGTACTCACAGAACCCCTCGGCGACGTCACTTCCACGGGAAGTGGGGACGTCGACACAATGAGAATCCCTAACCAGACACGAACGGCGGGGAAAAGGATGGCCAAGGTGGTCAAGTGGTTGTACCTTTTATGAAAAGGATTCCTACGTATCCCGTGGGGGAATCAAGTCGAATCGTAGTTCAAAGAAGATGGACGTTTGCGTCCCTGGGGGAAATTGACCATGATGGTCATGCGGCTAGACCTTTTATGACAAGGATTCCTACGTATCCCGTGGGGGAATCAAGCCGAATCATAGTTCGTACAAAAGGTGGCGCTAATGAGAGGCCACGGGCTTAGTACCCAAGAGCGACTGTTCCAAGGGGAGTCACCCCGTAGATGGGTGTTTGCACACGAGATTGACTGTTTCGATGGGAGTCACCCCGAAATTTGGGTGTTTGCACCCGGGATTGACTGTTCCAAGGGGAGTCACCCCGAAGATGGGTGTTTGCACCCGAGATTGAATGTGTCAAGGGGAGTCACCCCGAAGATGGGTGTTTGCACCCGAGATTGACTGTTTGTTCCGAGGGGAGTCACCCCGAAGATGGGTGTTTGCACCCGAGATTGACTGTTCCAAGGGGAGTCACCCCGAAAGATTGACTGTTCCAAGGGGAGTCACCCCGAAAGATTGACTGTTCCAAGGGGAGTCACCCCGATGATTTGACTATTTTTCTTTGGGAAGTCACCCGCGAATTTGACTTTTCCTTTGGGAGTCACCCGCGAATTTGACTGTTTCGATGGGGAGTCACCCCGCGAATTTGACTTTTTTCTTTGGGAGTCACCCGCGAATTTGACTTTTTTCTTTGGGAGTCACCCGCGATTTTGACTTTTTTCTTTGGGAGTCACCCGCGATTTTGACTTTTTTTCTTTGGGAGTCACCCGCGAATTTGACTTTTTTCTTTGGGAGTCACCCGCGAATTTGACTTTTTTCTTTGGGAGTCACCTGCGATTTTGACTTTTTTTCTTTGGGAGTCACCCGCGATTTTGACTTTTTTCTTTGGGAGTCACTCGCGAATTTGACATTTTTTTTTTGGAGTCACCCGCGAATTTGACTGTTTTGATGGGGAATCTGTACGGTCTTCCGGACCGAGTAGTTTATAGCCATTCCGGGCTAAGGATCTTGGTAATGATCTTGTGAAAGACTGAGAGAGGTGGGCATTTAAACCTAAATGAAGTGGTGAATTCTGGTGATAGGCAGTCAAAGGGACTGACAAAATTGACCAGGGGCAAAAAGGGGAAAATCACCCCTTCCGGACTGTGGATGTCGTCCGACATGGGGCTTTCCCCAAGCTGATTTAATTAAAATAGTTAGGTCGTAAGACAGAACCCAGAATTGCATCCTCCGCCGAGTTCAGAGAGAGAAAGAGAGAAAAAATTTGAAAGTTTCTCCCTTTAATTTTGATTTTAATCAAGAATTGAAAATGCCTCCGCGAGCGGAATCGAGAAGGAACGTGCAACGATCACTGTCCGAGAGGAGGAAGCTCGTTGATCGGAACAAACGGAAGAAATTTCCGGAGGGAAATGGGCTTTATCCGGGCCTTGATTTTCATACTTCCACCATGGAACGAATGGGGGTAAGTATTCTAAACCATCGGCCCTTCCCTTTTCCTTTCCGAAATTGGATTTATAGGGCTCGAGATAGAATTTGGGGAAATCGCACCCAAAGGAATGTTGCATGCTTGGCATGAAATGCATTGTTTTGAAAAGATTTTTCTTTTTTTCCTCTCTTTTTTCTTTTGAAAGAGTTGTGTGATTTTTGAAAATGCACATGAGAGAATGCACACATTGTTATGAGTATGTTCTGATACCTGTGTTGTGCTTACCTGCAGGCTTTGCGGACCAAGGGGTCCCCTGAGGCGATTGCGACTATTTGGGGCCTTCTTCCTGGCTCTTCTGATTTGCCGGACAGTCCCAAGGGCTTGATTTTTGCAGCTGGTCTCGGACCATTCTTTACTGCCGTTGGGGATTTTGGGGACACGCCTAGGAGCGTGGAGCTAGTGCGGGCTTTCAGGCAGTACTGGTGGGACTCTACCCACACTTTTCACTTGTCTTGGGGTGAGTCGACCATCACTCCCTATGATTTTACCGCCATTACCGGTCTGCGGTTCACGGGCAGGCCCATCTTTTCTGAGGACCCTGGTGTGCTGAGCCCAGACGCTATTAGAGCATTGACTGGCCTGACCCTTCGTCCGAAGGGCAATGGGGTCCCGTTGGCGGATTTACATTCGGCTTTGACGCATCAGTGTCGTCTCTTCTCTGAGGGTGCCGCTACTGTTACAGCTGAGCAGTTGGCGAGGACCTTTGTCTGGGCTGGATTTTCCGACACCCTATTTTGTAATGCCTCTACGATGGCATTGACTCTTCTGCTAGAGCCTCTTAGGGATTGGGGCCAGGTATCCACTTTTTCATGGGGCGAGGCCGGCTTAGCTCAGGTGTATAGAGGCCTGGATGAGGTGAGCAGAGGCAGTGTGACCTCTTTGGATTTTTATCAGACTGTTCTGGAGGTATGCTTTTTGTTTTTTCGCATATTGGCTGCTGCATTGACTTTTCTGCCATCATTGCATCACTGCTGCTGCGCACTGAAAGCTTTCTGTCTTTTGATTTCAGGTGTGGGCCTATGAGGTGTTTGGCTACTATGCCTGGACTGTGCCTGAGAGGATTGTTGCAGATTTGTTCCCTGCTATATCCGTCGGTGGACTTTTGGGGCAAGGGAGAGCCGAAGAGTGGACGGGGTGAAGCCCCGGAAGACTACTTGTTATCATGACACGATGATTGCCCTGAGGGGCACCCCTGCTGGGTTGAGACTGTTTCCCTGGCATGGCAGGTATGGTGAGGATGTAGTTGGTGATGCTGCTTTGGTGACCAGGATGAGGAGGCTTTTGATCGGCCTGGAGGGAGATGCCCTGTACTTGGGGGAGAGAGTCTGTAGGCAGCACGGAGCAGCCGCCCGTGTTCCCCATGATCCTCCTGTGGGGATATGGCATATCCGGGCCTTACCTGACTTGGAGCGGTTGCGGGCCGGCATTGATGCTGCAGAGTTATCTGATGATGGGGATTATGCTCAGTTTGTTTTTACTCGGCTGGTGACCCCTCAGGTTATGGCTGCCAGGAGGGCAGCGGGGATGCAGATACCGATGCCTCCCCGATTTTTTGAGTATGAGGCTGGGGGTATCATTCGCCGCTCCTCATTTGATATGTCTGAGACTCATCCACATCTGCGGCTTCCCCGCGGGACTACTTCTGTGAGCAATCTTTTCTTTTCTGATTCGTTCAAGCCTTTTACTGCTTTACTGTCTGTATTGATTGCTTCTGACTGCCTTTTTGTTTCCATTGAACAGGTCCCAGCCAAGACGTTCAGGGCGGTGGCCAAGGCACTTACCGGGGCTGTGAAGATGTTGCACCAGTTTCAGAGGAGAGCGGAGCATTGGAAGGGGAGATGCACCTCCCAGCCTGGTGACGTCGTGCCTCCGAAGAAGAGGCACATGCCGGCCTTGGCTCCTTCTAGCTCACAGGCGGGCGGTTCGAGTCAGCAGCCCCAGCCCGATGATGATGATGA
This sequence comes from Adenophora triphylla var. japonica, assembly GCA_022495995.1. Taxonomy (NCBI): domain Eukaryota; kingdom Viridiplantae; phylum Streptophyta; class Magnoliopsida; order Asterales; family Campanulaceae; genus Adenophora; species Adenophora triphylla. The sequence continues at coordinate 268,730 of JAFEMH010001007.1, forward strand.
TGGCGAGGATGATCCTTATCAGCCCCCTTTTTCCACAGTGCCTGAGTGGCATCGATATTATGGCGAGCCTCGGCCTTGGGCCCAGTATGAGGATGATGATGACTCGGATGGCGAGATCTACGAGATACAAGAGGGTGGCGACGACGGCCAGGAGCAGAGCGTCTCAGAGGAGGAGGTAGGCAGCGTCCAGGACGACAGCGGCTCCGAGGAGGATGGGGAGGACGATCCTGAGTCAGAGTGATCATGGCCGTCTCCTTTTGTCATGCTTTGGACTCTTTTGGGAGAGAGAGGAGATAAAGACAATGCATGCACTATTTTTTGCTTTTTGGGTTGTAAAACAAGCATTTTATTGCATTTTGTATTTTGATGACTGAAATATTTGCTTATTTGTATATTTGTTAGCTCATATGCACAAATCCGTCCCAAGAATGGCATAAGATGGTGGTTTTTGATGTGATTGGGTGTTTTTGTGATTTTGTATGCATTGTGTGGTGTTTATGTGTCTGTGGGGGTGTTGGATACGTTGGATCCTCTCCCGTGGGCTTGATGAGTGAAGGGGAGTGTATATGTATGGTTTTTGGATGTTTTAGATAGGTTTGGGTAGGCTTTTGAGCAAGCATTGGATTGCAGAGGAATTGCTGCAGTTGCAGCTGTTGCTGGTCCTGATGGGACATTTCATGTCGTCCGACACATGACTTCATGGAACCTTCCTGTCGTCCGACATGGAGAGTCTGGGGGACATATTTCTTGATCAGCAAGCCCCAGTATTTAAAAGGAGGCAGACTCGTAAAAAGCACATTCCACCAGTCACAGCAGACTTCAAACTGGTCTTTCACCCCAAAATTGACTCCAAGATTCGACCTTTGACCCGAAATGGAGCATTACAATGAGAGATCTAAGATCAGGGAGCGCCAATTTCATTCCGATCTCATCAATCTAACCCGCCATCATCGTAGCAACAATAGGAGGGTTATCGACCAACGATATGGGTTGAGATGCATCTGGGCATTAAAGGAGTGGGCGATAGATTGGAATCTTCTCCGGGCCGCGTCCAAATACTGGGATTGCGAGAGGCATGTCTTTACCCTCTCGTATAATGATCTTACGCCCACTATCAAAGAGTTTCAGGCACTGACTGGGGGAGCTGAGCTCAGAGATGCAGTCTTCCCACGAGATTCACGACCCTTGACTGAGCAGCTGGCCGATTTCTTGGGATTTCATATAGAGCAGGTATCTGATCTAATTCTCGACCCGTCCTTTGTTGACCTGGCCCAGATAGCCCGATTGGCTGTATCACATCCGGATCTTTTTGACCTATCCACGGCCATGGACATTTTCATGCTGATTATGATCTCCATATACTGCTTTTGTGAGTATGACGGGGTGTGCTCCGGTTTACTGCTAGGAGTTGTCAGGCAGATGCGGGGTTCTCATGGTACCGCATTGACTGAGATCTGGCCCGGGCAGGGAGAGAGAGACATAGTTCCCATTTTGCTGGCAGAGACATATCATGGGATGGACCGACTGGCTGGAGGGTCATTGCACATGGGACGCGGCAGCCCCAGTCTCTTATCGTTATGGCTCTTTGAGCGGTTGAGACTTATCTCTCCATTACCCGCAGGGCAGACTGCAGCACCATGGGTTACACAGCAGAGGCGAGTGGCTCCGGAGGTTTCACAGGAACTGGCAGAGGCAATTGGCCAGGTATACTACCACTAATATTCAGTACTGGATTCTCGGATGGAGGCTTGAGACCATGAGCGGCAGACAGGATGATTCTGTTGTCGTGAGGCTGCCGGGATTGCACTTTTCATCATTTAGCATTCCATTACTTGTTCTGAGACGGTATGGGTACCCACAGCAGGCTATTGGTGGTTTCAGAGAGCAGATGGCCCGGGATGCCGTTCCTCTTGACATGACTGACGTCTGGACTCTCAAATTTTTTGCCAGGGCCTTTTCGGGAGCAGCTTTTCCCGCTCACACACTGATACAGAAGACCCGAGGGATCACATATCTGTCCACCTTGTATCTCATTTGGTATGGGGAGCAGATGGGACCGGTTCAGCACACCATTGAAGTATATTGCCGAGGGATCCGAGGAGGAGACCAAACTAGCCAGGAGTTACGTGATGCTGAGGCGCTAACTGACCCAGACAACGTGACCGATGATCCGGCAGCAGATTTTGAGAGACTGGTAGAGAGGAGGGCCAAGATGAGGGATGACCCTGAGGTTATGGCTCGGAGGACAGCTTTGAGAGAGGAGAGGGCTTCCCAGGCGGCGCTGAGAGCTGTCGGATTGGTTGACTTGCCGACTCATATTATTCCTGAGCTAGGACGACGGGAGACAGAACTGTTTGGGATAGCTAAGCCAAAGACCTCCCGAGGACCGAGGAAGAGGAAGAAGAAGAATGCTAGTTCGGAAGTGGGAACGAGTGACTAGGATTAGGCGACCGGTCATTGTATCCCTTATTGCCGACACAAACAGTTTAGGCGTATCTTTTTAAAAGATTTTATTTTTGCTAATGTTAATGAGTCGAGAGTAGACCATGCTTGAACTCATCAATGAATGTATTAATGTGATGAAAGTTGAAATTACTTCAGAACTTAATCAAGACACATTTTGGTAATCATGAATACAACTGTTGACAGGATTTGGTGATTTTTATGATTTTTAGACCGAACCGCGAACGGCTGCCTACGTTCTCCTTTTACAGAATGGACTAAGGGGCTCAGGTCTCCGTAGTTCGACCCAATTAACTCTGTGTTTAAGAAAGGGATAGATAGAAGGGGGACAAGTGGTGCAACCCTGTTTTTTACCTAGACCGCCCGTTTTTAGGGTTTTCAGCCTAGTTGGGTATATTCTTTAGCACCGAGCGCGCCCTTTATTTATCACGGACTGCCTTTTGAGAGGTTTTCAGTCTCGTCTGGGTACATTATTTTCGCGCTTTTGTTTTTGTTTTTCTTTTTTTTTTTTTAAAAAAAAAATTCTCTTTTTTTTTATAGAGGGGGAAGACTCGATTCAGATGTAATAACGGCGTAATTTGTCGCCGTTCACTGGGTGCATGAAGGGGTTACCATCCAAATCTGTCAACTTCATTGCTCCGCCAGAGAAGATCTCTTTTACCAAATACGGGCCCACCCAGACTGGCGCCCACTTGCCCAAAGGACTGAATTGATTCGGCGGCTTTCCTTTTAGGACCAAGTCACCCACTTTAGTGTCGCGGGGATGTACCTTCTTGTCAAAGGCCCTAGCCATGCGCTTCTGATAGGCCCGGATGTGCTCCATCGCCTTAAGCCTTCGCTCGTCTAGAAGAGCTAACTCGTCATGTCGACTCTGAAGCCAGTCTATCTCATTGACTTCATTTTCAAGCAGGACCCGGAGGGAGGGTATCTCTAACTCAATGGGCAAAACGGCATCCATTCCATATGTCAAAGTGAACGGGGTTTCACCGGTGGCTGTTCTTACTGAAGTACGGTAGCCCCATAGTGCCAAGTGAAGCTTCTCAGGCCAATCCCGGCTCCTTTCGGCCATCTTCCGGATGATCCTTTCCAGGTTCTTGTTTGCTGCCTCGACAGCACCATTGGTTTGAGGGCGATAAGGGGAGGACTTATGTCGCTTGATCCTGAATTCCGCGAGCAGTTCGTCGGTATGTCCCTCGAAGTGTGACCCATTATCGGAAATAATCTCGTTCGGAATGCCGTATCGGCACAAAATGTTTTCTTTTATGAAACGGGCTACCTTTTTGGAGTTTAGGACCTTGTAGGACGCCGCTTCAACCCACTTGGTGAAGTAATCCACAACGACCAACACGAATTCATGCCCGTTACTGCCGGCAGGAGTTATCTTCCCAATAACGTCGATCCCCCAAGTTGCGAATGGCCAAGGAGTGCTCATACAGTAGAGATCATGGGGAGGTATATGGTTGAGATTGGAGAACCGCTGACACTTATCGCAGGTTCGCACAAACTGAATACAGTCAGTCTCCATGGAGATCCAATAATAACCCATCCTGAGTATGCTGAACATCAAGGCTCGGGCGTTCATATGTGGTCCACATGCGCCACCATGGACTTCTTCCATGACCTTTTTGGCCTTAGACTTGCTGATACAGAGTAGAAGTGGCCCTCGGTGCCTTTTCTTCCATAAGTCATCTCCCAGAATAACGTACTGTGCAGACAACCTTTTCAACGCTTGTAAGCTTTTGGCGCGGAGACCTTCTTTCGGCCTACCATCCTCTTCTGTCGGGAACGATGCTTCGCCATGCTTAAGGTACTGAAAGATCTGGCTGTACCATAGGTCATCGACTTTTTCTAGCTCAATCTGGCAACAGTAGGCAGGGTTCTCGTGCCTCCCAACTCTTAATGGCTTTACTGACTTTCCCTCCGGAATCTCTACCAAAGAGGCTAAAGTGGTCAGGGCATCTGCGAACCTGTTCTTGTCCCGGGGTAGATAGTGGAACGTGACCTCCTTGAATTGGTCGATCAGGTCCTCCATGTAAGCATAGTACATCTGCAGGTATTGGTCCACAGTTCTCCACTTATTGGACACCTGATTGATGATTAGCTGAGAGTCTCCGTACACCTCCAACTTTTCGACGTTTCGCTCCAAAGCTGGCTCGAGGCCAGCTATACAAGCTTCGTATTTCGCGGCATTATTAGTTGCCGGGAAATTCAACTTGATAGCAATGGGGGTATGCACATCCTTAGGATCAACCAACACCATTCCGATACCATTGCCCCTCTTGTTGGCGGCACCATCAAAGAACAACTGCCAACGTTCTGTTCCTTCTATCATGAAAATTCCATCGTCTGGAAATTGAGGTTCGAATTCAGGCGCTTCTGAGCTTGGGAAATCTGCCAAATGATCTGACAGAGCTTGGCCTTTGATTGCCTTGCGGGTCACGAACTTGATATCAAATTCGGCTAAGAAGAAGGACCACTTCTCAAGCCTTGATGACAGAGAAGACTTACCGAACAGGCATTTGATGGGATCCATTTTTGACACCAGGTGCACTGTATGTGCCAGCAGATAATGTCTCAATTTGCTGACCACCCATACCAAAGCTGCACAGGTTTTCTCTAAAGCTGAGTAATTCAATTCACTGCCCTGAAGCTTTCGGCTGACGAAGTAGATGGCGTTTTCCACTTTTGAATGTGGCTTTTCTTGCGCAAGCATGGCCCCGACAGCCATATCTGTAACTGTCAAATATAGCAACAAGGGCTTGTCCTTATGTAGAGGACACAGGATTGGGGGATGGACCAAGTAGGCCTTGATTGTCTCGAAGGCGGTTTGACACTGTTCGTTCCATTCAACCTCCTGATTCTTCCTGAGCATCTTAAAGATCGGCTCACAAATAGAGGTTAGCTGGTGGATGAATCGGCTGATATATTGGAGACGGCCCATGAAAGCCTTCACCTCTGTGACTGTCGTCGGTGGCTTCATCTCCATGATGGCTTTAATCTTTCTTGGATCGGCTTCGATTCCTCGTTCCGTGACCATGTATCCCAGAACCTTTCCTCGGACTACGCCAAAAGTACATTTTGCTGGGTTCAATCTCATGTCATGTTCCCGCAGCCGGTTGAAGAATTTCCTCAAGTCGACCAAGTGTTGGCCATCTGATCCCTTGGAATGGATAATCATATCATCAACGTAGACCTCGATCTCCTTATGGATCATGTCATGAAAAAGTGCAGTGACTGCTCGCTGGTAAGTGGCGCCGGCATTCTTCAGACCGAAGGGCATAACCGTATAGCAGAAGGTTCCCCAAGGGCTGGTGAAGGCAGTCTTTTCCTGATCTTCTTCGGCGACTTTAATCTGATTGTAACCCGCAAAGCCATCCACGAATGACTTGACTTCGTAACTGGCAGTAGTATCCACCAACAGGTCGATATTTGGCAGGGGAAAATCGTCCTTCGGGCTAGCCTTGTTTAGGTCTCTGAAATCTACACAAACCCTGACTTTGCCATTCGATTTGGTTACCGTCACTATGTTGGCCAACCACTTGGGGTATTCGACCACTCTAATGAAACCCACTCTGAGCAGCTTCTCTATTTCTTCTTTGACCTGGAGAGACCATTCTGGCTTGATCCGGCGAAGCTTTTGCTTGACTGGCCTGGCTTCTGGGTCCAGGGGTATTCGGTGCTCAATAGTTGAAGTATCCAACCCGGGCATGTCTTTGTAGGACCAGGCAAATACGTCCACGTATTCCTTGAGCAAATCGATGAGGGTTTCCCGTTCTTCCCCGGTGAAGAAACTGCCAATCTGTGTCTCTTTGGGCTTTTCAGTAGTTCCCAAATTCACTGTAGTTAATACTTCATCGGCAGCTTGGGCCCGATTGTCGTCTCGATCAAAAACCTGCTTTATATTATCATTTAAAAAGTTTTCATCTAAAAAGTCTGTGTCCTCTTCAAATGAATCATTATTAACCACTTTTAAGTCATTAAGATTTGCTTTAGTTAACTTATCATTTGTTAAGGTGGCAATTAAGGGATACGCAGAAAGGTCAACCATTTCATTCAACGCAAAAGGGAAGACAGAGTTAACGACACGGCGATGATCATCAGCCGTGAGAGTATCATACCTATCTAGAGACTCGAACTCGATAACAAGAGACTTAAAGGACTGACTCAGGATTACAGGGACAGACTTAGACTCATACACACCAGGACGAGGGGTCAGCCCGAGCTTCTCCATCATAACTTCCCGGCTGGCGATCGGTCCCTTGAAGGAGATCCAATTCCGGAGCGGCATCTCTGAGGTGCTGACGAATGTGCGCGGGTCAATCTCTTTGTCCCCACCAAACTCGATCACTGATACGTAATCTTTCCCAGTCAGAAGGCCAATCATAGGTACATAATCATCCCCGATCAGAAGGTCAACCATGCTGAAAGGATCTTTAGCAACAGCCCCGGCCATTAGCGGTGTCTCTTCACATAAATCAATCAACGGTGCTTCCATCAGTGGATCAGCCTCGGCGGTTTCTGATAAATCTGCTTCCTCGAACAAAGCTGCGACATCTTCGCCCATATCGATCTTGGTGGTTTTGTCAACTTCCCCAATTATAGGCTCGACCATAGATAACCTCCTGAAATGGTCAGTGAAATCAGGACTTCCCCAGAAGTGATATTGGCTTTCGAAGGTAGTCACAGCCCCTGGAATGTGAGGCTTGTTAATGATAAACTCCTCGATAGGGTTGCTTTTCAAAGTAATATCTTTCATCTTCTCGAGCTGGCCCCTGGGGCACACAAAGTCATCACCCTTTTCTTTGACGAAGTATTTTTCCAAGGAAGGGTGGTAAGGACGGAGATTAGGTTTGACATATGGCTTTCCAGCAGCACTAGCCTTTCTCTTTCCTGCGGCTTCAATCCTGTCGGCCTCTTTGTCCTTGGGGGTTTTCCCAACATACCCCAGACCTTCCCTATCCTTCTTCGGCTTTAATTCCTCAAGCTTGTGGGTACCCTGCAGATGTCTCCCAAGGCCTAGCCCCGGAATGTAGTTCATATGCCTCATCATCACCATAACTGGAGGGATCTTATCAAAGGAAGTTGTTAGGTCAATCGTGCAGATCTGGGCTTTTGTGCTCTCGATCCTGAAACCGCTCAACATCAAGTTGGCTTCATCGTGTTTAATTTCCATTACCGGCCTTCCCTCATCATCGGTGCCTTCGATGGTAACACTATCTCCATAAATGATGGTCAGCTCGCCGTCTTGGATGAACTTGACACACTGATGCAAGGTTTAAGGCCTAGGAACCATCTCAAAGGAGAGTCATCGAGGGATAAGTGAAAGTAAAGGGCTAGCATCTCTTCGGTGGCCCCTTTGGCACCCATTGACATGATGTAGCTGTTCATGTGAGTTTTAGGGCATATAGAGCCTTCAAACTTAGTTATGGGGAGCATCTTGAAGTTTTTCGGGATGGCCTTGGAGTCCTTGAGCTCTACAGAACTGACCATGGTGGACCCAAAAGTCATCTTGTGCAATTGTTCTTTCACATACTACAGTTCTTCTTTCAAACTTGAAACCTCGGAAGATGGGGGTTGTCCTACAGTTGGAGCTACTGTCGAGGATGGCACTGGAAACTCTGGCGTGGACCTGATTGGCAAGGCAGCCGAAGGAAGACCAAGAGTGCTGGGTATGCTAGCATTGCTGTCCATTAAGCTAAATGGGCTGGGGATCTTGTTCCCGTACATGTCGTAACCATTAAATTGGACATCGGGATTCTGTGGCCCAAACTGTACTGATTGGCTGCCGACCTAACCATGGGCAGGGGACCTGATACTGATGCACGGAGCTGAATACGGGGTGGAACCGTACAGATGCTGGGTGAGAGGAGAACAAACCGCAGGCTGAGGGATGTTGCTTTGGAATTGGGGTTGTGGATATTGCGGGAGATGATCCTGACAAATCTGGTTTCCTGACATACGATACCCGCTCTGCTGCTGATTGGACTGATCATGAGGAGCAACAAACTGACCACCAAAGGCTGGGTTGGAAGGCTGACCTGCGCTGTTATACGGACCTTGACCCTGAGCCCCAAACTGATTCTGAACATACCCAAACTGCTCCTGGTTGACACCACTAGGCTGCTGACTCTGCCCAAGCTGATTCTGGGGATAAAACACAAACTGGTCCTGAGCACTGACCCTTGGGAAGGAGCTTGATTCGCCTCTCATCCTGTATTGCCCACCATAAGTAGATACTGGGATGAGGGGAGGTCTTGACATACTCCCATGAGTCGGCATTGGGAAAGAGCTAGGCACACCATAGGAGATTGGTGGGGGCACTTTGTGAAAGCCTTGCCTAGGTGAGGATGGGGGAACAAAACCAGTGCCGGTGATAGTAACATCGGGCTCTTCACTGATTTCTTCGTACGAACCATCGGGGCGATGGATTATGGTGACGCCTTGCATGCGCATTACTTCGACATAGCGAGCCCAACCGGCCTCCTCACGGGCACGAGAGGCTTCGAGAGCAGCACGGAGAGAAGCTTCCTGAGAGAAGTTGAAACCTGGGTGAGGGTTAACAAACGGACTTCCCGGGGGTGTCATGTGAGGACCCACGCCATAACCACTGCTAGGAGAGGCATTCAGAGCTACGTTCGGCCCCGCATTCTGACCCTGATCCGGCCCTATACCTTGACCGACATTCTGATTCTGAGCTGGATCAACACTCGCATTCGGACCCAAACCCGCTGAAACTTGTGAATCTGCCATTTCTGAGACTGCTGGAAACGAACCCCTGACTGGAGAGAAACTGATTAACCGACCACCCGGAACTCTGACCCAATACTTGCTCGCTATAAGGGGGAGAGAACGGTTTTAGGTAGGGAGAGGATAGGCTTAGGACGGACTCATGCATATGGTCTTTTTTTTTTTCCTTTTTTTTTATATATTTTTTTAAATGATTTTTATTAATCCTAGGAATGGTTGGAAAAGGGGGACACCTTCTTTTTCGCATTCTACGCTATTCCTGGATCAGTGGGTTCCATCACTATGTCTATGGACCCCCTGTATTCCACCTGTATTGCACCTCCGGGACGGACAATCCCTGCAGAGGTCCTATAGGGCACGTGGAACCCACCAATCGAAAGGGAGAACAAACCTATGGGCATACAAGTCAAAACAAGTCAAACTCGAGATTTTCAAAACCAAGTCCAATTCAATGTCTAGACTCGGGAGGAGAGAGGGTCGAAAGTACGTTTGGATGTACGAGACCACAATTTGCAGGAAGAATCCTGGAAAAGGTTTGGCATGACCTCTCCTCTTTTCGAGTCAAAAATCCGGCATGTCCTCTCGTCGCTTCATGGCGGAGTTTCGGTATAACCTTCCATTAGTACGTGTCAAGAATTCGGCATGGTCCCGCGTTGGCACATGTCGAGAACGCGTCATGACTTCTTGCGAAGCCAAGTCGAGAAATTGACATGCACCTACATCGAGACATGTCAAAGTTTTGACATGTACTCACGTTGAGTTACATCGTAATTTCGGCATGAAGGAGGAAAGTATGCCAAGATTTTGTAGACGGAATAAGACTCGGACTTTGTGAGAAAATTTTGAAAACCGAGTTTGAAAAGTGTTTTGAAAAGTATTTGCCAAAAACCAACCGATCACGGTAGAAAGTGTGTCACGGACAAGTGTTGTCTGACTCCACAGGCAATGTGAGGACCCCGACCCGGAACCTAACGCGTGTCCCGAGTTGGAGCGTCCCCAAACTAACTCAAATCACCTAAACTTTTTAAAACTTTGATATAACTTTCAAACATAACACAATTAACATAACCATCTCAAAACAACTCCACTACTCTCCACATTGGAGGAAGAGTGGACCAACTTTGAAAATACTAAACTGTTTTAGTTACAAAAGATTGTGGTTTTAACGTAGAAATTAAAGTTTATAATTACAAACTCCATAAAGGAATTATACCAAAATATACATTCTACGCCAACCTATACGTACCCCGACAATCCCCAAAATCACTTCCAAACTCCTCTCCGCCCTTACTTGCCCGGTCCGCCTGTCTCGGGATCTAAAAACATTAAAGGGAGAGGGGTGAGAATAAATCTCAGAAAGCTATTATGAATGCAGCAATATGTCAAATAAGATGAAACACATAACAAGTTGCATATAACACATTGGAAAAGCTGTAAACACTTTACATTACCTCGGTTTACCTTTTTCCCGTCTGAACAATAGTCGTACAACATTGGATATAATATTCCAATCTTAGGTGAGCTGCTTAAGCAATACTCACATCTTATAAGACCCATTATTCAGGGAACCATATAAGACAGTAGCAACTCTGTAAGGCTTTTGGCTCAATACAGATGCTATAACCCCGACCTGTGGCCACAGGAGGGGACGGTCATAGATATAACATAATCCGATCACATTAAGTCACACTTCCATAATTGATCGTATTATGTTATACCCCCAACATCAGCTGATTAACACATTATCAAGCACATAATAGATACTTGAAACATAATCCACAAAAGGGATAAGCATCATAGCCACATGGTAAAATATACTCATGTTCAACCAATATCATAGTGCAACATTTATTCAACACACTATGCATAATATAATCAATGAATATGAACTCAAGTAAGGCATTGAGGTATCATCAATCCACCCTACATAGTCATTATACAATAATACATGGCCTCTATTAAGGTCCAAGTTAAATCTACCAAGTTGGAATCACATTTGTCAAATTACCAACTAGGCTACCTTGCATTTTCCAAGCAATATTTAAAGTACTTCCCCAATTCCATTTGATCACTTAATATGTCATTGTGGAGCCAAAGTATTCTACTTTAATATAGGTTAAAGAGATTTCATTTTGGTTCTAGTTTGATTAGGTTTGAATAGCTCTAAAGTTGGTGCAATGTAACCACGCCAGGGCACGACTCATGCCCCAGGGTACGACTCGTGCCCTTTTGGCCTCACTCAGAATAATGCGTCCCTTGACCAGCACGACTCGTGACTTTCACATGGCACGACTCGTGCTTGAGGGCAAGACTCGTGCCAATTTCCCTTAAGTTGATCAGAACGACTTGGCTCTCCTTTCACGATTCGTTACCACGAGTTGGCCATGGGCACGACTCGTGCCTAGGGGCACGACTCGTGCCACGGCCAGAAATAGGCATCAGCAGCAGCAACAACTTCATATTTCCAAGAAACCAATTTCCAACCAAGTTTTCTCTAATTTGTGAACCTAAAAGGAAATTCTAACTTTGATAACTTCATTCTAACTCATTTAACTCCAAAGTATCATGTCCTAAACATAGATCATTACCACTTGGTTTTCCACCCAATTTACTACCAATTTTCAAGATTTCCATTCTAATCCAACCCAACCCATTTACTTCTACTTCTTACCATTTTCATGAACAACAACATTTTCTATGACACTAACCAATTCCTCAATCCAAGAAGATTTCCCCAAAGCATCAAATAACCATTATAACAACAATAACAACATTTAATAGCTCATGAACATTTAAAGAAGGGAAGGGTCATAATAACTCACCTTAGAATTTTAGGATGGATTAAGGATTTTCTTGGCTTGATGAACTCCCTTAGATGCCCCGAACACAAAAGTACACCCGGATTGGAAAATGGAGGAGGATTGAGTTCTCTAGGAACTTGGAAAGGATGCTTCCATGGAAGAGCTTCTATGGAGTTTGGCTAGGAGGAAGTAAGAAGAAAATGAGGAGGTGAAAGTGAGGGAGGTGAAGGAAGTATGGGAGGTATGGGAGGGTTTGACTAATGTGAAAGAAAGATGAGTGAAATAGGGGGAGGGCATGGCCCCCCATGCCACAAATAAATCAAGGCTTTCACAAAATAAACAATTTGGTCCTCTAAATTCTAAGGTAGTGAAATTAAACCCTTTATTCTAATTTTCTTTGCCCACACACATTAACCTCATTTCCAATCTATCTATTTTCCTATATTATACTTCCCCCAAGAACTTTACTTTATTTCCCAATCATCCCATCCTAATATAAGAAATCAAGGATATAAAATGAACACATAATATTAACAATAATATTAAAAGCACATAATATGATGCTAAAATAGTGCCTAGGGTTAGGGTCGTTACACTCACTCCCCCTTAAAGAAAATTCATCCCGAATTTTAAAAAGACTAACTTGGATGCTCAAACAACCAAGGGTATCTCGCTCTCATCTCCGACTCTAGCTCCCACGTTGCTTCCTCAACGGTGTGATTCTTCCATAGGACCTTCACTATCGGAATACTCTTAGTCCTCAACTCCTTAACCTGGAACTCTAAGACTCTCAATGGTTCTTCCACATACGACATATCTGCTTGAATCTCATCGGGGGGAGAGCTTAAAAAATGAGAGGGGTCATGACAATATTTCCTCAACATAGAAGCATGAAACACATCATGAAGTAAAGAAAAAGACGGAGGTAACGCCAACCGGTAAGCCAAATCCCCAATCTTCTCTAGAATCTCAAACGGACCAATGAACCTCGGAGCCAATTTACCCTTATTACCAAACCTTTTAATTCCCGTCCTCGGAGAAACCTTCAAGAACACGAAGTCATCAACCTGAAAAGATAAATCCCGTCTTCTGTTGTCAGCGTAGCTTTTCTGTCTACTCTGAGCCATCTTCAATCTATCCCGAATCACCTTGATCTTCTCCGTAGAATCTCGAACCAAATCTGGGCCCCAAAGACTCGCTTCACCAACCTCGTCCCAACACATCGGAGATCGACACTTTCTACCATACAATGCCTCATACGGAGCCATCTCAATGCTAGACTGATAACTGTTGTTGTAGGCAAACTCAACTAGCGGTAGATGATCTTCCCAAGACAGTTGGAAATCCATCACACAAGCCCGTAACATATCCTCAAGTATCTGAATAGTTCTCTCGGACTGACCGTCGGTTTGAGGATGAAACGCCGTACTAAAACACAATTTAGAACCCAAGGCTTCATGCAATGCTCTCCAAAATCTAGAAGTAAATCTCGGATCTCTATCGGAAACAATACTAACTAGAACCCCGTGAAGTCTCACAATCTCCTTCATATATAACTGAGCTAACTTCTCCAACGAGAACTTGGTTGATACCGGGAGAAAATGAGCTGACTTTGTCAATCTATCCACAATAACCCAAATAGCATCCATCTTCATCGCGGTAAGAGGCAAACCCGAAACAAAATCCATCGAGATCCCTTCCCATTTCCATTTCGGAATATCCAATGGTTGAAGTAACCCCGCCGGTCTCTGATGTTCGGCCTTAATTTGTTGACAAGTTAAACACTTGGAGACATAATCCGCAATTTCCCTCTTCATACCATTCCACCAATACCCACGCTTCAAGTCTTGATACATTTTGGTACTACCCGGATGAATCACAAACTTGGACTTATGACCATCCTCTAAAACACGCCTTTTGATTTCCGGTGATGAAGGAACGCAAATTCTCCCTTGGAAGGTTAAAATCCCATCTCTATTCAACGCAAATTTCCCGGCTTTCCCATCTTGCACTTGATCTAAAATTTTCTTCAACTCCGGATCACCTTGTTGAGCTTCCTTCAACTCTCCATACAATGTAGGAACGGCTCGCACATTTGCAAGTAACACTTCACTCCTCAACTCTTGGGTACTCAAAGCTGTCACATAAGCCTTTCGGCTAATCACGTCCGCCACCACATTGGCCTTCCCCGGATGATAAGAAATTACACAATCAAAATCCTTCAAGAACTCAAGCCATCTCCTTTGTCGATTATTCAACTCCTTTTGGGTAAACAAGTATTTCAAGCTCTTATGGTCGGTGAATATCTCAAATTTTTCCCCATAAAGGTAATGCTTCCACTTATGCAACGCAAACACGATCGCCACCAATTCCATATCATGAGTAGGGTAATTCTGTTCCGCCGGTGATAACTTCCTAGAGGCATACGCAATAACTTTCCCATTTTGCATTAATACACATCCCAAACCCGCCTTCGAGGCATTACTATAGATCACAAAATTCTCACAACCATCCGGAAGGGTAAGAATAGGAGCCGTCGTCAACCTCTTCTTCAACTCATTAAAACTTTCTTCACATTTAGAATCCCATACAAATCATACATCCTTCCGAGTCAACCTAGTCAATGGAGTCGCAATCCGAGAAAACCCTTCAATGAACCTTCTATAATACCCCGCCAGACCAAGAAAACTACGAACCTCAGTCACAATCGAAGGTTGCTTCCAATTAACCATGGCTTCAATTTTTGAAGGATCCACGGAAATTCCTGAACTCGATACTACATGCCCCAAGAAAGAAATCCGCTCAAGCCAAAACTCGCACTTACTGAACTTGGCGTATAACTGCTTTTCACGAAGAACTGACAAGACAATCCTTAAATGCTTTTCATGCTCCTCCTGGGACTTAGAATAAACAAGAATGTCATCAATGAATACCACCACAAAGCTGTCAAGATAAGGCTTGAAAATACGGTTCATCATATCCATAAATACGGCTGGAGCATTAGTCAACCCGAAAGGCATCACAACGAACTCATAATGACCATATCTTGTTCGGAAAGCTGTCTTGGCAATGTCATCCGGTCTAATCTTCAACTGATGGTATCCGCTTCTCAAATCAAGTTTTGAGTAGATAACGGAACCTTGGAGTTGGTCAAATAAATCATCTATATGCGGAAGAGGATATTTATTCTTTATAGTGGCTTGGTTCAACAAACGATAATCAATACATAATCGTAAGGTACCATCCTTCTTCCTAACAAATAAAATCGGTGCTCCCCACGGAGACACACTCGGGCGAATAAAACCCCGGTCTAGTAATTCTTGCAATTGGACCTTCAACTCTCTTAACTCGGCCGGAGCCATTCTATAGGGTGCTTTAGAGATAGGTGAGGTACCGGGCACTAGGTCAATACAAAACTCTATCTCACGATCCGGAGGCATAGAGTACTCACCAGAAAACACATCACTAAATTCATTCACAACGGGGACATGAGCTAACTCGGGGGACTTCTTATTGGAATCTACCACATTAGCCAAGTATCCCGCACACCCCTTAGATAGCATCTTTCTAGCCTTTAAAGCAGAAATAACATATAAACCGAACATAGATTTGTCTGCATCAAATATAAAAGTAGGCACATCAGGCATAGTAAATGAGACTCGCTTTCTACGACAGTCTACCAAGGCATGACACTGACTCAACCAATCCATCCCAAGGATCACATCAAAGTCACGGATTGGTAACTCGACCAAATCCACCGACAATGTATGCCCACATATAGTCACATCACAACCACGATATATCAAAGAAGATGCAAGGCACTCTCCCATAGGAGTAGAGACCTCCAACACATAAGGCATAGATTCAGGCAATTTATACAATGAAAATGCAAAATGAGATGCCACAAATGAATGGGAAGACCCGGGATCTATAAGAATGCGGGCCTTATAACCCCCGAGATAGGGACTATACCTCTAATAACGGCATTGGGATCGACCTCTCCTCTACCCAAGGCGAACACTCGACCTTGCACTCTATCTTTGGGCTTCCCGTCTACATCTCTCTTCACACCACTACCTTGTCCCCCTTGACCACTACCCGAAGTTTGCTTCTTTTGCCACTTGGGACAATTCCTCCGGAAATGGCCTGTCGCCCCACACTCTAAGCATCGGCCTTGCTTGCTCCAACACTTGTCCTCCGAATGCCCTGGCTTCTTGCAATATCCACACAATGCCCCAAACTGACCTGGAGTCGAACGATTTGCCGAAGCTGCCACAAATCCTCCTCTACCTGCTCCCGGAGCTGATGTCCTTGGTTGCCCTCTGTTCTGCCCAGAACCTTGACCTTGGAATCTATTTCTGTTTCCGCCTTCAGATTTACCACGATGCTCCTCTATATCATTCTCAATCCGGTACGCCATATTCACGGCCGCTTGGAAGTTGGCAAAGTCATGCGTCAGTAACTGCTTCCGGAACTCCACCCTTAAGCCTTTCACGAACCGGTAGATCTGCCTCTCCTCCTCCCGTACCAAATGGGGACAATATCGGGCTAATTCCGTAAACTTGGCTGAGTATTGTGCTATAGTCATTGTCCCTTGCTCCAGTTTCAAAAACTCGACCTCCTTCTTATCTCTAGTAACCATCGGAACGAAATGATCCTGGAACTTACGTGTGAAATTTTCCCAAGTTTGCGGTGTCAAATCCCGATCCCAGCCATCCTTCACTACCTGCCACCAGTGCTCAGCGGGTCCTTCCAACTTGAAAACAGCGCATCTTACCTTTTCTGCATCCGAACTCTCCATTGCCGCAAAAATCTTATTCATAGCTTCCAACCATCTTTCCGCCTTCGCCGGATCCGGATCTCCGTTGAAGCTAGGAGGAGACATCTTCACAAATTTCTCTAAGCCATGGTGCCCTTGCCTACCTTCGGGTTGTTGTTGTCCCCTACCTTGATTCTGATTTTCCATATTCTGAAGAAACACTCGGAACATATCCATCATTTCGACATTCGGATTACCAACATTACCCAAAGCCCGATCCTGATTGCCATCATTCCCCGCCATTAGAACAAACTCCTGCATTAAACACTCGACGTCACTTATCACACACTCTCACTCAGCTAGACTCTACCCGAGAACTCTAACCGAGCTCTGATACAACCTGTGAGGACCCCGACCTGGAACCTAACGCGTGTCCCGAGTTGGAGCGTCCCTGTAAGTACGCCAATCCAATTCGCAACCTTTTAGATGCATTTTAATATAATAAAATTGCATTTAGGGGCATTTTGGTAAATTCCCGGCCTATCCCGAGAATTCCGGAAACGTTCCATGAGTTTCCCGCGAAGGAAGTACCTTTCGGTACATTATTCATGCCAAAGGACCCCTTGGGAATAAAACCTGTTGGACCTTTTGGGTATTTTCCCGGAATGTTCCGTAAGCTGGTTTTGGCGCCAAAAGCGGTTGAGCCACCTTGTGTCACGCGACAGCTTGAGGCATGGAAAGAGGACGCGTAAGGTCGTGCGACACACTAAGGCAGCCAACTGCAGCCTATAAATAAGACCCTCCCCCTCTCATAAAAGGGATCCCAACTTTAGCCTACTGTTACTCTGCAGGATTTGCAGCGTAACGAACCTCTCCAAACACAAACCTCTCTCTCTCCTACCTTCAAACTACCCAATTCCTCCCTTCCAAACCCAATTCTCAAGCCACACCAATTGAACCCCTTACATCAGTCCTTCCAGATCAGAAGTGAAGAATTGAAGGGTTCTATATCTAACTAGATATAGAATTCGTGGAAGCAACAAGGGTAACGATTCCCTAAACCCAATCTCTCTCTCTCTCTCTCTCTTGCTTAATTTCTTTAATTCTAGCATTTAATTTTGTTTGGATTCAGTAATCAGATCCTAGCTATCTGGATTACTGAATCCCAATCGCAATCTCTCTGTTTAATTTGAGTAATTCGTGCAATTGAGTCTATATTGTTGATTATTTGATTGAACTTGGTGTTTGGACCCCAAGGGGGTGTGGATCTACCCATATCCACACTCCCTGGGTTGATTTAGTTTCGTTTCTGTATTTCGTTCGTAATCTAGTTAAATGATTAGATCTGTATAGCTTTCTGTTGATTCTATGCTCATCTTGTTAAGTTTCTGCAGATGGCTCATATGTGTCACGCGACACCTTTGTCTCCAAGTGATCCTGTGTCACGCGACACATGTGGTCACTGGTGCGATGTGTCATGCGACATACATGACCCATCTGCAGAGACCCTTTTTTTTCCTTTGTAATCTGTTTTAGATTGTTTGTATCAGGGATGTGGCCTCCCTAAATAATGGGCTCACAATATGTAATTCTCGTTCCATAATTAATAAGATGCATTTTATCACACTTTGTTTATTATCAACATTTGCACACACTTTTGATTTACTTGGATGTTTTTGATTGAAAGACTCGTCTATGGACGAGGCGTGTTGGGTGAACTCTCGGTTCTTCCCAACACGTAACCTGACCTCCGAACTCATGTTTTCTCTCTAAACAAAAGGTTTTCAATGTTTTCTCTTAAAATGGCGTGGCGACTCCTTCTTTTCATTTAAACCGGAAACCCAAATTTCGGGCGAGCGCACATTCAGTGGCGACTCCGCTGGGGAATGTCACTTGAAAATCTATTTTTCAAGTGTTGAGTGGGTCAAGCTTTTGTTTAGTCAAAACATCCAATACATCCATTTTGTGTGCATTATTTGATAATCATTTGTGATTCATACATCTTGTTGATTATGGAACTTGTGAGCCCTTTGTGCTTGTGGCCATTCTTTCTTGTGCATTAGTACTTGTGTGTTGTTCTGGCTATGGTAAAACAGGGGGCTGATTTGATGATTGAAGAGGCTTGGTTCGGTGACCATCCGTGTCGTGCGACACCTTTGTCTCTCGGTTGTCCCGCGTGTCACGCGACAAAGGGTGGCCACCGAACATAACTTCGTAAGATCGGTTTGAGGGCAGTCCCTTGGATCAAGCAGGACTCATTTGATTATTGTTCCCTGTATATCTTGTGTGAGGGTGTGTGTTGTTGTTTTTCTTTTTTAAAAATAAAAAAAAATCTAAAAAAAATCTTGTTTTTTGTAAATAAAGGAATATAGTCATCCGCACACTACATCACTTAGATTTAGAACCCTCGGGTGCGATTGACGGCATCGCGGACGGCCATGAAATTCGCCTACGCTTGAGCGCCTGAAATCAAACCTAAACCCCTAGTGCGTTATAGGTGGCACCACACTAAACCTTACCCACGGTTGGTTTTCGATACAATGTTTTAATTACAACAAAATGAATTGTTTTTGAAAGATAGTATAGGTCCTTATACCTCCTTCCAAAACCTCACACCTTGTGGGCATGTTGCCAAATGCAACATGATTTCACGTGGGGACATGTCACTCCCGTGGCATGTTCTAAACGAGAGATCATGCCGCATTGCCAACATGTACCGATGAGAGGTCATGCCGGATTTTTCTTCGAAATTCTTCGAAAAGACCCGTTATGCTGCCCAAATTTCCTTAGAAATTTGGACGAACCTTTTCGTTCCATAAAGATGTTAGGGTTTGGCTAGGCATCATTACCTACTATACGTTTCAAAACAAAGCATTTGATGTAATTCGAACGTTGCGTCATTAGGTTTCCCCGAGGTATAGTTAGCATGAATAAAGGCTTATCCTTTCCCAACTGTATTTAGGATTTAAAATACTAATTTATACTTGAACATAAATAAATTTGTGTTTGTGCGAGTTTGTCCTGTTTCTTTCCCTCTCCCGTTACTCAAAAATTTCCCTTCCAGCATCTTATAAACCCATCTCTGCACCTGCAGCTACGGCGAGTTGGATCCGCTCTTCCACTTCAGGAGGTCGTTTGGTCCGTGTGCAAGCAGTGTCAGTTGGTTTGGAATCAGAAATGGTCGGCAATGGAGATGTTTTTTCTGCTGAGTCCGCTGGAGGCTCAGTGACAGTGGGTCAGATGGGTTTGAATGAGATGACTACTGAAGAATTGAGAGTGATGCTGGAAGCCACTCTAGCTCGGGAGCGTGAGGCTTGTCTCTTAGTCCAAAATGCCAAGGCTCGTGAAGAAGAAGCTCACAACCGCTTCGTGGAAGCTATGAGAGCCAAAGGGATTGCGGTACTTAGTCGGGAGGATGGTTCCTACGAAGAGATTACGGAAGATAGCCATAATGAAATCGGATCCGCTTTACCTGCTCAGCCAACCCAACCTAGCTACAATACGATGCCTCCCCCAGTGAGCTATGTTCCGCGATCTGATCAAGTAGCTTCTCCAGGAGTGGTGGCAAGTGACCAAGGAAGACTCATTCCCCCATCTTCTCAAGGGTATAGCCAGGTCATCCAGCAAGGTGTCAGCAGAAATGACGGTCGGCCTGCGAATTTCTTTGATCTCACTGCTTCTCCAACTCCTAATGCTCCAATGCCACAGTTTCAGCATGGACCTCAGTTTCGAACCAGCTTTTCCCAGCCTCAGTACAGTGTGTATCCGCATGGTTATCGTGGTGTTCAGTATGGTGTTCAAGTAATGGTCAAGACGGCTCTCAGAAATCATATAGTTCAGACGGTGTCTCAAGGTACCAAGCGCCCGCACTCAAGACAGCTTTTCTCAACCAGAAGTGTGTTCCACCCTTACGCGGCATATTTATGGTTCTACCCCATACTCAGCTCCGTGTGTCGGCTCAGATTATCTTCTCTTGGTCAAGATAAAGGTCACCGGCACAATACAGCTCCCAGAACCCCGGTGGGCAATTCAACGGTTATGATATGTATGGAAACAAGATTCCTAGCCTGATTAGCTTGTTGGACAGCAATATTGGAATTCCTAGTACTTTTGGTCTCCCACCAACCACTTTGCCCGTGGGACCTAATTCTGATTTCCCAATACCGTCGTCAACGGTGGCTCCTGCAATTCCTCAGACTTCAAGTTTGGCACCGGAAGTGACTGCTTTACTGAAACAGATGCAGCAACAGATTGACAGATTAACCGTGGGTTCTAGTGGTCTTAAAGTCGTGGATCCCGCCCAAATGACACCTTTGCCGCACAAGTTTAAGATGCCCAAGCTAGACTTTGATGGTACCGCCTGTCCAAAGACGCATATAGACACTTATGTGATGACAATGGGGGCAATGGGCTGCACTCCCGAATTCATGGCTTCCCACTTCCACCTAACCTTGAAAGGATCGGCACTTACATGGTTTTTAGCTCTGAAGCAAGAATGCCGTACTACTTGGAGCCGATAAACGAAGCCTTCCCGGAAAAGTACAAGGGTAATTTGGAATGGCGCACTACCCGAGATGATTTGGTAGGAACTATCCAGAAGTCGGATGAGTCAATCACGGAATTCTACAAACGTTGGAATGCTAAGCTCAACGAGTTATCGGAGCCAATCCCCCTCCAAGACCAAAAGGACATCTTTCTATCATGTGTTAAGCCAGCGCTTAGGGAAGCCATTGGGAAAGGATGGTACCCAGATCTGCGAGAGATGGTGGGAATGGGAGCAAGGAGTGAGAATAGACTGTTCAACCAAACTCCAAGTGCAAACACCAGTAACAACAGCAGTGGTGGAGGTTACCGATATCGTGCATCCAATCCTGTCTCAGCGATGGCGCCAAGAGGAAGAGAGCCGGCCAAAGACAATAGTATCAATAATCTTCAAAAGGGAGGTAACAATGTGCAGAATGTGATGAGGCTTCCACCTAGGCCACAACCGCGGTTTGATGATTTGGGTATGTCAACAGAGGAAGTTTTCAACGGTTTGTTACGAACTGGCATGATCAAGCCATTGGAGAACTACAAACCCCGCTCGCCCTAACCCTCATATGGATGCTAGTAAGTATTGCCGTTTTCACCAATTTCCGGGGCACACTACGAACTCTGCGTAACTCTCAAGAAGATAATCCAAATTGCTTAGTGGATGATAAGAAAATAGAAAAATCTCCTCGCCCGAATATTGTCAACAATCCTCTGCCAAACAACAATGTGAACCTTATTGACTTTGAGAATGATTATTTTGTTAATGTATTAGAATTTGGGGAACCCGTAGTTGGGAATGATAGCAATGGTTGTAATGAGGTCGAAACTGATGTAATCTCCTTTTCTGATGAAATGAAAGATAACTTCGTTATGTTACGTATCTCGATGATTTATATGATGTGAATAATATTGTTGAACTTGATGATTACGAAGAACGCTTGATCGTTAATGCTATATCTTCAATGACTCCTAGAGAATCCCCAATTTCCTTGGAATAACTCAGAATAGCAGCTAGTTGGGAAGCACCCTTGACCATCAATGAGATACGACAAGCAGCTTGGCCATATAGCAATCACCCTGTCCCGCTCACGTTAGCGTAACTCAAGGAAGCTAGCAAAGAGTTCGTGGTTGATGAACAAAGAAGAAGTTAATCTGTTGACTCGCTCAGAAGAATGTTGGGAGTAAATAATCCAGATCCATCCGGGAAAGGGAAAGCAGCTGCGTGCTCTAACCCTCGCTCCTCTCGTAATCCTCACAGGCTAGACGAAGAAGTTCAGAAGACCCGATATCGACACGCTTGAAAAGAATGCAAGCCGATATTTCTTTGTGGTCCCTACTTACATCCTCCTACCCTCACAAGTTAAAATTGGAAGAAGCTTTGTCGAAGACGAAGGTATCCGTCAACGCTACCCCAGACGAAGCATGTCAGTTGATTGGAACGGCTCGGTATGGGAATATCATTACTTTCACAGATCTTGACTTGCACGCTTACGGTGCGAAACATAACGAATCCTTACACATTACGGTGCCTCCGGGAGGGACGGCGAATTCCCATGTGTTGATAGATAATGGGTCGCCTATGAATGTGCTCCCGCCAAAATGATGAGTATGTTGGATATCAACGCGCGTAACCTTAAACCATCTAACCGGACCATAAAGGCTTATGATTCGACATCCTGGCAAGTGTTGGGGATAGTCTCCCTTAATCCGATGTTTGGAGGTAAAGAGATGATGGTAGAGTTTCGGAGTTATAGACATTCCCGTTACATTCTCGGCATTATTGGGTAGACCCCGGATCCACGAGATTGGAGCCGTAGCTTCCACGCTTCACCAATGTTTAAAGTTTGTGCAGGAAGGGGTGCTGACAACCATCTATGGTGATAGTGTTACGATCGGAGAAACCATCGCAAATACCTTACCAGTAATGGAGATCAAACTCGACCAAGAAAATCCAATGCTCAGCGGATTCACAATTGAGAAGCCTAAGGGGCAAGTCTGTACCATAGATCTGACGACATCTTCAGACAAGATTCCTCCTGTGTTGAAAATGCTAAGAGGTATGAGCTATATCCCTGGTCTGGGGCTGGGAAAACACCAACAGGGACCGTGTAGGCTTGTGCTATCAGCAGCTAAGAGAAATAGGCAAGGTCTGGGGTATGCTGTGACTAAGGAAGATAAGGTGTATGACAAAACTGAGGCTTTCAAAGAAAAGATGACCTCATCAGCCGGTAGAAAGTACAAGAAGCTTGAAATGCGCCCATACAGTTGGTCTCTGAATAAGCACTTTGTCAGAGAGGATGGGGATATGTTTGTTTGTCCTGAGCCAAGGCTGATTCCAGCGGAAGAAAGAATGAAGACGATCCAGAGGTTCGCCAATAGCAAGAATCCGGTGAAAGAAATGTTTGATAGTTTGCCCAAAAGGCAAGGTGTGACCGCCACCTACGAGAGCAGCTACCACTTCTGGGGACCTGAATATGAGAATCAGTTTGAAAAGCTTGTTCTGGATGAGCCCACAATATGTAAAATTCGCGGTGCTGACCCTGCAGATATTGATGGGGAGTTGGCAGATTTGTTTGAAGAGCGAGGCCGTCGAGCCTGGAAGCGGTACGTCTTTGGCGTAAATGAGAGATGGTGCTAAGGAGCCGAATGATCTGATTGACTTTTCCTCTGACAGTGAGGTGGTAGCTATGCTAGAATTCGAGAAAGAATCTGCTGTGGAACTAGTCAAGCTGGAGACTGCCGCAGAAGGACCGTTGCAGAATTGGACTTCGTTCTGAGGACCGGTCGCTGACAGGGAGACTATGATTGAAAAGCTAGGGCTCATGACACTAACCAATTCCTCAATCCAAGAAGATTTCCCCAAAGAATCAAATAACCATTATAACAACAATAACAACATTTAATAGCTCATGAACATTTAAAGAAGGGAAGGGTCATAATAACTCACCTTAGAATTTTAGGATGGATTAAGGATTTTCTTGGCTTGATGAACTCCCTTAGATGCCCCGAACACAAAAGTACATCCGAATTGGAAAATGGAGGAGGATTGAGTTCTCTAGGAACTTGGAAAGGATGCTTCCATGGAAGAGCTTTTATGGAGTTTGGCTAGGGGAAAGTAAGAAGAAAATGAGGAGGTGAAAGTGAGGGAGGTGAAGGAAGTATGGGAGGTATGGGAGGGTTTGACTAATGTGATAGAAAGATGAGTGAAATAGGGGGAGGGCATGGCCCCCCATGCCACAAATAAATCAAGGCTTTCACAAAATAAACAATTTGGTCCTCTAAATTCTAAGGTAGTGAAATTAAACCCTTTATTCTAATTTTCTTTGCCCACACACTTTAACCTCATTTCCAATCTATCTATTTTCCTATATTATACTTCCCCCAAGAACTTTACTTTATTTCCCAATCATCCCATCCTAATATAAGAAATCAAGGATATAAAATGAACACATAATATTAACAATAATATTAAAAGCACATAATATGATGCTAAAATAGTGCCTAGGGTTAGGGTCGTTACAGGCTAGGAGGACTTCAGGCGCTCAACCGTAGGCGAAACACGTCACCGTCCGCGATGCCGTCCGTACACTCCCGGGTTCTAACTCTATGTGTGGGTAGCGTGCGAGTAGTGTGAAGGTATTTTCTAGGAAAATTTTTTTTTGCTTTTTTGTAAAAGATTTTTTTTTCTCTTTTTTTTATGCAATATGCAAAGAAAGAAAAAACAAGAGAAATGAGTCCAACGCACGACAAAAGGGGACAGCCCCAAATATCAAGATTACCAGCAGCTGTATTCCAGAATCATCCTGCCTTGTTCATCTGATCAGCTGGGCCTGTTCCTGCACTGCCACCCTATGTCGTCCGACGCAGGACTTCCCACG
The DNA here is from genome assembly GCA_022495995.1 of Adenophora triphylla var. japonica. NCBI lineage: Eukaryota > Viridiplantae > Streptophyta > Magnoliopsida > Asterales > Campanulaceae > Adenophora > Adenophora triphylla. The sequence goes on from JAFEMH010001007.1 coordinate 293,911, forward strand.
GGAGGGATGTCGTCCGACATGGGAGTGCTCACCAACAGGACCCAATAAACTGCAAAAAAATAGGGAAAGCTCCCACCGTCCCCAAAATACCAGATACCAGAGCATATAGAGCATAGAAGCATGGCAAGGCCCATATGAGCACACAAAATGACACAATTCACACACAAGGAGAAATGAAGAAATTGTCCAAGTTGATTTAAAGAAAGTTAGACCCTCTTAAGAAAAACATTTCCTCTTTAAAAAAAAAATGATAGCGATACGTGGGATTGTTAGACCACAATTTATCCCAAGCCCCGGGTTAGGGAGCGATACAGGAAGGTTAATGGTTTCCACCTATATACCAAGTATCATTTTCATTTTTTCTAAAAACAAAAGTTTTTCAACGTAAGTCCCCAGCGGAGTCGCCACTGAATGAACGGCCTCCGAAAATTAATTTGATTTTTTTTTGTCATTTTGAATTTTGAAAATTTTGGGAGTCGCCACGCCGTTTTTAAAGGAAAACATTGAGAAACCTATTTTTAAAGAGATTTTGAGTTCGGGGGTCTGGTTACGTGTTTGGGAAGAACTTGAGAGTTCACCCAACACGCCTCTTTCGAGACTTTCAATCAAACATTGGACAGTTATAATCATTCAAAGTGTGTGTGTAATATGTGTCAACAAGCAAGGCATGCAAATCTGGAATTTCATTGATGGTATAGGGACTGGGTACAACTTGTGAGCCATGATAGGGGGCCACACCCTTTACATATGATGACTTGCATTATAAGGCAAGGGCTGGGAACAGTCTGCTCAGGAAGCTCTGATGTCGTCCGACACAGGACTTCCCATGAAGGGGATGTCGGACGACAGAAGGCCTCATGGTCAGATTGTCCCTTACAACAATAAGGCTGCTCTGAAATTGGAACCACATTATTTTAAATAAGAGAAGACACTATTTAAGGTCTAAGTTCAGTTTGGGGTTGATTAGTGCGAACAAAGTCAAGATTGACTTTTAATGATACGGATGTCATATGACATGGGACATCTGAAGTTGTCTATGTCATATGGCAAACCGCCTCCATCAATGGATCGCACCCAAATAGACCTTAGACACTCCAAATAGTGGCTAATGAGCCAAAGTTACTTAGGCAAGCTTTGAGTTACAAAGGGGTGGTCAATCCTGATAGATCTGAAGTCCAGGAAAAGCTTTACAGCCTTCTGGGAACTCTATGTCGTATGACACAGGACCTCTTGAGAGTCCTGTGTCGTTCGACATGGGCAGCCTATTTCAGTGCCCTTCAGTCTGGTTGATTTCCCCTTTGTTCCCAAAGTAAACCAAGTTACATTTATTAACTAAAAGCAGTAAAACAGTAATATTACATGAGTATTATGGGAGGATCACATGCATTTTATGGCCAAATGTGATGAATCACATATCTATGGCCATTTTTGTGTAGCCATCACCTCCTAACTCAATGGAAACTTGTAAAGATTCAAACTTTAATGGTGCTAATGTCACCAAATGTTCAGATCTGAGGTGGGGAGAAGTGAATATGGAAGATTTACCTCTCCACCACCTTTATCATGCAAAATCCCCAATATTTCACATAATATTAAAGCAAGTAAGCATGCAAAATGATATAGATGTATGCAAGAGTTGATCAGAGAAAGAAAGAGGGTTTAGTGGCTATCTATTGTAGTCCACAAGGTAAGAACACCAATAGTATGGTGCTTACCCCTTCAACACACCAACAAGGAAGGTTTTCTTTAGATCTTGGCTTGGGTATGTGTATGTATGAGGAGGGAGGTGAGTATGTGTATGAGAGAGAGAGGATGGGACTCTATTTTGACAGAGTTTCCCCCCTTACTAAGATCTCTCCAAAAGGTCCCCTTAAAATGATCAGCCATGCCTTGTATTTATAGGCAGGCTGATGGGAAGCTCCATGTCGTCCGACAGAGGGAGTTAAACCGCCTTAGTGTCGTCCTATGTCGGACGACAGCGTATAGCTTTTTGGCACAGTTGGGCCAAATGGATGGCATGCCCAATGGGTTGAGTGGGCAATGGGATAATTGGACTCAGATTGCATTTTAGCAAATATATGAGCCCAAAAATCAATGAAAGTGGACCCAAAACATGAGTTTGGGTCGGGGTACTCACACTAAGCACTTTGCATTTTATTCACTTGATTTGAAATTTTTCTTATGCATTATTAATCTTGATGCACGAGTCCATCTTGGCTGGGGATGAAAATGGAGTGAGGATGTTTGCAAGGCTTGGCAAGCGGATATGTATATAGCAATTGTGCTATGATGGATGTGTATGGAACGAATGTGTATATATGATGGTGTATGGGTCAAACCCTCTCCCATGAGGAGACTTGATCTTTATGGCAATAAATCACATAAATAACAATAAATGGCAATATGGAAAGCAAGTAAGCAATATAACAAGATGACAAGTATATTTCAAAGAGAAAAGGAGGAGAGGTTACCAATGGTGGTGTTCCTCTATCTCCCTTGAAGCTTTCCTAAGGAAGGAATGACTTTGGAAGGATTTTGGAGAGGAGGGAGGTGATTTTGAGAGGGTTTTGCCTTCTGTAAACTCGTGGTTTTAATTTGGCAGAGTAACATTGCAAAAATTGTATATCAAAATGAATAGAGGAGGCCTCTATTTATAGGCAGTTTTGTGCTTCCTAATGAAGTCGTGCAACATTAACCTTTGGCAAAAGAGGCCGTGCGGTCTTATCCTTTAATGACTCAGCCTATTTCTAGAACCATACAAGGTGGCATTCTATAAGGTATTTCTAGCGAGGGACTACGAGGAATTTTAATTCCTAGCAAGTCCTTTGCCCCTCGGAAGGTTTGGGAAAGTTCCAGAATTGCCCCTGAACTTTAGGAAAGTCCGGGAAATTGCCGGGAAACTTAACCGGAAGGCATGAGCCAGATTTGGGTACTTACAGAAGCCCTTCGACAACGTCACTTGCAGGGCAAGTGGGGTTGTCGATAAAAAAGGATCCACTGGGGAATGGGGTGTCATATATGACGAATTGGCTGAACCTAAAGTAGGCTACCTACGTATCCCGGAGGAATCAAGCCAGGTCATAGTTCAGAAATGATCCGCTAGGGAAAGGGGTGTCATATGTGATGAATTGGCTGAACCTAAAGAAGGCTACCTACGTATCCTAGAGGAATCAAGCTAGGTCGTAGTTCAGGAAGGATCCACTAGGGAATTGTGAAGAGAAACTGGTCCCTTGCTTAGGGAAATGGAAGGAAAGTGATCTAGGAGGTCAAGTGACTGATCCTACTAGGGATATGCTAGATGAAGGCAGTGACCGATGTGGTCGGATATCTAGACCTCTATGAGGGGCTACTTCACCACTGAGGAGTGATGAAGGAACAGGGTGACCAAAGCGGTCAGATGGCTGGACCTTCATGAAAGGCTGCCTCACCACTGAGGAGTGACAAATGAAAGGGGTGACCAATGTGGTCGGATGACTGGACCTTTATGAAAGGCTACCTACGTATCCCAGAGGAATCAAGCCTTGGTCGTAGTTCAAGTCTCACTAGATAGTTAGGAACAGTGTCTAGGATCCTTGAGGTTTTGACGATTAATGGAGGAGTCACCTAATTGACAATTAATGGAGGTTGTCACTTGATTTGACAATTAATAGAGGTTGTCACCTGATTTGACAATTAATGGAGGTTGTCACCTGATTTGACAATTAATGGAGGTTGTCACCTGATGAAACTAAAGCTTACGTCGCTATCGAGAAGATAGAGGTAGCTAAAGTTTGAAAAACTTGAGCGTACTTCACTATCTGTGATAGAGGTAGCTAAAGTTTGAAGAACTTGAGCGTACTTCACTATCTGTGAGATAGAGGTAGCTAAATTTTGAAGAACTTGAGTGTACTTCACAATCTGTGATAGAGGTAGCTAAAGTTTGGGAAACTTGAGCGTACTTCACTATCTATGAGATAGAGGTAGCTAAAGTTTGGGAAACTTGAGCGTACTTCACTATCTGTGAGATAGAGGTAGCTAAAGTTTGAAGAACTTGAGCGTACTTCACTATCTATGATAGAGGTAGCTAAAGTTTGAAAAACTTGAGCGTACTTCACCATCCGTGATAGAGGTAGCTAAAGTTTGAAGAAATTGAGCGTACTTCACCATCTGTGATAGAGGTAGCTAAAGTTTGAAGAACTTGAGCATACTTCACTATCTGTGATAGAGGTAGCTAAAGTTTGAAGAACTTGAGCGTACTTCACCATCCGTGATAGAGGTAGCTAAAGTTTGAAGAACTTGAGCGTACTTCACTATCTGTGATAGAGGTAGCTAAAGTTTGAAGAACTTGAGCGTACTTCACTATCTGTGATAGAGGTAGCTAAAGTTTGAGAAACTTGAGCGTACTTCACTATTCGTGATAGAGGTAGCTAAAGTTTGAGAAACTTGAGCGTACTTCACTATCTGTGATAGAGGTAGCTAAAGTTTGAGAAACTTGAGCGTACTTCACTATCTGTGAGATAGAGGTAGCTAAAGTTTGAAGAACTTGAGCGTACTTCACTATCTATGATAGAGGTAGCTAAAGTTTGAAGAACTTGAGCATACTTCACTATCTGTGAAAGAGGTAGCTAAAGTTTGGGAAACTTGAGCGTACTTCACTATCCGTGATAGAGGTAGCTAAAGTTTGAAGAACTTGAGCGTACTTCACTATCTGTGAGATAGAGGTAGCTAAAGTTTGAGTTTTGACAATTCGGAGGTTGTCACCTAGCGTTATTCCGTTATAAAGGAAGTAACGGAGGGGACTCGGGAGGAAAGTCTATTTGCTTAGAGATAACGGATATCCTTTGGGAACACAGCGTTACTCTGGTTAAAAGATAACAGGAATTATATGCCTAAATGAAAAGTTCAGGGGCATAAGTATAATTTTCTACTCAGAGCAAAAGAGGCCGCCCGACATGAGATGAGGGCAAAAGAGGCCGTACGGCTTTGAGTTTATTTTTACCAGATTATTTAAACAGGCTTTGAAACGGGCAAACAACATTATTTGCTTGTTTCTGCCGAGGAAGAGGAAGAGAGGAGAGAGAGAATTTTCGAAAAATTTTCAATTCTCTTGCTTTCTTGATTTAGGATGGATCCGGAAGGGAACCCAATACCTAGGCAAGCACGAAGGAACATATCGGAAGTCGCTAGGAGGAGGAGGGAACTCGTTCGAACGGAGAGGAAGTATGACTTCAATACGCCTCCATCTGAGTTTTATCCCGGTAGGGGAGAACACAAATCGATGAAACCTCAATCTGTTGGGGTAAGCATTCTTGATTTGCTTGATTTTACCTATTTTGATTGAATTTTGATTGATTTAGGGCTTGACCCAATTTTTAGGAATTTTTCGAATTTTCCTATGAATTTTGTTGATGATTTTGAGATTTGGATGATTAACCTATGAGGCTAAAGGGATAAATGAACATGCATGTGTGATTTATTTGAAAAATAATGAGAATGACTCTTTTTTTTTTTTGAAAATAAAGCAAGAAAAATAATGTCTAAAATGTGATGGAGTTCTTGCATGTGTTAGAACTAGGTCAATTCTTGATCATAAATGAGAAAATGGGATTTTGGACGATGAAAAGGATTCATGCATGCCAGTTTGAAAAATTAATACTTATGTGCGAAGAATTTTGTGAAAATTGAAATTTTTGTACTTAAGGGAGCAATGTGCTTGACACGGCGTGTTTCAAATGATGAAAGACACGTTTTCTAGGCAAAGTATGCTAGAAATTTCTTATGAATGCTTTTCTTTGAGAATATGTGCATTTTTTTTAATATATGCATGCTTTCGAAATAAGATGAAGGACTGACACTTTTTTTGTTGTGTTTTCCTACAGGAGAACAAGTCTTGGGGACCTTCTGAGGTTGCAGTGAAGCTATGGGATAGGATGCCCAACTTTGAGAAGGATGGGGTGAACCCCAAGCAGCTTGTGATGGCTATTGGCCTTGATTTGTTTATCGATGCGATTGGTAGAGGCATTCACGTGACCTCTAAGAGCAAGGGGCTGGTCCAAGCCCTCTCAGAGTTCTGGTGGGACACCACCCACAGCTTTCATCTCAGCTGGGGGGAGATTATGGTGACTCCAGCTGATTTTACTGCTATTACAGGCTTGCAGTTCACTGGGAGGCCTGTGACTTGGAGAGACCATATTACTGCAGAGGAGTTCAGGGCTTTGGTTGGGTTTGACCTCCGTCTTAAGGGGCTCGGGATGGAGACTAGGTATGTGTAGGTGGCGGTCCAGGAGTGTATGCAGGGGTTTGCTGCCCACCAGCTCGCGAGAGCTTTCTTGTGGTTGATGTTGTCAGTCACCATCTTTGCCAATTCTGGGACGTTGGCTATGGTTTGCCTGCTTGATTCTTTGGAGAACCTAGATGAGGTTGGGGCGGTCTCTTGGGGTGAGGCCGGATTGGTGGAGCTTTATTTCTCTCTGGACTTGTACAGCCGCAACAAGGCTGCTTCTATGGATTGCTTTTCTTTTGCTCTCGAGGTAGTTTCACCTTCTTTTCTCTTTTTTACTTTTCTGTCTTGAGACTTTTTATGAGAGAAAATGACCCTTTTGTTTTGAACATTCAGGTCTGGTTCTGTGAGGTGATCGGGTTCTTTCCCTAGAACCAGCAGAGTGATCCAGAGATCTTCCCGGTCATGATTCGTTGGAGGGGAGATACGAGAGACAAGTTTACCGGGAAGACCCAGATCACTTTTGACTACAAGATGGTGAGACCGATCATCAACAGGGATGGACATGATGGGGTTGACTTTTACCCTTGGGGGAGGTATCTGGAGGTTCTGCTAGGGGATGCCGTGGAGGCGACTAGGCAGAGGAGGTGGCTTACGGGCTTGACATGTGATGTCATTTACCTGGGGGACCATTTTTCTCAGCAGCATGGCCATGTCCCTCCATTGGACGCCATTACACCTCTCGATCCTCCACCACGTATGTTGCAGCCCAGGGACTGGTCAGCGGATGATATTGCTAGGTATCAAGCTGGCGTGGCGGCCGAGGAGTATTTTGACTTGGCTACCCCATATGCCACCTTCGTAGAGCAGGGATTGAGGACGCCGCAGAAGCTAGTGAAGCTGGCTGTTACTCAGGGATACTGGGAAGCCGAGCCTACTGACCCGCCTATGCCTCCTGCTCATCTCTCCTACGTGGTGAATGGGGTACCGAGGAGGCTCAAGATACATATTCCTAACACGAGGGAGCCCCAGTATACTTTGCCGCCTGACAGCACTGTAAGTACCTCTAGGGTCTTTTCCCTTTTTGGATTTCTTTGCTTTTTGCAATTTAGAGATTTTCCTGAGATTTTCTGAGTTTTTTCTTCTCTTTTTTCTCAGGTTCCTGCTTGCTCATACGATGGCTTGGTATGGCAGAACAGGGGCTGGAAGGACGTGTGCCGGTCCCTTATGAGGAAGTTGGCTTGTGCTTCCAGGGCTGGGGCTAATGTACAGGAGCCCGTGCGCAAAAGAAGGCACGTCGGGAGCACAGCATCTGCCTTATCAGCCTCAGAGTATGCTACCTCCTCTACTAGTGCCATGCCTCGGGGACAGGGGCCCAATACCAGCATCCTGGAGCAGCTAGCAGAGTACGAGCACGTGAACGTCAACCTTTCTGATGTGAGTGACACCGAGGACTTGATGAAGGATCCTAGCTTCTACGAGATAAGCAGCGACGAGGAGTCGGAGGCTTAGGATTCCTTAAGGACTGATCTAGGAACAAGAAAACAGACAATGAACACTTTTTATGCACATTTTATTTGTTTTTCATTTTATTTAGGCGCCAATGGGGCGAAAATAATGTATTACTCTTTTATTTGCTTTTCTAATTCATGTTTTATGAATTTGCATATTACTTGAGCCTCGGGGCAGTTTTTTTGCTTGGAATTGGGGCTGAAACTGGGCCAAAATGGTTTGTGATGACATATAACTGCATGGCTGGTATTTGGATATATTTTTGTACAAGTTTTGTTGAGAAAGTGGGGTGAGAACTCCACTTGGGCAGCAACTTTGGTTGCTGCAGATTTTTTTCTGCAGAAGGCAAATGAGGCCGTCCGGCCTGGACCTGGGGAAAATGAAGCCGTACGGCTGAAAGTTCTGTCTGAACTGGTTTTTTTCAAAATAAAACCAAGGCTTGGCCATTTCATTTCATTTTCACCCTAGACTTGTCCCAACTGATCCCAGAGCATATTTTTGACCAAAAGACATCAACTTTGATCGTTTGCAATGGAGAAACCCGCCAGATTGCAAAAGGGAAAAAGAGATCATTTTCTGTTCGATCTTCAATCTTGGATGAGACGCAACTTCCAATCCTTCAAAATCAAATCTTTATGGCATTTGAAGGATCTCTCGCCCGATTGGGACCTTTTGAGAGCCGCGGCGAGGTTTTGGGATGTCCGGAGACATGTCTACTGCTTTTCTTACAATGAGCTCGTCCCGACTTATGAAGACTTCCGAGCATTGATTGGGGGTCCATAAATTGAGGCCATATCGATTCCTCTGATTGGGGACGTGCCGGTGACTGTAAAGCTGGCATCTTTTCTGCAAATCTCCCTGGAAGAGGCTGAGGGGATGATGGTAGCCCCTGATAGGATTGACCTTTCTGATATCCCGGACAAGTTTGGATTTTCGGATATGGCTATGACTCCGGTGGCTATGGATGCCTTTATCCTCTGTGTGTTTTCATTTCTGTTCACCGCTGAGTCTGTAGGGGTCTGCCATGGTGGCCTTTTGGACATGGTCAGGGATTGCAGGGCTGGGAAAGATATTATCCCACTGGTTTTAGGTGAGACCTTGCATGGCATTGACAGGATGGCTAGGGGAGACCGTTTCATGAGGTCTGGAAGCCCGGCGGTGCTGGCTTTGTGGCTGCAGGAGAGGCTTGGGGCTTTGCCAGGGGCTTCACCTTCTCAGTGCCCTTGGGTGATTTCTCAGAAGGGTGCACCTAGGCAACAGGACCAGGGTAGCTGGGAACTGATGATGGCTAGGTTATCCACTTCGAATATTCACTGGTGGGTGCCTCATTGGAGGTTGCAGACTCGGAGGACATTTCAGGAGTCCTACGTAGTGAGGGTTCTAGGCTTCTCTTGGTCATCATTCTACATACCCTGCTTAGCATCCAGGCAGTTCGGGACATTACAGGAGCCATTGGGCGATTGGGAGGACATCCGTACCATGGAGGTGGTGCCTTTGGACATGAGGGATTCAGCCAGCTTCCCATTTTTCTCGAGGGCTTGGACATATACTGCTTTCCCACCCAAGGCCATTCTCAAGAGTAGGAAGAGTACCATCTTGACTACAGCCTACTTGGATTGGTATGAGAGGGAGATGGGAGTGACTCAGGTCGTTTTGGGAGAGATACGTCAGGCTTTATTAGGGGCTGACAGCGACTCGAGTAGGACTTTGAGGGAGACTGAAGCTAAGGTGAGTCACCACAACCAGTCAGGTGGCCTTATTAGAAACATGGAGGCTCGGTACGAGAGGCTTTCTGAAGTTGCTCCCTTGACTGAGGCTCAGAGGGAGGAAGTGTGGACTCGTACCAGGATTGAGAAGGCACTTATTGATACGGGTTTGATGGAGGCTCCAGTGAGGATACCCGAGATTGGGATAAGGGAGACCGACATCATTGAGAAGAAGAGGAAGAACACTCGACGAGGTCGAGGTAAAGGGAAGAAGACCAAAGAAGACTCAGTGAATGACAACTAATAGGTCTTTTCTCAGGATTCCCTTATTGCCATTTTGCAAACACAATAGTTTATTAGGCCTTTTATTGTATTTTAGATCTTTGTAGCAGGTTAGCAGAGTCAAGAGTAGACCGTGCTTGAGCTCATCAAATAGTTTTTGACTTGTAATTAACAAAGATATTTATCTTAGAATTTTATAAGACACATTTCATGGAAACTTTTATTGTCTTATTTATTGTTTAGACCGAACCATTGCTGGCTGCCTACGTTCCCCTTTTATAAGAAAGACTAAGGGGCTCAGGTCTTCGTAGTTCATTCTGGTGAACTATCGGGATTTTTGCTTTTTTTTTGGTCTTTTTTCTTTCTTTTTTTTATTATTTTTTTTTATGTGCAGCCCTGTTTTTTGCCTAGACCGCCCTTTTTGGGTTTTCGGCCTAGCTGGGCATTACTCTTTTTTCACTTAAATTTTTTTTCTTTTTTTCTTTTTTTTTAGACATAGTACCTGCGGAGCTTATCACCGTTGACTGGGTGGACAAAAGGATTGCCGTCAAGGTCCGCAAGCTTCATTACTCCTCCCGATAGTATCTTCTGCACCACATACGGGCCGATCCAAATGGGTTCCCACTTTCCCAGGGGGTTGTCTCTGGTGGGGGGCTTCACTTTCAGTACTAAGTCACCTTCTTTGATGTCTCTGGACTTGACCTTTTTGTCGAATGCCCTGGCAATTCGTCTCTGGTAGGCTCGGGTGTGCTCCATGGATTTTAGCCTTCTTTCGTCGAGCAGGCCAACACATTGTGCCGGCTACGCAGCCATTCTACCTCGTTGACACTGTTTTCCAGGAGGACCCTTAGTGATGGGATTTCCAACTCCACTGGCAACACTGCTTCCATCCCGTAAGCTAGGGCAAAGGGAGTTTCTCCCGTGGCTGTTCTAACAGACGTTCTGTAGCCCCAGAGTGCCAGGTGCAGCTTCTCAGGCCTGTCACGACCACGGGTGGCCATTTTTCGGATAATCCGCTCGAGCGTCTTATTGGCAGCTTCCACGGCTCTATTAGTCTGAGGTCTGTATGGGGACGACTTGTGGCGAGTGACTCTGAATTCTGACAGTAGTCTATCGCAGTCCCCTTCAAAGTGCGACCCGTTATCTGAAATGAACTCATTAGGCACCCCATATCTGCACATAATGTTTTCTTTGATGAACTGGACCACTTTTCTGGAAGTGAGGACCTTGTAGGACTTGGCCTCTACCCACTTTGTGAAGTAGTCGACTGCCACTAACACGAATTCATGCCCATTGCTTCTTGTTGGGGCTATCTTCCCTATCATGTCAATACCCCAAGCTGCAAATGGCCAAGGAGTCGTCATGCAGTACAGGTCATGAGGCGGAAGATGATTGAGGTTGGCAAACCGTTGGCATTTGTCGCACTGTCGGACATGCTGGACACAGTCTGTTTCCAAGGAGATCCAGTAGTAACCCATTCTGAGGATCACTTGCATCAATGCTCTGGCATTCATATGAGGACCGCAGGGACCATTGTGGACTTCGGTCATTAACTCTCTGGCCCTTTCTTGGGTAACACACAGGAGAAGTGGTCCCTAGTACCGTTTCTTGTACAGGTCACCCCCTAGAATGATATAATGGGAGGCCAACCTTTTTAGGGCTTGTAAACTCTTGGCTTTGATGCCTTCCCTTGGTCTACCTTCTTCGTCTTTGAAAGCGGACTCTCCATCCTTGAGGAACTGATAAATCTGACTGTACCAGGGTTCCTTGACAGGCTCGGTTCCCAGGTCTATTTCACAACAGAAAGCCGGGGCTTCTCTTCTACCCACTCTGAAGGGTTTTATGGCCTTTCCCTCGGGGATCTCTACCAGTGAGGCTAGAGTAGCTAAGGCATCTGCGAATCTGTTCTTTTCCCTTGGCAGGTAATGGAAGGTCACTTCCCTGAACTGCTCAGTCAGCTCTTCCATGTAGGCATGATATCTCTGAAGGTTAGGGTCTAGAGTCTTCCACTTGTTGGAGACCTGGTTAATGATCAGGGCAGAGTCTCCGTAGACCTCGAGCTCCTTGACATTCCTTTCTAAGGCAGCTTCCAGACCAGCAATGCAGGCTTCATACTCGGCGACATTGTTCGTGGCAGGGAAGTTCAACTTAATGGCTATTGGCGTGTACTCATCTTTCGGATCTATCAGTAGCATTCCTATGCCATTTCCTCTTTTGTTAGCGGCTCCGTCAAAGAATAGCTGCCACCAATTCTCAGGCTCAACTGCGAAGATCCCTTCATCTGGGAATCGGGGTTCAGGCCCGCGGTCCTCGTTACTAGGGAAGTTTGCCAGATGGTCTGACAACGCTTGACCTTTGATGGCCTTTCTCGTCACATAGTTGATGTCATACTTAGCTAGGAAGAACGACCATTTTGCTAGGCACATCGAGAGGGAAAGCTTGTCGAAGATGTACTTGACGGGGTCCATTTTTTAGACTAAGTTCACAGAGTGGGCTTGCATGTAATGTTTCAGCTTACCGACTACCCAGACCAGTCCCGCACAAGTCTTTTCGCATGCTGAGTAATTGAGCTCACTTCCCTGCAGATTTCAGCTGACAAAGTAAATGGCATTTTCTACCCGAGAGTCCTTTTTCTCCTGAGCAAGCATAGCCCCAACTGTCGTATCAGTGACAGTGAGATAGAGCAGAAGAGGTTTATGTCTATGTGGGGGGCATAGCACCGGAGGATGTACTAAGTATGACTTGATTTGATCAAAGGCATCTTGGCAGTCCTCGGTCCATTCTGTGTCTGCATTCTTCTTCATAAGCTTGAAGATGGGCTCGCACATGGTAGTCAACTGGTTGACAAAACGGCTGATGTACTGTAGTTTACCCATAAAGCTTTTGACCTATGTCTGAGTTCGTGGCGGCCTCATGTCCATAATGGCCTTGATCTTTCGGGGGTCGACCTCAATACCTCGCTCTGTAACCATATACCCAAGCACTTTTCCCTGTGTCACTCCAAAGGTGCATTTGGAAGGGTTCAATCTCATGGAATGCTATCTCAACCTCTCAAAGAACTTTCACAAGTCGACAAAGTGCTGTCCATCCTCACCTTTGGAGTGGATTATCATGTCATCAACATAAACCTCAATCTCCTTGTGGATCATGTCATGAAAGAGTGCGGTCGCCGCCCTCTGATACGTAGCCCCGGCATTCTTAAGCCCAAATGGCATAACAGTATAACAGTACATTCCCCACGGTGTGGTGAAAGTTGTCTTTTCCTGGTCCTCCTCAGCCATCTTGATCTGGTTGTAGCCAACAAAGCCATCAACTAAGGATTTGACTTCGTAGTTAGCAGTGGCGTCCACCAGAATATCTATGTTCAGAAAGGGATAATCGTCTTTAGGACTGGCTTTGTTCAGATCCCGAAAATCTACACAGCAGCGTACCTTCCCATTGGCCTTAGTCACAGTCACAATGTTGGATAGCCATGTCGGATATTCGATGACTCTGATGAATCCTACCCGCAGTAGCTTCTCAATCTCTTCTTTGACCTGTAAAGACCATTCTAGCTTGATCTTTCTCAATTTCTGCTTTACTGGCTTAGCATCTGGTGCTAGAGGGATTCTGTGCTCCACAATCGAACTGTCTAGCCCCGGCATATCCCTGTATGACCATGCAAACACGTCCATCTATTCTCTGAGCAGATTGACCAGTCTGTCCCGTTCAACCCCCTGGAAAAAGTTCCCAATCTATGTCTCTTTAGGTTCCTCGATAGTACCCAAGTTAACACTTGTCAAAACCTCCTCGGCAGCTTGGGCCCGGTTTTCCTCTTTGTCTGTAACCTGCTTAAATATTTCTTTAATGTATTGTTCGTTTAGTGTGTTTGCATCTTGTTCAAATGATTCATTATTAACTGTTGTTAAGTTTTTAGTTAATTTATCATTTGTTAAGTTGGCAATAAGGGGATACTTAGAAAGATCTGTCATTTCATTCAAAGCGAAAGGAAAGATGACATTGGCTACATACTCGTAATCCTCAGGCGTGAGGCCTTCGGATGACTCGGAGGATTGGAATTCAAAGATTCCTGACTCACATGACTCTTGACCCTGACGACTCTGAACCCTACACTACTTATTGACTCGAAGTGTTTGACACGGGTTGGACTAGGGTTTACTCTTTCCTGCTGTTGCCCTGGGGAGTAGCAGTCTTGTCAGCATTCTTCAGAAAGTTGGAAACTTCAAACTGGTCAAAAACCTAACGGAAATCATTAGTAGGCCGGTACCTTGGAAAGATGGTACAGGAATTCAAAGAAGCCTGATAAAATTCCTCAGCGAGCTGGTCCGTAACAATCGGACTCATTGACTGGAGAGTCTGGCTCATCTTGTCAATACACTGCTGGTAAGTCATCTTCTCCTTACTGATCTTTGATACCACAACCTTATCTGTGTAGCCAACAGGAGGGTTGGCCTGGATAATGCTGATGAAATCTTCTTCAGGGGAGACTTTGATTCTGCCTTGGTTAACCATGTATTCTATGGGAGTCTTATACTCTGCTTCCAAATCTGCTAACTTTTCGTTGAACTTCACAATGGCAACAAACTCGGAGTTTTCCGCTTCAAGAGGATCAATGATGACAGGAGTGTCGGGCAGGACTTTGTTCTGATTGACTGGTTCCTTGACGGGCTCTTTGGCAAAACTGACGTAATAATCGAATTTGTCAGAGGGCTCTCCTAGGGTTCCCACACTCTTGTCTCCCGCTTCATACCTTTCTTTCAATTTCTGTTGTATGGACTTCCTCTTCTTCTTCTTTCTTGAGGGAGCATCCTCACTAATCCAAACTTGATAAGCATCTTCCAAATAGTCATCACAATCACACACATCATACCAGATGTGGGGTCTGGGTTGAGCTGGGACAACCCTTCCAACTGCTTGGTTATCACCATGGTTGATTATCACATTAGCCATTCTTAACACTGGGAAGTTGGGACTCAACGACTTTGATGAGTTATCTGAGTCCTTTGTGCCGACAAACTGCTGACCCGGTGTTCTCACCCACTTCTTTCTTGCTGCGGGAAAGGGATAGGAGAGGTTTAGACTCTGGTAGGTGTTTAGGCTGAAGGCTCAGGCAATATGCAAATTAAGAGTCTTCCAGTTTACTTAAAACAGTGTCTTTTATTAATTTCTATTTGGTTGGAAAAGGGGTTACCCTTCTTTTTCGCAACTACTCTAGATCCTGGATCAGTGGGCTCCGTCACTACGTCTATAAGCCCCTCGTATTCCACCTGTATTTTGACCTCCCAGGGTGGACAGCCCCGGGCGAGGGTCCTATAGGGTAGCGGATCCCACCGACCGAGAGAGAAGAATGCTCCTAACGGGTCTAGCGGGTCATAGGAACTTTTAATGCGCGAGCAATGCGGATTATGGTCAAGGCAATGCCAGGAAAGTCTCGTCTTTCAGCCTTAACGGAATTTTGGCAGAGTTTTGCTTGCGCGATTGACGTTTTGACTTTTTAGCAATGTCCAAGAAGATAATAGGCATGGGTCGGGCGGTAAAAGCCGCATGACACAGTGTCACATTGAACTTTGTTGCATACGTCGTGCGAGTCAAAGTCCAAGTCAATGCCAGTTCAAGATCTTGCCAATTTTTCCTTGTCGGAATTTCGGCAGAGCTCCGCTTGCGCGAAAGATCTTTGGAATCTTAGCACGGACTCGGGCTTGACTCTTACGTATCCCGTGTGGGGTAAAGTCAAAGCCGAATGCCGGAGTCAAGGTTCTGCCAATTTTCCTTGGTGGAATTTCGGCAGAGTTTCGCTTGTGCGATGGTTCTCGACTTCCGTCATGGGCTAAGGATTGACCTTTACGGGAGTATGCAACTGGGCTATATGACACGGTCTAGACCAAAAACCAACCAAAAGTCACGAATTTGAAATGTGTGACACGGACTGTGCATTGGTCGACACTGGCTACCATGGGGAGTTTGGGGTGATTCTGTGCATGCCCGGGAGCATCGTAATACTGTCCGTGACTACAGCTGAACAACCACCCCGGGTTAAAGGGACGTGCATGCAAAGTGTACAGGATATAAAAGGTGTGCATAGTGTGCGGCCTCCTAAAAATGTTCCTTTTTGAGTTAAAACAAAAAATTTCAAGAATGTGTTTTAAAGGAATATTTTTGGGACGGGGGAAATGCAGCAAATAAGCACGTAAATTTTCTGGGAGCCCCGGTCAGTCTTGGAACTGAATAGCCTCAAGCTGTCAAGGCTGCCAGATTAATCTCAGTTTTTGTCCTAGTGGAATTGCCAATGAAGCCGCCCGGCTAGGATTCAAGGAGAATCAATCCGTACGGTTGCATCCAGCAATTTTCCAGGTTCCATTTCCTTTCATTTGCAAGCTGTTTCCCCGGTCTTTTTGGTACCTTTTTCAGCTTCCAGCAAGCTTTCCCTGTTCAGTTTCAGAATATGCACAATTCCCAAAAACCAAATGATGCATGCAATGCAATGCAAAAAAGTAAGGCAATCGTGAAGATCGGATCCGCGGCGGAAGGCTAACCCACATCGGAAAAAGCATTCTCTTTTTTTCGAAAAGAGATACCGGTACGTGGGATTGTTAGACCATCGTTTATCCCAAGCCTCGGGTTAGGAAGCGATACAAAAAGTTTAATGGTTTCCACCTATATACCGTGTATCATTTTTTATTTAAAAAAAATGAAAGCTTTCTCCTTCGGTTTTGTCCCCAGCGGAGTCGCCAAACTGTGAATGTGGTGCCCAAGATCGCGGCTTTTTGTTTTTAGTGTTGAACCGCTTTCTCGTGTAAGGGGATCACCGCCTCACATCGATTTGGAAACATCCGTTTTAATTTGAAAAACGGAGTCGCCACGCCATTTTGATTTCCTCAAAACTTTGAAAAAAGAGATTTGGGTCCGGAGGTTAAGTTACCCTTTGGGAAGAACGGATCGTCGTTCACCCAAAGAGCCTTGCCGAAGCAAGTCTTCCATGATCCGATTTTCATGATTGCCTTAGTGTTTTCTTGTGTGGGATGTGTGCTTTGAAAAAGGAGGGAATGTTCCAAGTGGTCTTCCGGACATATAAAAAATGAGTTGGTTATCGCTCGGGATTCCTTGGATTTTTATGCGGTAGGGACTTTGGTCCCGTTCTCATCTTGAACTTATGATCATCAGTCGGGTTGAGAAGGCACTTATTGTCACAGGTTTGATGGAGGCTCCCGTGATTGAGAAGCTTTCTGAAGTCTCTCCCTTGACCAAGGCTCAGAGGGAGAAAGTGCGAACTCGTGCTCGGATTGAGAAGGCACTTATTGACACAGGTTTGATGGAAGCTCCCGTGAGGATACCTGGGATTGGGATGAGGGAGACCGACATCATAGAGAAGAAGAGGAAGAACACTCGACGAGGTCGAGGTAAAGGGAAGAAGACCAAAGAAGACTCAGTGAATGACAACTGATAGATCTTTTCTTAGGATTCTCTTATTGCCATTTGCAAACACAGTTGTTTATTAGGCATTTTATTGTATTTTAGATCTTTGTAGCAGGTTAGCAGAGTCAAGAGTAGACCGCGCTTGAACTCATCAAGAAATTTTTAACTTGTAATGAACAAGAGATATTATCTTAGAAATTTTATAAGACACATTTCATGGAAACTTTTATTGTCTTATTTATTGTTTAGACCGAACCATTGCTGGCTGCCTACGTTCCCCTTTCACAAGAAAGACTAAGGGGCTCAGGTCTTCGTAGTTCATTCTGGTGAACTATCGGGATTTTTGTTCTTTTGTCTTTTTTTTTTCTTTTTATTATGTGCAGCCCTGATTTTTGCCTATATCGCTCTTTTTTGGGTTTTCAGACTAGCTGGGCATTACTCTTTTTGCACTAATATTTTTTTCTTTTCTTTTTTTTTTTATGTGCAACCCTGCCTTTTGCCTAGACCGCCCTTTTTGGGTTTTTCAGCCTAGCTGGGTATTACTCGTTTTGCACTAAGATTTTTTCTTTCTTTTTTTTTATTTTTATTATTATTTTTTTTTCTCTTTTTTTTTTAATTTAGACATAGTACCTTCGGAGCTTATCGTCATTGACTGGATGGACAAAGGGATTGCCGTCCAGGTCTGCAAGCTTCATTGCTCCTCCCGATAGTATCTTTTGCACCACATACGGGCCGATCCAAACGGGTTCCCACTTTCCCAGGGGGTTGTCTCTGGTAGGGGGCTTCACTTTCAACACTAAGTCACCCTCTTTGATGTCCCTGGCCTTGACCTTTTTGTCGAATGCCCTGGCCATTCGCCTTTGGTAGGCTCGGATGTGTTCCATGGCTTTTAGCCTTCTTTCATCGAGCAGGGCTAATTCATTGGGCTGGCTGCGCAGCCACTCTACTTCGTTGAAACTGTTTTCCAGGAGGACCCTTAGTGATGGGATTTCCATCTCCACGAGCAATACTGCTTCCATCCCGTAGGTTAGGGCAAAGGGATTTTCTCCCGCAGCTGTTCTGACAGACGTTCTGTAGCCCCAGAGTGCCAGGTGTAATTTCTCAGGCCAATCACGACCACGGGTGGCCATTTTCCGGATGATCCGTTCGAGCGTCTTATTGGCAGCTTCCACGGCTCCGTTAGTCTAAGGTCTGTATGGGGACGACTTGTGGCGAGTGATTCTGAATTCTGACAGCAATCTATCACAGTCCCCTTCAAAGTGCGACCCGTTATCTGAAATGACCTCATTGGGCACCCCATATCTGCACATGATGTTTTCTTTGATGAATTGGGCCACTTTTCTGGAAGTGAGGACCTTGTAGGACTTGGCCTCTACCCACTTGGTGAAGTAGTCGACTGGTACTAACACGAATTTTTGCCCATTGCTTCCTGTCGGGGCTATCTTCCCTATCACGTCAATGCCCCAGGTTGCAAATGGCCAAGGAGTCGTCATGCAGTAAAGGTCATGAGGCAGGAGATGGTTGAGATTGGCAAACCGTTAACATTTGTCTCCATGGAAATCCAGTAGTAACCCATTCTGAGGATCACTTGCATCAATGCTCTGGCATTCATATGAGGACCGCAAGGACCATTGTGGACTTCGGTCATCAACTCTCTGGCCCTTTCTTGGGTGACACACAGGAGGAGTGGTCCCTGGTACTGTTTCTTGTACAGGTCGCCCCCTTGAATAACATAATGGGAGGCCAACCTTTTCAGGGCTTGCAAGCTCTTGGATTTGATGCCTTCTTTTGGTCTACCTTATTCATCTCTGAAAGCTAACTCTCCATTTTTGAGGAACTGGTAAATCTGACTGTACCAGGGTTCCTTGACAGGCTCGGGTCCCAAGTCTACTTCACAACAGAAGGTCGGGGCTTCTCATCTACCCACTCTGAAGGGTTTTATTGCCTTTCCCTCGGGGATCTCTACCAGTGAGGCTAGAGTAGCTAGGGCATCTGCGAATTTATTCTTTTCCCTTGGCAGGTAATGGAAGGTCACTTCTCTGAACTGCTCAGTCAACTCCTCCATGTAGGCATGATACCTCTGAAGATTAGGGTCCACAGTCTTCCACTTGTTGGAGATCTGGTTGATGATCAGGGCAGAGTCTCCATACACCTCAAGCTCCTTGTGGATCATGTCATGAAAGAGTGCGGTCGCTGCCCTCTGATAAGTAGCCCCGGCATTCTTAAGCCCAAATGGCATCACTGTATAACAGTATGTTCCCCACGGTGTGGTGAAGGCTGTCTTTTCTTGGTCCTCCTCGGCCATCTTGATCTGGTTGTAACCAGCAAAGCCATCAACGAAGGATTTGACTTCGTAGTTAGCAGTGGCGTTCACCAGAATGTCTATGTTTGGCAAGGGATAATCGTCTTTGGGACTGGCTTTGTTCATATCCTGAAAATCTACGCAGCAGCGTACCTTCCCATTGGCCTTAGTCACAGTCACAATGTTGGATAACCATGTCGGAGATTCCATGACTCTGATGAATCCTACCCGCAGTAGCTTCTCAATCTCTTCTTTAACCTGTAGAGACCATTCTGGCTTGATCTTTCTCAGTTTCTGCTTTACTGGCTTAGCATCTGGTGCTAGAGGGATTCTGTGCTCTACTATTGAATTGTCTAGCCCCAGCATATCCCTGTACGACCATGTAAAAACGTCCATGTATTCTCTGAGCAGATTGACCAGTCTGTCCCGTTCAACCCCCTGGAAGAAGTTTCCAATCTGTGTCTCTTTAGGTTCCTCGACAGTACCCAAGTTCACACTTGTCAAAACCTCCTCGGCAGCTTGGGCTCGGTTTTTCTCTTTGTCTGTAACCTGCTTAAAGATTTCTTTAATGTATTGTTCATTTAGTGTGTTTACATCTTGTTCAAATGATTCATTATTAACTGTTGTTAAGTTTTGAGTTAATTTATCATTTGTTAAGTTGGCAATAAGGGGATACTCAGAAAGATCTGTCATTTCATTCAAAGAAAGAGGAAAAATGACATTGGTTACATATTCATAATCCTCAGGCGTGAGGCCCTCGGATGACTCGGAGGACTGGAATTCAAAGATTCCTGACTCAACTAGATGGATGACAGGGTGTTTGACACGACTGGGCTGAGAAAGACGGGGTACCAATCCAAGCTCCGTGATCATTTGCTGTTGGCTGGCTATCGGCCCTGAGAATGTCTCTCAATTCTTCAACGGCATCTCTGTCTTAGTCACCAGAGTGCGGGGATCAAAAGTATCTTCACCACCGTCTCCTATTACGGCAATAACCTCATCATCTGAACTGAAGTCAATCAAATTCGGGATCTGTGCTTCTTCATCAAACAGCCTTTGCAAACCCAACTCACCGTCTTTACTATCAGCAGCTTCTATCTGGCTGATCTTCGGAAGAGCTAACTCGAAGGCGGAGAAATCCATTACTCCGAATGAGAAGAGTGCTGACTCTTTGAAACTGTCCGGGTTCCCTTTGAAGGCATACTTGTTCTTAACAGTAGTGGTAGCCCCAGGAATGTCTGGCAAGTCAAGGAACATTCTTCGAACAGGATTCGCTGGCTTTTCCCGAACTTTCTCAAGGTTTTCCAGAAGAGTTTTTCTCAAGGAGATTTGATCGTCATTTTCATCATAATGAGTCCCACCTTTTGTGAAGTAATGGGCCAGAGACAAGCTGTAAGGATGGAGACGGACCCCTTCACTTCGTTTTTTCTTGAACGGTTCCTTTAGCTTTTCTGTCTCTTCGAGAATTCGGTTTGTACCCCAAGCCATATCGGGTGGTCTATTCCTTTACATCAATGATAGCATTGCGACCTTGAAGTCTTTTACCCAATCCAAGCCCCGGAAGATAACCCATTTTTCTCATCATTCGAATGGCAGGAGGTATTTTGTCGGAGGTAGCAGTGAGGTCAGTGCAACATACTTGTGCTTTGGAGGAAGCTACAGAGAATCCGGTCAAGGCAAGCCCTTCATCATCATGCTTGATTTCTAGTATCGGGATGCCCCCAGTGCTGGTACATTCCATGGTGACACTGTCTCCATAGATAGTGGTGATAGTACCAACCCTTGACTGAAATTTGACGCATTGGTGCAAAGTAGAGGCTACCCCATTTATCTTGTGAATCCAAGGTCGTCCCAGCAGAGCGGTAAATGAAATGGGAATGTCAATTACTTGGAAATCAACATCCATGGCCTTTTTGCCAAACCACAACTTGAGAGTAGCAATCCCCAAAACTGATCGTGCAGTGGAGTCATAGGCCTTAATAGTCTGACTGGAAGGCTTCAAATCTGTGGGCTTCATATCCAACAAATCCATCATCTTTGCTGGCAGGACGTTCATTGCAGACCCTCCGTCAACTAGTACCCTTGGCAATCGGCGTTCTTCCAACTGGACTGTGATATAAAGGGGTTCGTTATAACTAGCCCCATATTTTGGCAGGTCCAATTCAGTGAAGGTAATGACATTTCCGTAATGGATACTTCCGATCATCTGGACGACCTCATCTAGGGTGACATCTATGGGCACCATGGTCTTGGCAAGACTTTCTTCTAGCTTCAGCTTATGAGGGTATGAAGAGGTTAACAGGGACCACAAGGAGATATTGGCCTGAGTACACTTCAACTGAGTCAGCACTGGATCCTCTTTTTCAGAGTCTGGCTTTTCTGCTTTTGGCTTATAAGGTCTTTTGTCTGCTTTCGGCTCGGAGACGGCATTTCTTTTGTCACCCTTAGGCTGCTCAACACTCATCTGTCCGGACCGAGTCATCACATAGACATTAGACTTTTCTGAGTCATCATTCCTACTGGAGGATTCTTTCAGCTCTTTCAAAGTTAGAGGCAGGCTCTTGTTGGCATACGGCCTATCCTGCTGATTAATCTGATTAACAGCACGATTCGGGGCATTGGCGGCTTCCCGAATCTGATTCCAGGTCAATGGCTTTCTGGCCTTTTCGGGGTTTTGAATTCTTAACTGGCTTAGCGACTGGCTGATTTCAGCTTCATCCTTTCCACTCAGAGCCTTGACAGTCTCATTCAGGCTTTTCAGGGTCAGCATGCAACAAGAATTATCACTCCCAGGGTTTGGAGCCTGGCGAATGGCTTTCTCACCTGGACCTAGCAACTTTTTCAGCAGAGTGGGATCGCATTCCTCATCACTGTCAAGATATCCCTTCTTTCTCTACGGGTTAGCCTTCTGATGGAATCTTTAACATTGGCCAAGCACTTCCTGAAGTGGGAGATTCCATCATCGAGAAGGATTTCTGCAGGGTCAAACCTCATGGCGGGTTCCTGTTCTTTACTGTCAGGAGGGTTTTCTGGGCTTTTCGCCTTCTGGGTTAACCACTCCTCTACTGTTCCTTCGGCATTTCGATTGTGTCTTCTTCAGTATCACTACAGTAACTCATGTGAGAACTTTCATCTTGACTCTGATGACCAATGAGGGCAAAAGCGGGTCGGGATACTTGGCGCCATATAAGGGGTATCCTGGACTCTTCCCTTGACTTGGGGATTACCAAGAAAACATCACTGTCGTCATAAGATAGGAAGGGGACCGGGGTCGCTTCAAACTTCAAGACTCTTTCTAGGGCTTCCGTACACTCTTCTTCGGACAAGATCTCAGGGGTGACTCTCAGCACTGCGATGGAGTCTACTCTTCCCGATGGGGGCTTAGCCTCAATGACGCTTACGTGTTCTAGATCGGCGGGTGGAGCCCACTTCCCTCTTTCAGCTAAGGCTTCAATCAGGTTT
This sequence comes from Adenophora triphylla var. japonica, assembly GCA_022495995.1. NCBI lineage: Eukaryota > Viridiplantae > Streptophyta > Magnoliopsida > Asterales > Campanulaceae > Adenophora > Adenophora triphylla. The sequence goes on from JAFEMH010001007.1 coordinate 316,787, forward strand.
CTCCATTCACCAACATGGTCTTTGTAAGGAGTGTTGAATTCTAGGATGTGGAATTCATATCTTGCTTCATCCGAGCTCGCATCCATCTCCTCTTCTGAGCCTTTGCAAAGGCGACAGACACACTTTGAAGTGATACCGTCCCACATTCCAGGTCTGTGGTTTTCTACTTCATCTTGCCCTTTGGATTTCACTTCCGTCGACTCCAGGTTCATTCCTTCTACTGAACTTTCATCATCATTATAAATCCATCCATTCCTATTCTCATTTCCGACTGACTCTTCGCTGTCACTGTCTGGAAGATAGGCAAATTCACAGGCGTTGACAAAGTTGGAAAGGTCAGGCTGATACTGGAATTCTGGGATAAGGAAATTTGGCTCAGGCTGAGAGGAGGGAGTGAGTCCTACGGGGTAATGCAGAGGCTGCGTAACTGGGATAGCTGTGGCATTTGCTCTCTGTTGGTAGGGAACAAAGCTGGGTCTTATCTGAGGAGGCAAGGGTATTGGGACCCTGATGGCCTGGGATGTGGGAAAGGACTGAAAAGGGGTAGTCCTTGGTAAGGGATCATATGTGGATGGAGGAGGGCATTGGTTATAGGCTGGGGGAGCTGAGATGGCTACTTCTGGAGTTTCATCTTCTACCATAACCAGTGAACCGCTGGACTCGACCACTATCTGAACCCCATGACGATGAAGCGCATCAATGATCATGGCCTGCTGTTCCTCATGGACCTTACGACTGTTTTCCAAGGATAAGGATAGCTCTTCTTCCCTAGTCATCTGGTTACCCAAACCACTGCTGTTTCTGTCAAATCGGCCATTCTGACTCTCTGGACTGACAAAACTGAGGATTCTGGCGAACTGTCTGAGAATTCTGCGCTAACAAGCCGCTGACCCGGTATTCTCACCCACTTCTTTCTCGCTGCGGGAAAGGGATAGGAGAGGTTTAGACTCGGGGTAGGTGTTTAGGCTGAAGGCTCAAGCAATATGCAAATTAAGAATCTTCCAGTTTACTTAAAATAGTGTCTTTTATTAATTTCTATTTGGTTGGAAAAAGGGTTCTGCCCTTCTTTTTCGCAACTAATCTAGATCCTGGATCAGTGGGCTCCATCACTACGTCTATAAGCCCCTCGTATTCCACCTGTATTTCGACCTCCCAGGGTGGACAGCCCCGGGCGAGGGTCCTATAGGGCACGCGGATCCCACCGACCGAGATAGAAGAACGCTTCTAACCGGTCTAGCGGTTCATAGGAACTTTTAACGCACAAGCAATGCGGATTATGGTCAAGGAAATGCCGGGAAAGTCTCGTCTTTCAGCCTTAACAGAATTTCGACAGAGTTTCGCTTGCGCGAATGACGTTTTGACTTTACGGCAATGTCCGAGAAGATAATAGGCATGGGTTGGGCGGTAAAAGCCGAATGACACAGTGTCACATTGAACTTCGTTGCATACGCTGTGCGTGAATCAAAGTCGAAGTCAATGCTGGGTCAAGATCTTGCCAATTTTTCCTTGTCGGAATTTCGGCAGAGCTCCGCTTGCGCGAAAGATCTTTGAATTTTTGGCACGGACTCGGTCTCGACTCTTACGCATCCCGTGTGGGTCAAGGTCAAAGTCAATGTCGGAGTCAATATTATGCCAATTTTTCCTTGTCGAAATTTCGACAGAGCTCCGCTTGTGCGAAAGATCTTGACTTCCGTCATGGGCTAAGGTTTGACCTTTACGGGAATATGCAACTGGGCTGTATGACACGGACTAGACCAAAAACCAACTAAAAGTCACGGTCTTAAAATGTGTGACACGGACTGTGTATTGGTCGACACTGGCTGCCATGGGGAGTTTGGGGTGATTCCGTGCGCGCCCGGGAGCATCGTAATGCTGTCCATGACTGCAGCTGAACAACCACCCCGAGTTAAAGGGACGTGCGTGCAAAGTGTACAGGATATATAAGGTGCGCGTAGTGTGCGGCCTCCTAAAAACGTTCCTTTTTGAGTTAAAACAGAAATTTTCAGAAATGTGTTTTAAAGGAATGATTTTTCGGGACGGGGGAAAATGCAGCAAATAAGCACGTAAATTTTCTGGGAGCTCCAGTCAGTCTTGGAACTGAATAGCCCCAAGCTGCCAAGGCTGCCAGATTAATCTCAATTTTTGTCCTGGTGGAATTGCCAATGAAGCCGCCCGGCTAGGATCCAAGGAGGATTAAGCCGTACGGCTGCATCAAGCAACTTTCCAGGTTCCATTTGCTTTGATCTGTAGGCTACTTTCTCGGCCTTTTTGGCACCTTTTCAGCTTCAGAATGCTTTCCTGTTCAGTTTCAGAATATGCACAATTCCCAAGAACCATGGATGCATGCAATGCAATGCAAAAAACCTAGGGCAAGTATGAGGAGCGGATCCGCGGCGGAAGGCTAACCCTCTCGGAAAAAGCTTTCCTCTTTTTTTTTCGAAAAGGGATACCGGTACGTGGGATTGTTAGACCATCGTTTATCCCAAGCCTCGGGTTAGGAAGCGATACAGGAAGGTTAATGGTTTCCACCTATATACTGGGTATGATCTTTAATGACAATATACCAAGTCCCAAGCAAGTATATAGCAATATGTAAAGCAAGGAGCAAATATATCACATAAATACAAGTATAATGCAAGGTAAAGGGGAGGAGAGGTAACCAATGATGGTGTTCCTCTTTCTTCTTGGAGTTTGCCTAGGGAAGGGACCAACTTTTGAAGGTTTTGATGAGGAGAGAGGTGGGTTTTGACACTCTCAGCTCTCTGGAATCTCGTGGTGGTATTTTGGCAGAGTAACACTACTCAAAAATCCCCCCTAAAATGAATAGAGGAGATCTCTATTTATAGGCAGTCTGGCAGTAGCCAATGAAGCCGTGCGGCTGGGAGTTCTTGGCTAATGCAGCCGTGCGGCATTATCCTTTATGACTCAGCATCTTTCTAGAATCATGCAAGGTGGCCTTCTAGAAGGGCTTTTCCAGCGAAGGACTACGTGGAATTTTAATTCCTAGCAAGTCCTTCACCCCTTGGAAGGTTCTAAAAAGTTTTCGAATTGCCCTTGAACTTTAGAAAAGTTCGGGAAATTGCCGGGAAACTTTACCGGAAGGCATGAGCCAGATTTGGGTACTTACAGTTGTGCGAGTCAAAGTCAAAGTCAATGCCAGATCAAGATCTTGCCAATTTTTCCTTGGCGGAATTTCGCCAGAGCTCCGCTTGCGCGAAAGATCTTTTGATTTTTGGCATGGACTCGGGCTTGACTCTTAGGTATCCCGTGCGGTTCAAAGTCAAAGTCAATGCCGGAGTCAAGATTCTGCCAATTTTTCCTAGGCGGAATTTCGGCAGAGTTTCGCTTGCGCGAAGGATCTTGACTCTCGACATGGGCTAAGGTTTGACCTTTACGGGGGTATGCAATTAGGCTATATGACACAGTCTAGACCAAAAACCAACCAAAAGTCACGGTTTTAAAATGTGTGACACGGACTGTGCATTGGTCGACACTGGCTGCCATGGGAAGTTTGGGATGATTCCGTGCGCGCCCAGGAGCATCGTAATGCAGTCCGTGACTGCAGCTGAACAACCACCCCGGGTTAAAAGGACGTGCGTGCAAAGTGTACAGGATATAAAGGTGCGCATAGTGTGCGGCCTCCTAAAATTGTTCCTTTTTGAGTTAAAACAGAAATTTTCAAAAATGTGTTTTAAAGGAATGATTTTCGGGACGGGGAAAATGCAACAGTTAAGCACGTAAATTTTCTGGAGTCCGGTCAGTCTTGGAACTGAATAGCCCCAAGCTGCCTAAGCTGCCACATTAGCCTCAGATTGTGTCCTGGTGGAATTGCCCAAAGAAGCCGCCCGGCCAGGATCTGAGAAGATCAAGTCGTACGGCTGGATCAAGCAATTTTCCAGATTCCAATATTTTTCATTTGCAGGTTGTTTCCCCGAACGTTTTAGCACCTTTTCAGCTCCAGAAAGCTTCCAATTCAGTATTCAGAATGTGCACAATCCCAAAAATCAAAATGCATGCAAAAACATGAGAAAGAAAGCAAGCACGAAAATTGAATCCGTGGCGGAAGGCTAACCCACTCAAAAGCTTTTTCTTTTTTACAAAAGGATACCGGTACGTGGCATTGTTAGACCATATTTTATCCCCGACTCTGGTGAGGAGGCGCTAACGGGAAGTTTAATGGTTTCCACCTATATACCAAGTATCATCATTTTTATTAAAAATAAAAGCTTTTTTGGTAACCCCAGCGGAGTCGCCAAACTGTGAATGTGGTACCCAAGATTGCGGCATTTTTTTTTGTGTTGAACCGCTTTCTCGTGTAAGGGGTCACCGCCTCACATCGGTTTGAAGACATCTGGTTTAAATTGAAAAATGGAGTCACCACGCCATTTTGATTTCATCAAAACTTTGAAAAAAAAGATTAGGGTCCGGAGGTTAAGCTACCCCTTGGGAAGAACGTTTGGCGTTCACCCAAGGAGCCTTGCCGAAGCAAGTCTTCCAAGATCCAACTTTCGTGCTTGCTTTTGTGCTTTCGTGTGTGTAATGTGATTTTGAAAAGGGAATGTGCCAAGTGATCTTTCGGACATATAAACCATGAGTTGGTTATCGCTCGGGATTCCTTGAATTTTGATACGTTCGGGACTTTGATCCCGTGCTCATCTTGGACTTACGATCATCATTAAGTGACCTTTGGTCATATGTGATCAGAATAGGGACACCTCTTTTATAGTCCAAGAATGAGACTCTTTAGAAAAGAAGGACCTTTGCCCATCAATCCTACATCTTGAGACGATTCGAGCTTGATAGGGACATTTATGCTCGTCTCAAGTGATGATCGGAGATGTAGGGGCTTAAGTTCGTCCGTTTCTAAAAGGACTTTGACTATGGCATCTTTATGTGGAGGAAACGATGTAAAGATATGACCTTTACACTGCTACGCTCCAAGAGATGCTTCAAGTACCAAAAGGAACTAAGGGGAGGGGTATAAAGATTGGATCTTTATACTCATTCTATGCCTTTTTGTTCCTTAAGAAGGTCACTAGGCAATCCTTGGAGAGTGATCCAACCATGAGGGATATGGGGGAATGTATTTTGAAAGTAAAGATGACATTTTTATGCAAACATGTGTAAGGAACACTATGAAAGCTAAGACTAGGAATGTAAAGGGGAGACCTTTATGGCTTTCCTATGTTCTTTAAGAACCATTTAGATAGAAAATCCTTGGAAGCAAGGTCTATGGGGAAGGGATTACATTTATAAAAGTAAAGATGACATTTTTAATGTAAAGATGACATTTTTATACGATAAAGATGGCATTTTCACATCATCATGTGAGAGATCCACCCTAGAACAAGCCATTTGTGGTCTTATTGTTCATCCTTGGGATGAATTCTCCATGAATCCTATGTGATAGAGGAATGGGGGGTATTATGATCTACATAGTAAAGACTTGATCTTTATGGCAATAAATCACATAAATAACAATAAATGGCAATATGGAAAGCAAGTAAGCAATATAACAAAATGACAAGTATATTTCAAAGAGAAAAGAAGGAGGGGTTACCAGTGGTGGTGTTCCTCTATCTCCCTTGAAGATTTCCTAAGGAAGGAGTGATTTTGGAAGGATTTTGGAGAGGAGGGAGGTGATTTTGAGAGGGTTTTGCCTTCTGTAAACTCATGGTTTTAATTTGGCAGAGTAATAGTGAAAAAATTGTATATCAAAATGAATAGAGGAGGCCTCTATTTATATGCAGTTTTGTGCTTCCTAATGAAGCCGTGCGGCATTAACCTTTGGCAAAAGAGGCCGTGAGGTCTTATCCTTTAATGACTCAGCCTATTTCTAGAACCATGCAAGGTGGCATTCTAGAAGCTCTTTCCAGCGAGGGACTACATGGAATTTTAATTTCTAGCAAGTCCTTTGCCCCTCGGAAGGTTTGGGAAAGTTCCAGAATTGCCTCTGAACTTTAGAAAAGTCCGAAAAATTGCCGAAAAACTTAACCGGAAGGCATGAGCCAAATTTGGGTACTTATAACGGGCTGGAAATTGAACTTTATGCTGGCTGGAAACTGAACGTCATTAGCTGGAAAGGGGAATCTCTGACTTAAACTCGCTACACCATGTAGCGAGTTTCATTAAAGTTGAAATCGCTACATGGTGTAGCGATTTTAAGTCAGAGTTTGTCATTCAGTAATTTCCTTCGATTCAAAGTTTATTATTTCAAATTTTTTTTATGCTACGAATGTATTTTGAGCAATAAACATAGGTTAATTTTGTTATCCTAATGAATATCTAAAAATTGTTACTTGTAGTACATATAATGGTGTATCAATAACAACTTTTAAATTTTCATTTGGATAATTAAATTAACTTCAAATTTTGCTCAAAATACCTTCGTACTAACTTCTAATATCTAAAAAGTGGGACGGATGTAGTAATATATTCAACGTCAACTCTTCTTCATGAATTATTATGTTTTTGTTTCACATGTGTTGCTAAATTATGTTTTTGTTTAATTTTTTTTTACATGTGTTAAAATAAATGATGACATGTTGCTGAATTATGTTTTTCTTTAATTTTTTTTTCATGTGTTAAAATAAATGATGACATGTTGTTGAATTATATTTTTGTTTAAAAACTTTTTTTTTACATGTGTTAAAAATAATGATGACATGAAAAATTGCAACTAAACCAAACACAAACTGTACCAAATAATTTTAAAAAACTAAAATAGCATCAAAATAAATATAATCAAGTAAGTGACCACATCCCGGTCACGTAGAAAATCTTACATTAATTAATTCAAACATTTAGGAAATTCGAGTAATCCAAATGAGCTTAGCATTTACATAACTTCATTATTCTTAGAAAATACCTGCAAAACAAATGAGTTTAACATTATTTACTATATAATTCCAACAATTCAGCAAAAATAAGAAAATATGTACCTTGAAGACATTAGGGAGTGTGATGTTAAGATAACGTGCTGATCGTGATGGGTTGGGGGCCCAAACAACAACCTAAATATTTCAAAACAAACAATTAGATGGAAGTATTAATGATGATTACAAAGTGTACTGACTTTCATTAATTAATATATCATTATATCATACCTTTTGAAGTATCAGAACAGAACCGACAGATATATCTTTCCCAAATTCACTCTTAGTCACTTTATAATGAATGGAAGCATCTATGATATCCGTAAGATTCTAATGATTTTATCCCAGTTAGTAACTCAAAACACATTTCACCCATGATAGAAAGCATACTAAGCTCATATCCTAACCTTTAAAGTCACCCAGAGATCACCAAGACCATTTGATGTGCAGGACTTGATAACGGCAACAACCTAATAGAACATACATAAATGTAAAAAATCAATTATCTTTACACACATTTAACTATAATTAATCTTGATATTATACCTGATCTACCTTGTCAATATTATGACATTTCTTTTTGATAGAGCTCAACGGATAATATGTACCGGCTTCAGTGAAAAATTCCATTACAGAGAGTCGATCACCGTCTTGGAAAGCTTCATCCTTCACCGGATCTTCAATCGCTCTCCGTATATACTCTTGGGTTGCAATCGGGGTTTGTTGCGAAGATAAGATCTGACGGTCGAGATTTCTCTGGCGCATGGCGGAGTCTACGGCACCGGCGGGACCAGGAATTGGGACGGCAAAAAAAAAACGCTGCTCTCTTGGATTCATTTTTTGTGTTGAATAGAATTTGAATTGAGAAGATTAAGGGTTGCGAGGAGGATATGAGAGAATGAATGAACGAGGGAGAGGAGGATAAATGAATCTGAAAAAACTTATAAGGGTAATTAAAGAGAAACTCTATAGGAAAACAAATTATGATTTTCCCAAAACTTGAAATTATTATTGATGGATCAAGAATATATATGTTACAAGTAAATTCTGGCTGAAGGAAGTCTAATTGGAAAAGGAAAACCAAAAAAAGGAATAAAATCAAAGAGATACAACGTAATTAGGTAACTAAATCCGTCAGATTCTGGTCTTGGGCGGTCGCCCACATGAACAGACGCTTCAACTTCGTTTGGGTTTGAACGTGGGCAGTCGCCCACTTATCTTGGGCGGTCACCCACTTGTATAGCAATTTCATCAACGTTGGTTTTTGCACATGGGCGGTCGTCCACTTGGCTTGGGCGGTCGCCCATCTGAACAGAGGAAGTAACGTTACGTGAAACAGGTGCTGGGCGGTCGCCCACAAGGTCTGGGCGGTCGCCCACTTGCACAGGAACATCAGGATCATCTTCACACCCTCCCTCAAGTTGAGCATGGTGATTTAGAATGCCCAACTTGCTAACAAGTAAATCAAATTGTTGTTTTCCAAGAGCCTTAGTAAAAATATCTGCCAGTTGCGTCTTAGTGGGGACATATGAAGGAGAAATAAGACCATCCGAAATGGCATCACGAACAAAGTAGCAGTCAATTTCAATATGCTTTGTCCGTTCATGAAATACGGGGTTCTTGGCGATATCAAGGGCTGGCTGACTATCGCAGAAGATGTTGATTGCCTTCGGATGATGAACACCAAGACTTAAAAGTAATCCCTTCAACCATTTCAATTCACAGGTAAGGGCAGCCATAGAATGATATTCAGCCTCGGCAGACGAACGAGACACCGTGGTTTATTTCTTCGTCTTCCAAGAGATAGGAGAATGACCAAGAAACACAACCCATCCAGAGAGAGAATGGCGAGTAATAGGACAGGCTGCCCAATCTGAATCACACCATCCTTGCAGTGTGAGCTCACTATCAGCACGAAGAAGGATACCTTGACCAGGTGTGCTTTTGAGATAACGAACAACTCGCAGTGCTGCATCCCAATGATCCTTGCGAGGTTCCTTCATAAATTGAGACAAAATGTGAACCGAGTATGCCAAGTCTGGACGAGTGACTGCCAAGTAAATGAGACGACTAACCAATCGTCTATAACATTCTGGATCATCCAGAAGATCACCAGTGGCAAGACCGAGTTTATGATTAAGTTCAATAGGAAAGCCAGATGGCTTAGCTCCCAATAGCCCAACCTCGGATATAATGTCCAAGGTATACTTGTGTTGGCACAAAAACAGGCCAGATGAGCTACGAGCAACTTCAATACCCAAAAAATACTTCAAGGAGCCAAGGTCCTTCATCTTGAAATATTCACTTAGATACTTTTTGAAAGACTGTAAGGCAGCGGAATCGTTCCCAGCTATAATGAGATCGTCAACATACATAAGAATGTTCATATGAATCGTACGTTTGGTGAATGTGAACAAGGAATAATCAGAGTAAGACTGCAAGAACCCATAATGTTTCAAGGAAGCCACAACCTTAGCGAACCAACAACGCGGGGCTTGCTTCAGGCCATAAAGGGATTTGCGAAGACGACAAACGATATTAGGTTGATTGGAATGAAAACCCGGAGGAGGTTTCATGTAGAGCTCTTCTTGAAGATCACCATGCAAGAAAGCATTATGCACATCCATCTGATGCAGTTCCCAATTCTTTGAGGCAGTAATGGCAAGAAAGGTTCGAAAGGTGACCATCTTGGCCACGGGAGCAAAAGTTTCCGTGTAGTCAATCCCATCTTTCTGATGATTACCAAGGACCACCAAGCGAGATTTGAGTCGTTCAACTGTGCCATCAGATTTTTACTTAATCTGATAGACCCACTGGCTACCAAGAGCACTCTTACCATGCGATAGAGGAACCATGGTCCATGTGCCATTATCTTCCAAGGCACGAATTTCAGCCCGCATGGATTCTTTCCATCCATCTTGTGACATAGCCTCACGGAAAGTCCTAGGCTCTTTAGCCAAGGTAATAGCTGCAAGAAAGTTACGATATTTCACAGAAAAACTGTCACAATTTATGTAGTGAGCTATAGGATAAGGGGTACCTGAGGAGCCGACAGGAGTGGAGTGTTCGGGGGATGGACTAGCAGAAGTAACAGTAGCAGCAATATAGTCCCGAAGTAGAACGGAGGGTACTTTCGTACGCATGCCCCTCCCTAAAGCCTCTTGCTCAGAAGGGGAGGTGTCTGTCGTAGGAGCAGAAGATCCCTCAGTAGGAGTAATATCTGCAGAAACTGTAGTCACGGGATCAGGTACATCTGTAGGAGCCACTGTCAAAGGTTCTGAAACAACATCTGTCATGTCCGAATAATCAAGAAAGGCGAAATCGGCCTCTTGGTTAATAATCTCCACAGAATTCAGGGAATGAGGCACAGACGACAAATCACTGTAAGGAAAATTGTTCTCAAAAAATTTCACATCCCGGGAGACAAAAAATTTCTTTGTCTCTAGATTGAACAACTTCCACCCCTTTTTGCCAAGAGGATAGCCCACAAAAAATTCTGATTATGAGCATAACATAAGGAACCAAAAATCCGAAGAGAGTCAAAGAAAGGTAATTTTTCGAACAAAACCTCATAGGGAGTCTTATTACCTAAGAGGGGAGTGGGAGTCCGGTTAATCAAGTGAGCAGCAGTAAGAACTGCTTCTCCCCAAAAGAAAATTGGTAAATGAGCTTGAAATCTAAGAGCTCTAGCAACATTCAGAATGTGACGATGTTTTCGCTCGACTCGACCATTTTGTTGGGGGGTACCAACACAAGATGTTTGAAAAGTGATGCCAGTGGAGAAGAAATAATCAAGCATGCAATTAAATTCAGTCCCATTATCAGATTGGACAATCTTAATTTTCTGAGAAAACTGACGTTCAACTATTGCAATAAAAGCCATAAACATACGAAAAACTTCGGTTTTATCGACCAACAAATAGACCCAAATAGCTCGGGAAAAATCATCTACTAAAGTTAAAAAATATCGTGCACCACAAGAGGAAGAATGAGTGTATGCACCCCACAAATCACAATGAACTTTCTCAAAAATTCTAGTAGACTTATGGTCACTAACAGGAAAACTATCTCTAGATTGTTTAGCCCTAAAACAAGTATCACAAGGTTTAAGTAAACTGCCAGAGGTACCGCGAACAGGAGGTAGAAGCTTTACTACATTCTCGGAAGGGTGCCCCAAGCGATTATGCCACAATTCCAACACAAAAGGTGATCCGGTAACAGAGACATTATATGCTGAAGATGTACCGCGAAAGTAGTAGAGTCCATCCCGTCTAACACCCATTCCAATCAGGTTCCTCGACAGGTCCTGTATAGCACACATAGATGAGTTAAATTGGACAGTGCAATGAATATCGTCAGACAGTTGGGAAACTGAAATTAAATTGCAGCTTAAATTTGGAATAAAAAGAACATGAGAGAGAGTAATGGTGTTCGTTAGACGAACGGAACCCTCAGTATGAGCCAAAACAGATGACCCATTGGGCAAACCAACAGGACAAGCCAGTATAGTTCGAGAATCAAGAAGATACGAGGCGTTTCCGGTTACATGATTTGAAGCACCTGTATCAATTACCCATGAAGATGAATCAAACTTACCATGAAGGCGATCATTTGAGATTTGGGTATTACCAACGAGGCTTGCTAAAGCCTGCCATTGTTCAGCTGTAAATGATGAAGAGGAAGCCACAGATGGAGATCCTACAGCAGCTGCACCAACATTAACAGGGCCACGATCTGGTGTTGTTGTGGATCCGATGCGAGGAGAACCCCTACCTCGCCCATTCTGCGGACGACCACCGCCGCGGGGATTGGATTTGCGTTGCTCAAGCCACCAATCTGGATATCCATGCAATTCAAAGCATGTGGTACTATCATGTCCCGTTTTCATACAATGAGTACATGTGAGATGAGATTTATCAGGGTTGTCACGACTACGAGCTCCACCAGTACGAACAGCAAAACTAACCACATCTTCAAGAACAGGTTTGGCAATACGAACCCGCTCATCCTGAGCCACCAATTTATATGCCCTATCAAGACCAGGGAGAGGATCCATATATAAAATATTGGTGCGAGTATTGGCATGATACTCGGAATTCAAACCCATAAGAAATTGATGAAGCTTCCCTATCTCTCTGCGATCTGCATGTTGCTAAGCAGCCGAGCAGTTGTCACAACAAGTACAATTGATTAGCGGTTCATGACTATGGAGTTCTTCCCACAACCCGGTCAATTTACCAAAATATGTGGCCATAGACATATCCTTAGTTTACTCACAACGAGCAATAAAGGCCTTTAACTGTTGAATGTGTGGCCCGTCAACCACAGCATATCGATTCTTAAGGGATTCCCACAAACGTTTAGCATCTCTAAATTTCGAGAGAGTGCTTTTAACGTTGGATTCAATAGTATTCATGATCCAAGAAATCAACATGGAATGAATAGTATTCCAATCAGATGTGGTGCAGGGAAGAACAGGTTGACTAATTGTACCATCTAGGAAACCGAATTTCCGGCAAGCTTCAAGAGCCGTCTGCATATCACTAGCCCAATCATCATAATTTTCACCATTAAAGCGAGTAGGAGTAATAAAATCGCCTGGCCTATCCTGAGGACCAAGGTAGAACGGAGAATTATATTCAATTTTAGGGGGATTATTAACGATAGCATCGTTCCCCGCCATTGATTCAAACTTGTGTATGCTGTTGCTCTGATACCATGTAGGAAAACAAATTATGATCTTCCCAAAACTTGAAATTATTATTGATGGATCAAGAATATATATGTTACAAGCAAATTCTGGCTGAAGGAAGTCTAATTGGAAAAGGAAAACCAAAAAAAAGGAATAAAATCAAAGAGATACAACGTAATTAGGTAACTAAATCCGTCAGATTCTGGTCTTGGGCGGTCGCCCATTGGGACCTAGGCGGTCACCCACATGAACAGACGCTTAAACTTCGTTTGGGTTTGAACGTGGGCGGTCGCCCACTTGTACAGCAATTTCATCAACATTGGTTTTTGCACATGGGCAGTCGCCCACTTGGCTTGGGCGGTCGCCCATCTGAACAGAGGAAGTAACGTTACGTGAAACAGGTGCTGGGCGGTCGCCTATAAGGTCTGGGCGGTCGCCCACTTGCACAGGAACATCAGGATCATCTTCACAAACTCGCTACACGGTGTAGCGAGTTTGACTTGGACAGGTAAAACTCACTACACGGTGTAGCGAGTTTGACTTGGACAGGTAAAACTCGCTACACGTTGTAGCGAGTTTCTCTTTAATTAATTGCCCTAATTAATTACCAAACTGTCAAACTTAATTACATAGAACTCGCTACACGGTGTAGCGAGTTTGATCTGCCCAAGTCAAACTCGCTACACGGTATAGCGAGTTTCAAAAAGTGAGACACTTTGAGCAAAAGTTTGAACAGTAAGTCACTTTGATAAATAAAAATTTAAAACAGTATTATTTGAGAAAAAAAATCGATTTGAGCAACTATTCTCTTCATTATTAATTAATTTTAATATTAAATCTTTAAAATAATCTACTATCAGTAGTAGTAGTACAGTACAACCCATGCTTATTCGGCAAATCTTTACTTAACACCCTGTTCTAATTATAAGATGGTATCATATACACTGATATATGGTGGCCTAATCACTTACTTACGTTGCTTCTGCGTGGACTCTTCACTTCACGTACTCGTTTTTATCACCAATTAATTTTAATTTATAGTTTACTACCGGCCTAATTCCGCAATTGTTATGACCAATTTACTTTTCTATATATAAACAGAATATAAAAAATACTAATAATGTATATTTGATACAAATGAATTATTTAAACAAATTAAAGTTACAAAATCAAGATAAAACCTGAACATCATAATTAGAATAGAGGCCTGCGATGTATGGCAGTGTCCTAAGACAGAAATTCTTCTCCGCTTCTGCAGTAGTCTGAAAGTCTGACTCGAGGATACAACTATTTGAAACAAGTTCCTGCAGAAGAACTTGTTCCCTGGCAAATGTATTGTATCCTTCCATAAGGACAGAAGAGAAAGAGAAGATGAAAACTTGAATATGCTCAGGAACACAATCTGATGTGTGTTTATATAGGACTATGTTTGAAAAGACATGTCTTTTCAAAATCAAACACAAATTATCCAACAGTTATGATAGTTGAAACTGTTATTTCAAAAGTCAAATTTGGCATTATCCAGAACTAAAATAATAATTTAAAATAATATTAAAAATTTTAATATTAATTTACAAAAATTAAATTAGTTCAGCACATCATTTGACTGTCAAGATTCGAGCTTTATGTTTATAAAAACATGTGTCATGGGGCTATGCCAGATGACTTTTTGTCCGTCTCGAAAAGAGTTTCGATTTGATATGCGGTGCGTTTCGTGGTTCATTCGGAATCAAAAGTTATGCGCTTTTTAGCGCACATACCTAAATTTCACTAAAAACTCTATATTTCAAAAAACATATTTAACTTTCATTTTTTACCACACAAGTCCACATAAGTTCCAACAACAATACTCATTTGGACAGGGCCGGTCCTGTTGCAAATGAGGCCCTAGGCCATATTTTTAGGTAGTCCTTCATTACAAAGCCCAAATAAAAAGAATTGTGTAAAAATATCAAAAATGAGGATGCCATGATTTGATCCTTGGTGGTCTAGCAGATTAGAAGAGGCCCTTAACCACTGGGAAAAACACTATTATGTGACATTTTGGGGCCCTAATTATACTAGTATTTTTGATGGCCCTAGGCTGAAGCCTCACTTGCCTTGCCTCAGGGCCGGGCCTGTCCAGCAACTGGATGTGGCCGTGGAACTTCTAAGCGAGGTTTGAAAATATGAAGCGAATAGCAGAGAATTCATAACATGAAGAATGAAAAGTAGAATGCAGTGGTGTGTTTGATTCTTCCGAGAGGAAGAATATAGTTGCGATTCTTGTGAAACGATGTGTTATAAACACCATGATCTGGTTGCTGGTGATCTGCAAGTTCAACTATGAGTAGAAATTCGGATAAGAGATTTGATGCAACTTTTTTATACTGCAAGGTCCATATAAAGGCTTGCTTGGTCATGTATGTAACAGGGGCGGCGTTTATGATACATTGAAATATGCAGTTTCTTTATTTAACTAATTCTGAATGCACTCTTTCTTGATCTTGCAGAATCTCAGTAACATTTGTTGATAAAGATGGAGAGGAGAATCTTATCAAGGTCCTTGGAATGTCTATGTTAGAAGCTGCCCATGAAAATGACACAGAGCTTGAAGGTAGGCATGTCGAGGCAGAAAATCTGGGGTTTGCAACAGATTCAAAGCATTTCGACTTCTTTTATTAGTATCATTTCCTAATGTAGTTGCATTTAGTATAATTTTGAGCTAACAACTTGTGGGGAAGGCCCGAAATTACATTATGATACATATATAAGATGCTTGTATGTATGTTTTAACTATCCTTTCTTTAACTTGATAAGCTGATTAGTTTTCACTTTCCTTACAGGAGCATGTGAAGGATCACTTGCATGTTCCACGTGTCATGTGATTGTAATGGTATGATAGTACATACTCACAGAATACGTACTTTGACTTTCTTGGTCAACTTGATTAAACTTTGACCAAAATTTTATGAAATTTAACAATCTTCATGATATTGTAAAAATGTTATTGAAAGTAATCTTAATGGTGTGTCAAAAGAATTATGTAGAATTTCATGAAAATTATTAAAAATTCATAAAATTTTGGTCAAAGCTTAATCAATCACTTTTACCTAGAAAGTCATAGTATGACATTTATATTGAGATGGAGGTAGTAGTCTACAAAATGAAGCTGTTAACTTCTTCCTTTTTTCTTGTTTAGGATGTGGAGCAGTACAATAAACTTGAAGATCCAACAGATGAGGAGAATGACATGTTAGACCTTGCTTTTGGACTCACAGAAACGTATGTTCTTCCATTCTGAAACTGCTCTACATTTTTCTAATGTTATTGTTGTTGTGCAATCGCAGCGGAAGCCAATTGACAAAACCAAAGAACACACAAGCAATCAAGCAATGAGAAATCGAAAGAGAAAGAGAAGAAATTGATTGGGGTTTTGAATCTCTGCCTTTGTATTATTATGTGCTATGTCTCATGTTTACATAGGGTTAAAATCACTATATATATAGGATACAAACCTAGCCCAAAACAGAAGACTAAATACCAAAAGCCCGAAAAACAAAACACCCCCGGCTGGCCTTGAGAGGCAACCCAGGCGCCCGCCTCAAAGGGGCTACGCCAAACTCAAGCCTCTGGACATGAAGCGCACGCCTCAAGAAAGGCCATGCGGCCGCCTCAAGCTGCAACAAAAGTCCCCAGGCTACGGTGTTCCATGCGCCCGCCTCAATCTTCATGAGGCGCCTGCCTGGCATCGAAAACACGAGCCACATCCTACAATCTCCACCTTGGCGAGTGTTCACCCAACCCAACAGAAGATACAAGGAACCAACTCGAACCACCCCACCTCTAACAGCTAGAGATGTGCAACAAATCCAAGCAATGCTTGAACTTCTCAGTAGTAACCGGATTCGTCAACATATCCGCAGCATTTTTCGTAGTGTGAACCTTCTCTAACACAACCTCACCCATATCAATCAACTCCCGAATCTTGTGAAACCGAACATTAATATGCTTCGTCCGTTGATGATAAATGTGATTCTTTGCCAAGAAAATCGCGCTTTGACTGTCACAAAGCAACTTCACTCCACCTTGCTGAATGCCCAACTCGTTGACCAAACCCCGAAGCCATAATGCTTCCTTTGCAGCTTCAACCGCTGCCATGTACTCCGCTTCCGTTGTAGACAATGCAATAATCGACTGAATCATAGATCTCCAACATATGGGTCCACCACCAAGAGTAAACACATAACCCGTAGTTGACCTCCTCCGATCCAAGTCACCCGCATAATCAGAATCAACATACCCCACAACAGAAAGCTCCTCACTCTTACCTCCAAACATGATGCCATAATCCATAGTGCCCTTCAAATATCTGAGAATCCACTTGACTACTTCCCAATGCTGTTTACCCGGATTCGCCATAGCTAACCACACTAATAACTTGCGCCAAATCTGGCCTCGTGCAAATCATAGCATACATGAGACATCCCACTGCGCTTGCATAGGGAACCTTTGACATACTCTGAATATCTTCAGTCGAACTCCGGAAATCTGAGGCAGATAAACTAAAATGACTCGCCAATGGTGTCTTCACAGGTTTTGCATTCCGCATATTGAACCTCTCCAACACCTTCTCCACATAGCCGGCTTGAGACAACCACAATCTCCTAGATTTTCTGTCTCGGCGAATCTCCATCCCAAGAATCTTCTTGGCTTCCCCCAAATCCTTCATGTCAAATTCTGTACTCAACAAGGCCTTCAACTGATTGACCTCGTTCTTACTTCTACCCGCAATAAGCATATTATCTACATACAGTAACAGAAAAATAAAAGAACCATCATCAAGGCTCTTCACATACACGCAACAATCATACTCACAACGCTTGTAGCCAATACGTACCATGTAGGAGTCAAACCTCGTATACCACTGCCTCGGAGGCGCCGGCCCATAAAGTGACTTCTTCAATCTACAAACCAAACGCTCCTGCCCGGGCTCCGTGAACCCACGTGGTTGCTCCATGAAAATCTGCTCATCCAACTCACCATGTAGGAATGCAGTTTTCACATCCATCTGCTCCAACACCAAATCATAGTGCGCTACAAGACCCAACACAATCCGAAAGGAAGTATGTCTCACAACAGGCGAAAAAATCTCATTATAGTCCACCCCCTCTCGCTGCGAATACCCCTTTGCTACCAAACGAGCCTTGAACTTTTTCCCCTCTTTTTCTGATACTGCCTCCTTGCGCTTGAAAACCCACTTGCAACCAATAACACGCTTCCCTTTAGGAAGCTCCACCAAATCCCATGTATCATTCTTGTACAGTGACTCCATCTCCTCCGCCATAGCAGTTACCCACTTGTCCTTTTTCGGACTGTTTATAGTCTCCTTAAAAGTACTCGGGTCTCCACTACTAAGAACAAGAACATATGAAGCCATGTCTTCAAACCCATACCTGACCGGTGGCTTGATTACTCTCTTAGGTCTCCCAACTGAAGTACTAGCCACTTCTTGTGTAGTTGCCTCTGACTCCGGAAGAGTGAGATCCGCATCAATATTATCCTCACGTAGCTCCACCTCAATAACCTGCTTCTCGCCCTCCTTGCTTTCTGGCACCTTCTCTGACGCAGCACGGAAGCACGATAGATTTCGTGATTAGCGCACTAATCACAAGAATTCTTCAAGCGAAGAATCCTCAAACACAATACTGGAATCCACCAGCAGTAATCTGGAATCCACCAGGAATTAAGAGAAAAACTCTTCAATTTTAATTAATCAAAAGCTAATTTTCGGATTACACCACTAGGCCTATTTTATAGTGCCCATAAAACTTGAAAAACAATCATAAACCTTCTAAAATTACTCCTAACCTATATGGTAACTAAATAGGACTCAAAAACTAGTAAATCTTCTCAAAATCTACTCTAAAATCATCCATAATCAACCTATTAAAATTAATGACGAAAATAAGCAATAAAATATAAACTAAAACAAATTAAGTCCTAAGATAGTAATTAAAATACAAAATTAATTGATATATTTGACTTCGTCAAATATCCTTTCTTGGTGCAGATTCCTTCCTCGGTTCCTCCTACATCAGTCACCCATTCTTCAAAAGAACTCGACCCCGAGTTCACATCCGATGTTTGAAAGGAGCCATTCCATCGAAATAAATACTTGGAATAAATTCGCCCCTTTTGCAAGATTTGATGTAAACCAATTTTGTCCGGATAAAAATTAAAACTATCAATCTCATCCATCCGTTGATCGTTCGTCTCATCTTCCTCAGAGTCAACAATGAATGAAAAATTAGCGTCCTCCATGAACTCTCCCACAATCTCCCCATGATCAATAATAAAATTATCATCGTATTTAAATTCTTCTGTCCAATCAATAACACCCACTACAATATCAAAAGTTGATGGTGCAGACCAAGTAATACCACCCGCATCGTCATTCATGGGCTCAACTAGGGCATGATCATGGACCATAATACTTGAAGGAATAATTTCACTACATACCTGAATAATTTCGTATTTTGCACTTAAATCTTCCCTTTCCTCAACCTTCTCTTCAGATTCAGACAAGGGAGGCTATTTGGAAGGATGGATTTGTCAACTTCTGAATTTAATTCTCCTCCGTTTGAATTTGATTCTTTCTTTTCAATCGTCTCAACGCGGTGGAGGCTTTCTTCGCAACTTTCTTCTTGAGCACAATTTTTGTTATTCTGCAACAAGACCTCGAACTGGCTCCGACGTTCTTCTTCAGCACGTTCATAGATTGCAGATCTACGCGCTTTCAGTTTCTGAATCTTGGCAGTGTAGTGATCGACTTTGTCGGCATAAAAATTGGCTTTCATCCTATGTTCTTTGCCTAAGCACTCGCTCCCTTGATGCTCGATTCGGATCTACGATTGATTTATATTTACACAAGTCGATCATGCTTGTCGGCTTCGTCGAGTTCTTCTTCCTCTAACTCTAGAAAATATTGTTCCTGTTGTCGAGCACGATCCAATCGACGATCTATTTCGTGAATAACCTTGTCATCAGATCTTGTTACTTGAACCCCCATAAAGAATCAGCGATGAAAAGACAGGATATGGCCTGCTCTGATACCAACTGACGCAGCACGGAAGCCGGATAGATTTCGTGATTAGCGCACTAATCACAAGAATTCTTCAAGCGAAGAATCCTCAAACACAATACTGGAATCCACCAGTAGTAATCTGGAATCCACCAGGAATTAAGAGAAAAACTCTTCAATTTTAATTAATCAAAAGCTAATTTTCGGATTACACCACTAGGCCTATTTTATAGTGCCCATAAAACTTGAAAAACAATCATAAACCTTCTAAAATTACTCCTAACATATATGGTAACTAAATAGGACTCAAAAACTAGTAAATCTTCTCAAAATCTACTCTAAAATCATCCATAATCAACCTATTAAAATTAATGACGAAAATAAGCAATAAAATATAAACTAAAACAAATTAAGTCCTAAGATAGTAATTAAAATACAAAATTAATTGATATATTTGACTTCGTCAAATATCCTTTCTTGGTGCAGATTCCTTCCTCGGTTCCTCCTACATCATTCTCCTTATCATCATGAGTACACTTCAACATAGCCTTTTAATCAAAAACTACATCCCTACTAATCACCACCTTGCTTGACTTGGGATCCCAAAGCTTGTATCCTTTCACACCTGTTTCATACCCGAGAAAGACACACTGTTTTAACTTTGGGTCAAGCTTCGACCGCTCTTCACCAGGAATATGCACATAGGATGGACACCCAAACACCCGGATATCGGTGAAGTCTACCTCATTACCCGTCCATACCTCCTCAGCAAACCTGTTGTCCAAAGAGACTCTAGGTGATCTGTTAATCAAGAAGCATGCCATACTCACCGCATCAGCCCAAAAGTTCTTCGCCAACCCCGCATTGAATCGTAGACACCTAGCCCTTTCCGCAATAGTTCTATTCATCCTCTCAGCCACACCATTTTGTTGTGGTGTCTTGCGTACCGTGTAGTGCCTCTTGATCCCATGCTCTCGACAGAACTTCTTGAACTCGCCATCTGTGTACTCTGTCCCATTATCACTCCTCAAACACTTGATTTTTCGCCCCGTTTGGTTTTCCACTTCAGCTTTCCACACCTTGAACTTCTCAAAAGTCTCTGACTTGTGCCTCATGAAGTAAACCCAAACCTTCTTCGAAAAATCATCAATAAAAGTCACGAAGTAATAATGTCCTCCTCTAGATTCTGTTCTAACCGGCCCCCACACATCTGAATGAACATAATCGAGAATACCCTTTGTCGTGTGTTTGCCCGTCTTGAATTGCACCTTGTTCTGCTTTCCAAGAACACAATACTTGCAAAACTCCAGTTTACAAGTTTTCACACCCTTCAACAACTTACGTTTATGAAGTTCCCGCATTCCCCTTTCACCCCTGTGACCAAGCCTCATATGTCATAGAAGGGCATCAGTATCAACCTCAGACTCAACGGATGTGACTCCACCTACAACCGTGCTCCCTAGCAACCTGTAAATGTTCTTGGAGCCCTTCTCACCCTTCATCACAACCATAGCACCCTTTACCACTTTCAATACTCCACCTTGTGCTTTATAGGACATACCATTAGCATCCAAGGTACCCAATGAAATCAGATTTTTAGAAACCTCTGAAACATGTCTAACATCACATAACGTTCTAACTACACCATTATACATCTTAATTCTTATAGTTCCTATGCCAGCAATTTTACAAGTAGCACCATTACCCATAGTAACTATACCAGAATTAACTGACCTGTAGGTATCGAACCAATCACGATTCGCCGTCACATGAAACGAACATGTTGAATCCAGAATCCAGCCATCTGTCGGGTGCTCCACAGCTGATGAAGTCGTGAGCATATCACCATCCACGTCCTCCGAGCAATCTTCAACCACATTGACTGACTTTGAAGATCCCTCTTTGCCTTTGCCGTTCCCCTTCTCCGGACAATTCTGCCTCTTGTGCCCCTTCTGCCCACACTTGAAATAATTCCCCTTGTACTTCTTCCTTGACTGAGAACGAGAATTCTGCCTCTGCGAGTTATCCCGGAACTGGGATCTTCCACGTTCCTGATTTTCCTTCACAAATAACCCCTCTCCCGCAGGTTCATCAACGGACTTCTTCCGTTTATGAAAAGCTAGAAGAGCTTCTGTGACCAGTTGCAATTCCACAGTCTCCTTCCCCCACGTCAACGTAGTAACAAGATTTTCGTATGTTGAAGAATTGGGCAACGAATTCAACAGCATCAACGCCTTGTCCTCATCCTCGAACTTTACCTCCACCCTAACCAAATCGTTGAGAATTTGATTAAACGTGTGTATATGAGATTCTAGGTCAGAACCCTCTACCATCTTAAGCCCATACAGCCGTTGCTTAAGATGCAATTTGTTCGAGATGGATTTCGACAAATACCTAGCCTCCAAAATCTCCCAAACCTTCGTCGGTGATTCCTCATCGATCACGTGATACACCACCTCATCCCCAAGGCACTGCCGTATAGAGGATACAGCCCGCTCTTGCAACTCCTTCCATGGACCTTCTTCGATATCATCAGGTTTATCCGGATATCGAAGAACCTTTCCCAAGCCTGCTTGAATCAGAAAATCCTTCACCCTCCTTTGCCATAACGCAAAGTTTCCATGCCCATCAAACTTCTGAACATCGGACTTCACGGTGATAGAATTCCCCCCAGACATCGCAGCCGTGCTCTGATACCAGTTGTTGTGCAATCGCAGCGGAAGCCAATTGACAAAACCAAAGAACACACAAGCAATCAAGCAATGAGAAATCGAAAGAGAAAGAGAAGAAATTGATTGGGGTTTTGAATCTCTGCCTTTGTATTATTATGTGCTATGTCTCATGTTTACATAGGGTTACAATCACTATATATATAGGATACAAACCTAGCCCAAAACAGAAGACTAAATACCAAAAGCCCGAAAAACAAAACTCCCCCGGCTGGCATTGAGGCACCCGCCTCAAGGCAACCCAGGCGCCCGCCTCAAAGGGGCTACGCCAAACTCAAGCCTCTGGACATGAAGCGCACGCCTCAAGAAAGGCCATGCGGCCGCCTCAAGCTGCAACAAAAGTCCCCAGGCTACGGTGTTCCATGCGCCCGCCTCAATCTTCATGAGGCGCCCGCCTGGCGTCGAAAACACGAGCCACATCCTACAATTGTAATACTCCTCCGTCCCTAAGTTAATATTTAATTTTCATGTAAGGGACATTCTAAAAATGTTTGCTTTTTGTAAAATTTAGTCACAAAGATGCATAAATATTCTTGCTATTTTTTAGTCTTTTAGTTTCGCTAGTATGTAATGAATAGTGAATTTTTTTTTGGTAAAAAACATTTAGGGACAAACTTTTTTCGAAGATAGACATTCATTTTGGTACAAATTTTCTTGAAAAAAGACATTGATATAGGGACGGAGGGAGACTTTCTAAGTCTTTACAGAGATTCTTTTCTGCAGATCTCGTCTAGGCTGTCAAGTAATTGCAAAACCCGAACTTGATGGGCTCCGTCTAGCCCTGCCTGCAGCAACTCGAAACTTTGCTGTTGATGGTTTCAAACCAAAACCACATTGAAGCTATTATGCTGGCAAAAGGTAGAGAAAGATTACCAGTTTTGCAGTGTTGCCAACTTAGTGCATCATGGTTGTTGCCAACTTAGTGCATCATGGTTCCTCCCATAGAAGTAAGTCTATAATGATTTATTCCTTTCTTTACATCTACACTCATTACTAACTTGCATATATAACCCTGCACTGTATTTCATGGGCTGTGTAATTTTTTAGGCGAGGCATTTCACTCGTTTTCAACTAAAAAATGACAACTTCTATAATTGCTCCTTTACGGTAGGGTCAAGGGTTGTCCAATGTGGTGTAATCTTGAATAATTATCAAGTTTTGTTCAAATAACAAAGAATGGTTTTCCATCATAATTTTCCCTGAAATTTTGCTCATCTTGATTTTGTTATAGTGATTTGCCTGATCTCTCAGCTATACTCATCGAATAGAACCAGGCACACACACACAAACACACACACACACACACATTCATCGAATCATTTTGGGATTATGGCTTTGTTGTTGTTGTTGTTGTTGTTGTTGTTGTTGTTGTTGTAGTACTCACGTGTCCTAAATGTGAATGTGCATTGTGTGAAATTGTGTGGAAAGTAAAACAGAGGGGAGCTGAATCAATACTGGAAGTGAGAATTTGTATTATTTTCAGATCTTCATTGATAAGGAAAACTGAAAGTGTTTAGTTTTACAACAAAATATCCGAATTAGTTGTAACGAACAACAAAAATCCTGACAATGCTGGGAAAACGATCTATTTATGTTGACTTTACGCATCGAGTCAGCTGACCAAAATCTGTGAGGACAGATTTAAGTCTTAAGCAGAATCTGCCTTCACTTTCTCAATCAGATCAGCAGCATCTTGTACTGTTGCAATGTTCTGAGCCCCATCCTCTCCTATAGACACTTCAAATTTCTCTTCTAGGGCCATCATGATCTCAACCTGTTTGAACATACTCATTAAAAGTAGTCACATATTCCCTCCGTCCCATAAAAATTATCCATTTGCTTTTTGTAACGAGAATTAAGGAAAAGTGTTCTCCCTACATTAGAAACTGTTGCAATTTATTGATTGTTGTATTGTGAGAAGAAATGTAGGTGGGGACAATTAATAAGGGTATATTTGGTATTTTGTTCATTAAACTCCAGTAATTATTGTTTTTCTTTGAAACTTGTAAAAGTACCCAGAAAAATAACTGTTTTGGAGCGGATGGAGTATAAAAGTAGGTGTTGTGAGTATGAAAAGTGAGGTAGGAGAGAGAAAGTGGGGTAAAAAATAGTAACGGAATAATTCTTGTGAGTATGACAATTGAGTTCTATTAATAAAGAAGTATTATAAATTACCTTAGCCATTTGGCCCATACCTTTTTTCAAAAGTGACTTTTCAGTGGACACCCATAATGACAAAATGGGTACTTTGTTATGAGACGGAGGGGGTATGTCTTAAAGATTAAATATCTGAATAAATTTTCATGTAAAACAGTCATTCCAAAAATGGGTTGGACAGTCCAACCCAAAATAAACCCGGGTTAAAATGGGTTACCCGTTTTAGTCAAAGTTTGACCAAATAAAACTTACGGTGTCTAGGGAGTCAGCACCCAGGTCAGCAAACTTGGTGTCTGGGGCGACTTTGCTCTCTTCAATGGACAGTTGCTTGGCAATTGTACTTTGGACAATCTTCAGAGTTTCTGGCTGTGAAAGATTGTAATATCATTATAACGAACTTGAGCTGCTAAACACGTCCTTGGGATTAATGATCTGCGAGATGAATTAGATATAGATTCTTACGGAACATGATGCTGTCGATGTCTTAGAACAGCGAGAGATGGGAAGAGATGATCTTGAAGCCTTTGAGGTTTGAATCTTAGCTACAAGCCTTATACCACCCTGCATAAAAAAGATGTAATTTTTGAATGTGATCCGGATTCTGTTACAGAAACAACAACAAAAAATTCTTAATAACATTAATCATGTAGTATTGAATGATTTTAGTCACTCTATTAGAGGATTGTACCGAAAGATTTAAACTCAATCAGAGACTAAACCTAATGAAAAATAAACACTCATTTAGAGGTAGAGGGGAAGTGTCTTCGAGGGGACTTATTCCTTCCGCCCCATAAAAGATATTCTAATTTGATTATTCAAACATTTTAGTGGTATATTTTTCTTGGAAAAATTCCCCTGGACCCTTCTGCCCAGATTTTTTTCTCTTTAAAGTTTTTTTTTTAATAAATCTCAAATAAATAGTTATACCCAAATTCAAATTTCCTGGACACCCCTAGGCTCCCCCTCTTCTCCCTCCCCTCAAGCAAATCTGGCAACTCCAAACACAAACCCTAACCCCCGCGGCCGTCTTCTTCTCTGACGACCTTCCCCGTCATGCTATTCGATCATCATTCTCCCACCATCCGACGACCTTCGCTCTTCTCTCCGGTGATTTTTTGTCGCTCTTTCTCTCTTCTCTAACCTTCATACTTCAGATCCGACTTTGATACCTCCACCTGAACTTCCTCCTTCTTCAGCCCCGGCAGATCGGCCTTGAAGATGTGCGCCTCAGTCGTGTCCTTCCAGTCAATATAAGTGTTCCTCCACCTAGTTGTTCAGAGATCTGAGTGCGTATGTTCAGATATGTGCGCGTCTGTTAAGATCTATGTGAGATAGAAGTAACGAAAAAGAGAGGAAGTAGAGAAGGCTAGGATGGTTCAGGCGAGCTCCGGCGCCATTTTCCGTTCGCTAACTCCGTCCAAAAAAATAAATAAGATTTTTTTTTACTCTCTCCACTTTGTAACTTCTTCATGCTGAATGTGTTTCATGCTAGCGGCATACTATGAGCTAGTCGAGTTCAGAGCCAAGGGCTTTTGGATTTTTTGTTTTTGTTTTTGTGTGTTCCTTATAGAACTGACAGCAACAATTATGATATTCTCTAGTAAAGGAATTTTGATTTCTGCAAAATAAGTGTTTTTACTTATACTTTAGTTTTTGTTTTGTTTTGTTTGTTGTAAATATATTTTCGCATTTGCATAAAATATAAGATACGAAATAGTTATAATAGGCAAGTTGATCTTATAATTCAAATATAAGAGTTTTAATGTGTATATTATGAGATTTATTTGTTGTTATTATTGAAAATTTTGATTTTTTTTTTGTTGAAAAAATTGTCTTATAAAAGTCAATTATAAGAGACAAATAAGTCTTATAAGTTATTTTTATAAGTTATTTATAAGAGTTGTAATGTGTAAATTATGATACCAATTCGTTATTATTGAAATTAAAAAAAAAAATTTGTTGAAAAAATTGTCTCATAACTGAATTATAAGAGATGAAGTAGTCTTATAAATCAGTTATAAGATAATTATAAGATACGAAGTATTTATAAGAGTCAAATTGATCTTATAATTCAGCTATAAGAGTTTTAATGTGTAAATTATGAGATTAATTCATTGTTATTATTGAAATTTTTGATTTTATTTCGTTGTAAAAATTGTCTTATAAGTCAGTTATAGTTATAAAAGACAAATAAGTCTTGTTTTTTTATAAGTTACTTATAAGAGATGAATTAGTCTTATAAAAGTCAGTTATAAAAGGGCGAGTGGTGTCTATGAAATTTTAGATCTAGTGTGTCATGCATTGGGTTTGAATCTCGTCAGAGGACCTTAGAGGAAGTGGGCTTTTTTCTTTCCATCATTATTCTTAATGAAAGTAAGAATTATTCACGTAGCAAATGACTATTCAAATATTTTAGCGGTATAATTTAGGAAATTCACTTATTTGCTTATTTTAACCACTCAAATTAAATTAGAAAATGAGACCTTTGTTTTAGGACGAACAAAAGTAGAAATGATAATATAAACAAAAACACAGAGGCGGATTTTTACCATGGTAGTGAGGCAGTTGAGTTTTGTCATGGTGCATTTGACTGTAGGAGCGGCAAGGAGGGTGGCCGGAGGAAGTGGTGAAGTTGAAAGAAGGGAAGCCATTAGAGAGAATGTAAAGCTTTTGGTTTGGTAAGATAGTTGTGTACTTAATGAAGATATTGGAGAGAAGATTGAGATGGCAACTTATTTATTCAAAATTTGACGAAATTAACAAGGCTGCAAGCTTTCTTCTATTCAATTATATTTTGGGCGGTCCTTACCATGTCTTCTGTCCCTTTTGTGCTTTTTGTTGTAAAATTGTAAATTGTAATCTTCAAGGTTTCAGTTACACCCCCCCCCCCCTACCACCCACCCCACCCCACCCCACCCCACACCCCAACCCCAACCCCAACCCCACGTATATATACTTCATCCGTTCCACCTGGAAAGATATAAAGTTGGTATTGCACGAAAATTAAAAAGAATATATAGTGAATTAAGTGTTCTGATATGAAATGTGAGGTAAGAGAGAAAATGAAGTATGAAATAGTAAGTATATAGTTATTGTTAGTATGACAAGTGAATTTCGCAAATAAAAAAGTATTAAAAAATTTTCTTTTTGTTTGTTTGCCTTTTTAAATGAGACAATAAAATGGAAATTTGTGTCTTTACAAATGACACACAAATGACACGGATGGAGTATACTCTATCCAATAATAACACCTTGCACCAATTTCTTTGAGTGTCCAATTGACAAGTCCCCCGTTGTGTAAAATGTTCAATTTTTTTTTTATTTTTTCTTTGGAAAATTGCACTTTTGTACCATTAAACTTAAGAGGCTTTGACCAAATAGTCCCCAATCCAAATAAAAACTACCTTTAAGGACTAATATTATTAAAACTCCCCAAAAAGTCCCTAAATATTTTCTGGACCGAATTGCCCTTGCACCCACCCACCCACTCACGCGCCCACTCCTCACAACCTCACACGCACACTTTTCTCTCTCTCTCTCTCTCTTCTCTCTCTCTCTCTCTCTCTCTCTCTCTCTCTCTCTCTTCTTTTTTTTTTTTTACGTTTTCTTCTTCTTTTTTTTCTCTTTCTCTTTTCCTTTTTTTTTTACTGTACTTTTCTCTCTCTTCCTTTTTTTTTCTTTTAAATTTTTAAAATGCAATATCTCAAAATTTAAAAGTCGAAAAAATAATTCGAAATCACTGTTTTAATCACATCGCCAAGACGAATCAAACAAGTTTACTCATCATATATTTCAAAATTTATAAATAAAATATTTTTTTTTCACTTGTAAAAATCTGAGAAAATCATTTATCATTTGTTCACACATGAGTATAACTGTATAATGGTTTTCACATTTATAAATTGAGAAGTCTATTTCACAATTTTGATGAAAATAACTGTATAAATAAATGTGAAACTGACCACACAATCATAATTGAGAAATTGACCTCACAGTTGTGCACAAACAATCATCAACAACGGATAAATAACGGGTAAACCACAATACTAAGTAGCAAAATAACTGTGAAATTGACCTCACAGTTCTCAATTTATAAAGGTCAAAAACCAAACCATTTTACATTCATAAATAACTGTGAAACTGACCTCACAGTTTTAGTAGCAAAGTAACTGTGAAATGGAATTCACAGTTATGCATAATAACCGTGAAAATCATTACACAATTATTTACATCAAACCAAACAACCGTGAAACTTGTTCTACAGTTGTCCTAAAGGAATGACACAAAAATAACACTCATAACTATAACTGAGAAATTGACCTCACAGTTGTGAACAAACATAATTCTCAGCTTGGAAATGTGCAAATCATTACACAGTTATGCACAATAACTGTGAAAATCATTACACAGTTATTTACATCAAACCCAACAACTGTGAAATTGTTCTACAGTTGTCCTAAAGGAATGACATAAAAATAACTGTGAAATGGAATTCACAGTTATGCACAATAACTGTGAAAATCATTACACAGTTATTTACATCAAACCCAACAACCGTGAAACTTGTTCTACCCTAAAGGAATGACAACAAAATAACACTCATAACTATAAATGAGAAATTGACCTCACAGTTGTGCACAAACAATCATCAACAACTAATAAATAATGTGTAAACCAAACATACTAAGTACCAAATTGACTGTGAAATTGACCTCACAGTTCTCAGTTTAGAAAGGTAAAAAACCAAACCATTTCACATTCATAAATAAATGTGAAACTGACCTCACAGTTTTAGAAGTGTGAAAAACATTTCACAGTTATTCACATCACAACCAACAACTGTGAAATAGACCTCACTGTTGTTCTATAAAAGAATGATATAAAAACAGTGAAATCATTCTCATGTTGTTCCATATTCCATATGTACAGAACGAATATAAGAGGGAGTAAATGAAGAAGAATCTTCATGTTCATGCAGTGTAAAATCATTCTCATGTTGTTCTCTGATGATTGATTTCCCGTACTTTGTGAGCAGATTCAAAAGGAAATTTAGGATCTGCTGCTTTTGATATCGATTTTATCGAGGAGTTTCTTGATGGATCGTCGTTCGATCAAGAGAGCCTTTTGGGATGTAATCTGAAGCTTTAATGCAGCAACTCTGATACCCTCAATAGTATATTTTCCAACTGAATTTGTTGCAAACTCGCATTGTTGAAGTACTGCTTTCACACAGTTCCCAGCTTCTTCCTCAGTGGGGTCCAAGCTAAATGTGACGCTCTCAAGATCATCAATTATTTGACAGATTTGCACGCCAAACTCATTGTCAACAAACAATTTCGGGGAGAGAATATAATGTAAAATACTTGTTAAGTTAATATTGTCAATAAACAAACCTCTGCAGAGAACATAACAGGAACCAAATTCTGGATATGAATACAGGTTCAAGTACAACATACATAATCGTGTTTCTCACTCCCATTAACAAAATGTGAACCAATGAATCACATCATATCCTAATAAAAGACAGAAATCAGCTCAAAACTCTTAAAGAGACATTTCAACTTAAATTAGCCAATACATATGTTACCTTAGTATCGAAAAATATAGAGAGAAACAGCATGCATAAGTGCAGATGCACACAAAAACATATGTTACCTTAGTATCGAAAAATATAGAGAGAAACAGCATGCATAAGTGCAGATGCACACAAAAACGACATTTTAAACCTTATAAAAGACAAACTAACCTCAAAATGGCCAACCTTGAAATATTATAACATCAAATTCACAGCATACACATGGGACAGCAGATATAAATTTGTTTCACTATACTGGAAACTAACTTTACCTAGTAGAATTACAGATGTAAAGATCAAACATTAACCAACTGAAACATACCAAAGAGCCAATGGCTACCAAAGCCCGAAATTTCAAATCAACTTCCAGATTTTCCTCTTCGGCAATCTGCAGGAGAAGCAAAGAGTGTCTTGAATATTACATTAATATTGGAAACTTGCATTGAAGGCCCCCTGACTTCTATTTGGTGGGGCAGGGTGTCATCGATGCGAATAGATCATTTTACTATAAACTAGTAGGCCTCATCAGGACATCAAAATATACCTCGAGAGCTGCGGAAAGAACTTGAGATTGACCTTCTTCGTCTTTCTTTTCAATTAAAAGAACAGCATAACTGTAAGCCCAAAAAAGAGATAAAATGCCCTCCTCCTCAAACTTATAGGGGCAGTGTGATTAAAACAATGAATTACAAAACACATATAAATTTCAAGAGCAAACAAGAGCATAACAGATTTTGAAAACCAAAGCAATATAAATTTCATTGATATGGTACTCCCACATTTCATAGCACTTACAAGGATTCAATAATTTAACAGAAAAGAGCTCTACAGATTAGACTTTTTAAAAGTAAATGAAACAAATAAAACTATATGATTAAAAGTGAAAAATCAGCAATATAAAAATCTAAAGCATCTCAAAAACACAATTTTCCCACCACATTTACAGTTCAAGGATTTTACATTGACAATATGAGCTCAGAAAATCAATTAAAATCCTCTTAAATTGAATACTAAATAGCAAAACTGTAAAATTAAAATAAGATCTACCTTCTACGTGACAAAGAGGCCTCTCCAAAAAATTCTCCAAATCAAACGTAAGCTCTACAAAATTTTAAAAACAACGAAACACAAAATCGTGGTGCGAAAAAGATAGAGATACAAAAACGAGTCTGGACAAAGTCTGAGTTTGGGTCGGTTGTTGTGGAAGATGCGATTGTGTTCTTGTAAGAGTATGGAGGATTTTGTTCGAATATTTTTGTATTGGGTGGATATTGAAACTGCAATTGACGGCGTCGGAGAGACCGTAGGTGGTGGAGATGGCGGAGAATTGAAGTGGGAATGAGATGGAGCCGGAATTAATGAAAGTTGACCGGATTCTATGGAAATCTTGGCTGGATCTCATCTCTGTCCGAACGGAATTAATCGTAGTTGAGATTGAAGACGACGACAGGTGATGTGAACGGCGATACGATATAGGAGAGTGAAGGGTGGTCGGAGGTGATTTTGGGTGATGGTGGAGACGCCGGCGTTGAGAAAGAGAGATCGGAATTGCGAGAGAAATCGGAATTGCGGATAGAGAGAGAAGGGGAATTGCGTTTAGAGAGAGAAACGAGGGCAGTTTTGGTATTATTTGGTATTATGAATTATTTTAAAGGGAGACAGGGGTTTATTGATAAATTAGATTTTAATTTATGGACCCCAAGGTAGAATATGAAATGTGGTGTTTTTTTTGATAAATTACATCCTTTAATAGGGGCTTATTGGTAAAAATCCCTAAACTTAAATGCAGTAAACTTACATTTACATGCGGTTGGTTGCAGTTTGATACACAAAGTACCAAAATTGCAATTTAGGCCTTTAGATTCATAATTCGCTCCAATTTATTGCAAAATTGGATGTATGTTAAATGTATTGGACAGGAGATAAAAAAAAAGTTAAAGATATTAACGAGAAAACGTTAACAAACTTTTTCAAAATTACGCGTATGAATTCAAAAAAATTATCAATTGTTATGATTTTTTAATTATATTTATAAAAACCCTAAGAAGGTTTACTTTTTTGAAAGGGGTTATTAATTAACATAACTTAAATAAATATTTTTTGAAAAATTAAATATATTTTTTTGAAATTAAAAATTACTGCATATGTTTTTTATGATTTTCTAGCATATTCTAATTTTAAGTTTTTATTTTTTAGACAAATAATATGATATTCAAAATTTAATAGTATTTCTTTTTTATTAAATTAAATAAAATATTTTTTGCATTCTAATTTCATCTACCCTTATCAACAACATTTGTCATCATCTCACAGCCCAAACCCCAACACCAACCACCTTACCACCATCATCACCTCATTTTTATTTCCCATTCCTCCCGGCCATTTCCATTCAATCAACATACAAATACCACCTTTATCACTGTCCCAGCCACCCACGCCCTCACCCTCACCCTCACCGCCATATCGCCATTACTCAACTACCATGGCCACAAAATCTTTGTATCTTCTAATTTAACCCAAAAAAAATGTATATAATTTAGCCAAATCAAAATTTATCAAAGATCAAATTAATCAATCTTAAAGAAAAAACATAAAAAAACTAAACCACATCATATCTTTTAATTTATCAAAATAAAAAAAAAAATTGAAAGATTGACATTTTCATGGCCACCAGATCTGGAAGGAGTGGGAAGGGAAAAGGGTGGAAGTGGGTGGGAGAGAGAGAAAGGGAGGCGGACAGAGGAGAGGTAGGTGATAGCAGAGGAGATGGTAGATATGGTGACCGCAGAAGAAGCCGACAACAGAAGACTGAGAATTGACGACAGGGCCGCGAAGACGGACCGGAAAGGGAGGGGCCACGCGGTGTGTCTGAGACGGTGTGAGATTGGCGTGGGCGACTTGGGTTGGAGGAGAGAGAGGCGACGACTTACTCGAGAAAAAAAGGAGTGGTGTGGGCAATGTTGACCATGGCGATGAGGTGAGGTGAGGTGGGGTGGACAATGTATGTTTTTCAAATAACCTTTTCATCCTTTTTGTTTTGTTAACGCTTTTTAACTTCCGTCAAATAAATTTTACAAATATCCAATTTGCACTCGATTGCAGCGAATTGTGAATATATTGATCCAAATTACAATTTTTGATACATTATGTATTGTAGCACAATGGAGTACAATTACAGAAAAATAATACACAATAAATTGATAAAAAACAGAAAAATAAAAAGGAGAAGTTCTAGAATTTGTTGCACGAGCCCAATGAAATCACTGTCTCCTTAAGACATATTCGATCCCTCACCGAGTGTGCTTGAGTTTTTCTTGGATCGCTTGTCTCCCAGGATAGAACGTGCGGACCGGGGGCACTTTGCACCTAAGTTCCCGGCGAGTTGAATTGCGCTTGGACTAGATCACCTCTTCTTTGTATATGCAATAGAGGAGGCCAAGGAAGATGATAACAATATGCACCAAAGAATATGGAGGAGGAATTCAGAAAAATCAAGTGCTTTTTCTCTGTTGGGTTTTTTCAAGTTGTTTGTAAAAGTTAAAGTAATCTCAAATGTTGTTAACAAACAACTATTTAAAGATTTCAAACCAACCAAGAAAAAACTGAAAATCAATGATTTAATTAAGTAATAAAATGTAATAAACAACTTTATTACGAATATTAAACCACCATCAAACCAAAATCATTAGCCATAATGATTTTCATTTCGATTTTACGCATTTAATATTGGGTGTTAAATTTACGCCGGGATACGCTCGGCCGAGTCTTATAGCTGCTTTCGGCCGAGCAAGGCTCTGCTCGGCCGAGCAAGACATATGCCTCGGCCGAGCATGGCTTTTCCAGAAACTTTATTTTCTGCCATGCTGTGCTCGGCCGAGTTAACACTCTGCTCGGCCGAGCACCCCAGTAAAAATCAAAACCAATATATTTAATATATCCAAAAGCCATTTTGGACAATTAAATATTTTATTTCACAACCACAAACCCACTTGAGTAATTTGACAAAATTACCCTTTAGAAATTAAACCATTAATTTCCTTCAAAACACATTATTTTTCCAACAATCCCCACATGAAGGAAATTCATGAGGATAGGTGATAAAGTCCCAAATCGAAAACACCGCATAGGATAGGTAGGGGTTTGCCCTTTGAACCTTCCCTTGTAAAAGCATATTTACTCTACTCGCTAATCGGTAGACACGATGTCCTTGAGCGCTAGCTTTTTGTGTAGCCGATCATATACTTTACACGGTATCGCCCTAACACAATTCGGCTCTCGCCATTTGTGTCCGTTCGTGGCCTTGGATCACAATGCACGGTTACGTGAGAAGGTCTAAGAATTGAGCCTCACACAATTCTCCTCGAAGCGGCCTCTACTTCTTTCTCACATAGGTGATTCTTTTAAGTAACCATACTTCACATAAGAATCATTAAAAGCCATAAGCTTAACCTCATTCATCTCGGGATGTCACTTTAAGGAATGAGCATAGGGTTGACCCCCACAGTGACGCTACAAGTCTTTTAACAGTTAGGTTGTCCCTTTGAACCTAGATCTTGGGATCTCCAGTCAACTAGGTTGGGTTTTCCGCTGCGTTCAACTTCTCAAGAGGCTTTAAACCCATTCCCAATGTCAACCTTGTAACTATCTCTTTACTTAACCCTTTGGTTAGCGGATCCGCCAAATTATCTTTTGACCTCACATAGTCAATAGATATGGTGCCAGTTGCAAGTAGTTGTTTAATGGTATTATGTCTTCGAAGTATATGTCTAGACTTACCATTATGCATATGACTTTGTGCCCTACCAATCGCAGATTGGCTATCGCAATGTACACTAATTGCGGGCACGGGCTTTTCCCATCTTGGAATATCTTCTAGAAATTGGCGTAGCCATTCGGCTTCTTCACCACATTTATCTAATGCTATAAACTCGAGATTCCATGGTTGATCTGGCTATAACGATGCTGCTTAGAAGATTTCCATGATATAGCCGCACTTTTCTAATGTGAATAAATATCCACTTGTAGACCTTGAGTCTTTGATATCGATATCCAATTAGCATCACTATATCCTTCTATCACAGCTGGATGTCTAGTGTAATGTAGTCCAAAATCACGAGTATATCTTAAGTACCTTAGTACTCTCACTATACCCTTCCAATGATTTGTTCCAGGATTACTTGTATACCGGCTTAACTTGCTAACAGTGTAAGCAATATCCGGCCTAGTACAACTCATCAAGTACATTAGACTTCCAATAACTCTCGAATACTCTAATTGAGACACCGGTTCATCTCTATTCTTTAATAGATGAAGATTCGGGTCGATTGGAGTACTCGCTATTCCATTGTCATTCTTGCTAAATTTCTCAAGAATTTTATCCACATAATGAGATTGACTTAACACAAGTCCATTGGATATTCTAGAAATTTTAACTCCAAGGATTACATCCGCAAGTCCCATATCTTTCATGTCAAATTTTGAATTCAACATGTCTTTCGTGGATTTGATCATCTTATCACAACTCCCTATGATAAGCATGTCGTCTACATAAAGACACAAAATGATATAGCCATTTTCCGTGGTTTTAGTATAGACACATTTGTCACACTCATTTATCTTAAATCCACTTTGCATCATAGCATTATCAAATTTCTGATGCCACTGTTTTGGTGCTTGTTTCAAGCCATACAATGACTTTACTAATTTGCACACCTTCTTTTCTTGTCCATGTGCAACAAACCCCTCGGGTTGTTCCATGTAAATCTCCTCTTCTAAATCTCCATTTAGAAAGGCTGTTTTTACATCCATTTGATGTATTTCAAGATTTCTCAATGCGGCAATTGCAAGTACAACTCTTATTGACGTTATTCTCGTAACAGGAGAATAGGTGTCAAAATAGTCTAGGCCTTCTTTCTGTCTGTAACCTTTAATTACAAGTCGGGCCTTGTACTTATCAATTGTTCCGTCCGCTTTCATTTTTCTTTTGAAAATCCACCTATATCCTAGTGTTTTACTACCCGGAGGAAGGTCCACTAGTTCCCATGTGTGATTTTGCAAAATGGAATCAATTTCACTTTTAATTGCTTCCTTCCACAAAGGTCCTTCCGAAGAGCTAACGGCTTCTTTGTAACTTTGTGGTTCGCTTTCTACCATATAGGTTAGAAAGTCCGGACCATAGGATTTTTCAATCCTAGCTCTTTTGCTCCATCGAGGTTCTACCTCTTCTTCTTCTCTTTCATCTTGAACATGTTCGTCTTCTATTGAATCTATTACCTTAGTCGATGAGCTTGCCTCATTTCTTGACTTACACGGGAATATATTCTCAAAGAATGATACGTTCACAGATTCCATTATAGTATTTTTGTGTATAGCATCAATTTTCGACTCATACACAAGAAATCTATAAGCACTACTGTTATGTGCATATCCAATGAATATGCAATCAACAGTTTTTGGTCCAATTTTCACCTTTTTAGGAGGAGGTATGGCTACCTTTGCAAGACACCCCCACACTTTCAAGTGTTTATAACTTGGCATTCTTCCATGCCATAGTTCATAAGGAGTTTTGTCTTGTTTCTTTCGGGGTATTTTGTTTAACACGTAGTTAGCCGACAACACGGCTTCCCCCCACATGTTATCCGGTAATCCCGAACTCAATAACATGGCATTCATCATTTCTTTCAATGTCCAATTTTTCCTTTCGGCAACACTGTTTTGTTGGGGTGTATAAGGTGCCGAGGTAATATGTTTAATTCCACTTTGAGCACAAATTGCTTCAAATGGAGATTCATATTCACCACCTTTATCACTTTTTAGCACCTTAATTTTCCGGTTTAATTGATTCTCAACTTCATTTTTATATAGAGTAAACTTCTCTATAGATTCATCTTTACTTTTTAGAAGATACACATAGCAATACTTTGTGCCGTCATCTACAAAAGTCATGAAGTACTTATTGCCGCCCCGTGATTGTGTTGATTTAAAGTCACATAAGTCCGTGTGAACCAATTCAAGTGGTTCACTATGTCTTTCAACGGATGGGAATGACTTTCTTGTTAATTTTGCTTCTACACAAATTTTACATTTTTGTTTACAATCAACTTTAAACTTTGGAATAGAATTTGCTTTTGTCAAACGACGTATAGAATCAAAATTAACATGACCAAGTCTACCATGCCACAAATTAGATGACTCGAAGCAAGTAAACAAGAGATATTCATTTCATTAGCTTTCGCTTTCACAACCATTACACTTAGCTTAAACAAGGTCCATCATTGACATAACCTTTGCCTACAAACATACCACTCTTAGACAAAGTGACTACATTGGACTCAAACACAATACGAAATCCATGCTTTATCAAAAGCGATCCGGACACCAAGTTCTTCCGGATATCGGGCACATAAAGCACGTTGTTGAGAGTCAACTCCTTCCCGGATGTCATCTTCAAAACCACTTTTCCTTCTCCTTTGATCTCGGAGGTGGCTGAATTCCCCATGAATAGCTTCTCGCCATCCTTAGCAACAAAAGCACTAAACATGTCTCTATTGGAGCACACATGTCTAGTAGCGCCGGTGTCAATCCACCATTGATTTGGGTTTGAACCCACCAAATTCACCTCGGAAATCACAACATGCGAGGTGCATCTCGGACACGTCTCTAGCAATGCCTTCCACCATGTTGGCCTCACGAGCCTTCTTAGGCAACTTGCAAGCATGAGCCTTGTGGCCTTGACCGCCACAATTATAACAAGTTCCTTCGAACTTCTTCTTGGAAACACCACCTTTTGGTCCCAAGTGGGAATTATTGGAAGTTGTCACAACCTTCCCTTTTCCCTTTCCAAACCGTTTCCCTTTGGAGCTTTCACCATGCTCCACCACATTCGCCTTAGCCACACTAGAAACAAACTTGGTTTCAGAACTCTATTGTTCTCTTCAATACTCAATCGAAGGATAATTCCTTCCACATCCATTTCCTTTCGCTTATGCTTAAGGTAGTTCTTGAAATCATTCCAAGATGGAGGCAATTTTTCAATGATTGCAGCCACTTGGAAGCTTTCACTTATAACCATACCTTCGGCATGAATCTCGTGCAAGATAGTTTGAAACTCATCCACTTGAGATTTCACACTCTTGTTGTCCACCATCTTAAAATCAAGGAAACGGGCAACAATGAACTTCTTTGTTCCCGCATCCTCAATTTTATATTTGTGGTCCAACGACCCCCACAATTCCTTTGCGCTTTTCTTCTCATTAAACACGTTATAGAGAGAATCAAGCGAATTGAGGACGTAATTTCTGCACGAGTACTCCCCATGCTTCCATGTTTCAACCGCAGCCAAGGTTGTAACATCGGTTTCTCCTTCACTCACCTTTGGCATATCTTCTTTCAGATATCTTGCCAAGTGCAAGGTAGTGAGGTAGAAAAGCATCTTTTGTTGCCAACGCTTAAAGTCGTGGCCAACAAACTTCTCGGGTTTTTCCGCATGAGGGTTCGGGATATGAATTGTATGAGGATTAATCACAGTCTTAGAGCCACTTCCATTTCCAGTTTGGGAATTAGTTTGGGGTTCCACTTGGGGTCCAACTTGGGTCTCCACGTTGTTGTTGTTCGTCGCCATCTGAAACACAACAACCAAGTTAAATTTCCTGTTTTTCAAACTGTAATCGACACTCCCTCGATTAGGATATGTCTTAAGATTGTAGCACAATGGAGTACAATTACAGAAAAATAATACACAATAAATTGATAAAAAACAGAAAAATAAAAAGGAGAAGTTCTTGAATTTGCTGCACGAGCCCAATGAAATCACTTTGTCTCCTTAAGACATATTCGATCCCTCACCGAGTGTGCTTGAGTTTTCTTGGATCGCTTGTCTCCCGAGGATAGAACGTGCGGACCGGGGGCACTTTGCACCTAAGTTCCCGGCGAGTTGAATTGCGCTTGGACTAAATCACCTCTTCTTTGTATATGCAATAGAGGAGGCCAAGGAAGATGATAACAATATGCACCAAAGAATATGGAGGAGGAATTCAGAAAAATCAAGTGCTTTTTCTCTGTTGGGTTTTTTCAAGTTGTTTGTAAAAGTTAAAGTAATCTCAAATGTTGTTAACAAACAACTATTTAAAGATTTCAAACCAACCAAGAAAAAACTGAAAATCAATGATTTAATTAAGTAATAAAATGTAATAAACAACTTTATTATGAATATTAAACCACCATCAAACCAAAATCATTAGCCATAATGATTTTCATTTCAGTTTTCTGCATTTAATATTGGCTGTTAAATTTCTGCCCAGGATCTGCTCGGCCGAGTCTTATAGCCTGCTCGGCCGAGCAAGGCTCTGCTCGGCCGAGCAAGACATATGCCTCGGCCGAGCATGGCTTTTCCAGAAACTTTATTTTCTGCCATGCTGTGCTCGGCCGAGTTAACACTCTGCTCGGCCGAGCACCCCAAAACCAATATATTTAATATATCCAAAAGCCATTTTGGACAATTAAATATTTTATTTCACAACCACAAACCCACTTGAGTAATTTGACAAAATTACCCTTTAGAAATTAAACCATTAATTTCCTTCAAAACACATTATTTTTCCAACATGTATTACATTGCAACTGTAAGAAAAATTAATGGTACAAAAGTGTGATTTCCTCCCCCCCCCCACCCACCCACTCCACTTTTTATCCAACCTATTTATCATACTTATACACTAAAATTCTAAGTCCCGTTTGCAAATCATATCCCATTTTTTAGCATCATGGCTAGCATCGTATCTTGGATTAATTGTCTTAAGATTTAAGATGGGGGATGGGTCACATATATATCAAATAAATCTCAACCATTGATATGATAACAAAGTAGCAAAAATCTCCACATAGCATTCTTTTCTCTATTTGTCATAAGCTTCTTGCAAATGACTTATATGCCATTCAGCTTCTTGATTAATAACAATCTCTGACATAGCTAGACTTTGTCCACATAATCTCATCCCTAGCCATCTTACCTTCCATCCTCTTGCGACCCATCATTTATTCAGATTTTAAGGGCAATGTTAGAAACACAAACTAAGTTTATAAAAACATGAATATAAAATGAGGTAACGATATTTTATTGTTTGCATCGATTATGATCGATTATGAACCCGTGACACTTTAATTAAAATTACCAACAAAATAAAATCAAGACACATTATTGTATAAATCAAATTTTGTAATTTCTTTGTAGATTTAGTATTACTCAGAGTTAAATCTGGGTTTGTGAGGGACATGTAAGAACATGGATTAATATAACATATAAATATTTAATAATATAATTAATGATCAATATTATAATATATGGTATAAAGTATAGAACTCAACATAATATGTAGAATTCCATGATATAAGTATACCATTAAATGATGGGCATAATGGCAATATCTTATATATCAATAGGTGTAGTCCCTAAATGAAGTGCCCCTTGAATTTCTATATAAAGGCCTATCCATCAAGCCTATGAATCTACCAGTTACATTATTCTCATTCAATCAAAACTCTTCCTAAGTAATTGAAGATTAAAGAGATTAAGGGCACTCATCATTTAGAAGATCTACTCCTTCCTACATTGAAGTCTATCTTCTTACTTCATCCTCTTTACTCAAGAACAAGAACAAGACTAAGAACAAACATGGAATCACAAGGTACACGCTTCCGTCTTATTCTTCTTCTCCATCTCTTCTTAATCTAGTTGTGAGTCGGTTCATGGTTAATGGATTGTTTATGTTCCAACAATTGGTATCAGAGCATACTCATACACTAGATTGAGTTTGAAATTTTTATAAAGCCTTATACTTTAATTATTGTATGATTTCATTTAGTTTTTGTTCTTGTTCATGATACTCATCTTGTATAAGAGTATTATACTCATAAACTTCATTCTATTTCTGATTTTGGTTTACTCAAAGGCTTTCAATTCTTAATGTAAGATTATCCCATTTTTGAACATAGCCACCATCCTTGGATGCGTTGTGAGTTTGTTCATATGCATAGCCACGCATTTAAAAATGTGATGTGAGTATGCGGATCTACTTGCTTTGGTTGAATATTGATTCACCATTAAGTTAAGAATTGATAGTCTAATTGGGTGTTATGGCTCGTTGTCCTGGCAAAGGGCCCGGCACCCTCCGAGGGCGCGGGCCTAGCCGTCATGTAGACTGGTATCGGGCATCAAAGGGGGGTGCGGGGGGCGTAGCCCCCCGCGGTATGGTATGACTCTCTATTTTGGATCAAAACTATTCATAAAAGGGTGTAAAATTGGTGACTTTTCGGCAAACTGTGGTCTTGGGCGGTCGCCCACATCTTTCATGGGCGGTCGCCCACTTGAACAGAAAGAATTGGCGTCATTTCATTTTGGCCTTGGGCGGTCGCCCACCTTTCCTGGGCGGTCGCCCACTTGAACAGTCGCTTCATCAACGTTGGAAATTAAGGGATGGGCGGTCGCCCATTAAGTCTGGGCGGTCGCCCACCTGTACAGTATCTTCAGATTCAATTTTTGCCCAAAATTTCGATAATTTATTAATAAAATATGGTATCTGGACACCAGTCACGCTGATTGGCGGTTCTTAAAGTTGTCGAACTTTAAGAATGGACGGGTAGAACAAAAGGATATTGTCTTTTATTAATAAATTTCGCTTATTTCTTTACCCTTTAAATTTTCAGAAATTGCCTTAAAGTCTTAAGTGCCCTAAAGTATGATTAATTATATGCTTAAACAAATTTATTCATTGTTTAAATAATATTGTTGCCAAAGCAATTTACGTTATTTAAATACAAATTTGTTAAAGTGATGAATGTAAATATTGATATGTGATAACATGTTTGTTTCCCAAAGGATACCTTGTTATTGACTAAGTATTTGCATTCATAGGGTAATAATTGAACTAAACTTTTGGTCATTTTAAACGCTGTGAACCATCCCAAAGGAAGGCGGGTGTTTAAAGTGAATTGTTTATATTCTTTATTACCGGGGAACAAATACCTTAAATTTTAGGACATTTTTTATACTTGATCCGGCCCAAAGGAAGGCAAGTATTTAAAGTGTGTTGTTTAAAGCTATTTGTTTACCCTAAGATAAATCAAATTGTGAGTCAATTCGCAATCCAAAGATTAGTCTTGATGTCATATTGATTATCTTTTATTATGATGGAATTCATTTTGATATAATTAATCATTGTGTAGTTTCTTATATATGTTTTGTTTCATTCTTTTGTTCTCTTTATTCAGATTTGATCAGTGCTTCATCTGTTACTACTGCCTTAAACTCAATTCCTTTGCTAACTGGGACAAACTTTAAAACTTGGAAAAACAAGATTATTATGGTCTTAGGCTGTTTGGACCTTGACCTTGCATTAAGAGAACAAGCTCCTGCCCCTCTAACTGATAAAAGCACTGCGGAAGACCGCTTAAGTTCAGAGAGGTGGAAGCGTTCTAATCGCGTCAGCCTAAGCATAATTAAGAATGCAGTCCCGGAGACATTTCTGAACAGTGTCTCCGAGGATGATGGTGCAAAAGGTTTCCTAGATGCCCTAGAACAACGCTTTGCAAAAAGCGATAAATCAGAAACAAGTGCAACCTTGAGGAAGCTTGTTTCCATGAGGTATAAGGGCACCGGAAACCTAAGGGAATACATAATGGAAATGTTTCATCTATCAACAAAATTAAAAGCACTCAAGTTGGACTTGTCGGAAGACTTGCTTGTGCATTTGGCTTTAATTTCTCTTCCTTCACAATTTGATCATTTTGAAACGACCTACAATTGTCAAAAGGACAAGTGGAATATTAATGAATTAATTTCACATGTCACGGAGGAAGAAGATAGGTTGAAACACACCAAACCCGAAAGTGCACATTATGCATCTACCTCTTCTCGTGGGATTAAGAGAAAAGGTAAGGAGATTGCGGTTGCATCAAAGAAGCCTAAGGGA
The DNA here is from genome assembly GCA_022495995.1 of Adenophora triphylla var. japonica. Classification (NCBI taxonomy): domain Eukaryota; kingdom Viridiplantae; phylum Streptophyta; class Magnoliopsida; order Asterales; family Campanulaceae; genus Adenophora; species Adenophora triphylla. The sequence continues at coordinate 359,843 of JAFEMH010001007.1, forward strand.
TCATCAAATGATCAAAAGGTGAAAAAGTGCTTCTTTTGCAAGGACCCCACTCACATGAAGCCCGACTGCCCTAAGTATCGCCAATGACGAATTAAGAAAGGTATGTCATTTAGCTTTGTTTGTACTGAAGCTAATTTAGTTTCAATTCCTTCGTATACATGGTGGTTAGACTCCGGTGCAACTACTCACATAAGTTCATGTATGCAGGGTTGCCTGAACTACCGAACGCCCAATGAAGGTGAAAGATTCATCTACATGGGAACTGGAAAGCCGGTAGAGGTGGAAGGCATAGGGACTTTTAGATTATCTCTTAGTACTGGATATTATTTAGTTTTGAACAATGTATTTATTATTCCATCATTTAGACGGAATTTAATTTCCGTCACTACATTGGATCGAGAAGGTTATTCTTGCATCTTCGGTAATAATAAATGCAATTTATATTTTGATTCAAAGTTTTTTGGTACTAGTTCTTTGTCTTACATTGATAATCTATATTTACTTGACACAGTCAATTCATTAAATGAGTCCCATAATAATGAAACTAACTCTCGAGGCATAAAAAGAAAGTTTTCAAGTAAAAACTCTTATACCTTGTGGCATAGGCGTTTGGGTCATATCTCCAAAAGGAGAATTGACAAGCTTGTGTCCGAGGGAATACTACATAAGCTTGATACTCCGGAAAATAACTTTTGTATTGAATGCCTTAAGGGAAAATTTACAAATAGTACAAACAAAAATGAATCCTTGAGAGCTACAAAAGTCTTAGAACTAATTCATACGGACATATGTGGACCGTTCCCTACCCCTTCATGGAACGGACAAACATATTTCATTACGTTCATAGATGACTTCTCTCGTTATGGATACATTTATTTACTTCATGAAAAGTCTCAATCATTGGACGTTTTCAAGTCTTTTAAAACCGAAGTTGAAAATCAACTTGAAAAGACTATTAAGAACGTTAGATCCGATCGTGGTGGTGAATACTACGGTCGGAATGACGGTTCGGGAGAACAACGTCCGGGTCCTTTTGCTCGCTATTTGGAAGAGTGTGGGATTGTCCCTCACTACACCATGCCGGGGACACCTAGCATGAATGGTGTAGTCGAGAGACGTAATAGAACCCTTAAGGATATGGTAAGAAGTATGATTTCTTGTACTTCTTTACCTCACTCATTATGGGGCGATGCTTTGAAAACCGCAACCTACCTACTTAATAGAGCTCCTTCAAAAGCTACTGACAAAACCCCTTATGAATTATGGACCGGTAAGAAACCGTCCCTTAATCATCTTCATGTTTGGGGTTGTCCATCCGAAGCTAGGCCTTATAGACCTAACGAAGGAAAGTTGGACGCTAAGACAGTTAGTAGTTATTTTGTAGGATATTCTCAAAGATCTAGGGGATATAAATTCTATGACCCAAAAACTAGAACCTTTTTCGAGACGGGAAATGCTAGGTTCTTTGAGGATGTTGAATTTAGAGGGGAAAATTTGAATAGTAATTTTGAATTTGAAGAAATGGAAGAGGAATTCGTTTCTATACCTCTTCCTATAGTTCCTATCGAAAATCGAGCGGTTGTGCTCGAAATTCGACAAGAACATAATATTCAAAATGACGTTAATTCTCCTATTAATGAACAACATGAAAATGTTGATGAGGAAATTCAACACCCTCAAAATCAAGAAGAACCGGTGCCATTAAGAAGATCTAATAGAGCAAGAAGGAGTGCTATACCGGATTATTATGATGTATATCTTGCCGAGAATGAGGTACCGTTAGGTTTAGTGGGAGATGAGCCAATCACCTTCCATGAAGCCATTAGCGGTTCAAATTCTCATAAGTGGATTGATGCCATAAATGAAGAGTTAAAATCCATGAATGATAATGACGTTTGGGATCTTGTCCCATTACCTAAGAATGTGAAACCCATTGGGTGTAAATGGGTCTTTAAGACCAAAAGGGATTCACAAGGTAATGTGGAAAGACATAAGGCTCGTCTTGTCGCTAAAGGGTTTACTCAAAAAGAAGGCATTGATTACAAAGAAACATTTTCACCGGTATCATCTAAAAATGCTTTTAGGATCATTATGGCTTTAGTGGCACATTTTGACCTTGAGCTTCATCAAATGGATGTAAAGACAGCTTTTCTCAATGGCGACATTGAGGAAACTATCTAGATGAAGAAACCAGAAATGGTGACTGATTCGGATCAAACTAGTCAACTAGTTTGTAAACTCAAGAAATCCATTTATGGGCTTAAGCAAGCATCTCGTCAATGGTACTTAAAATTCAACCAAGTTATTCTTTCATTTGGCTTTGAAATGAATCTTGGTGAAGACTGTGTGTACCATAAGTTCAGTGGGAGTAGGTTTATATTTTTGGTCTTATATGTGGATGACATTTTACTTGCTAGTAATGATAAGGACCTTCTTAAGGAAACTAAGAAATTTCTCTCAAATAAATTTGAGATGAAAGATCTTGGAGAAGCTTCTTTTGTATTAGCAATCCAAATACATCGTGATCGCTCACGAGGTATGTTAGGATTGTCACAAAAGAGCTATATAGAGAAGGTATTACAAAGGTTTAGCATGGAAAATTGTAAACCACATGACACCCCGGTCTCTAAAGGAGATAAGTTCAGTCTAAATCAATGTCCTAAAAATAATCTTGAATCCAAGTATATGGAAAATATCCCTTACACATCGGCAGTAGGAAGCCTAATGTATGCACAAGTCTGTACTCGCCCAGATCTTGCCTTTATTGTTGGCATGCTTGGGCGATATCAAAGCAATCCGGGAAGAGAACATTGGGTCGCAGCCAAAAGAGTGATGAGATACTTGCAAAACACGAAGAACTACATGCTTACATATACAAAGTCGGATCATCATTGGTTTTTCCGATTCCGACTTTGCTGGATGCCAAGATAGTCGCAAATCGACATCGGGTTATGTCTTCACTTTGGCCGGTGGAGCAATTTCTTGGAAAAGTGCCAAGCAAACATTAGTAACTACTTCCACCATGGAAGCCGAATTTGTTGCTTGCTACGACGCATCCAATCAAGCTATATGGCTGCGAAAATTCATCGAAGGGCTGCGAATTGTCAAAGGTATTGAAAGACCGCTTAAGTTATATTGTGACAATCGAGTCGCAGTGTTGTACTCCAACAACAACAAGAGTTCATCTAAATCTAAGCATATAGATATTAAGTTTCTTGTTGTGAGAGAGAGAGTACAAAATGAACAAATAGAAATAGAACTTATTGGTACAAACTCCATGTTAGCGGATCCATTTACTAAGGCATGTTGCTCATATGGGTGTAATGACTTTTGATAATGCTTAAATCAGTAGGAGTTTATAATGTTTCTATTTCCTTGTGTTGTTTTTTAAATTGATCTCATTTGATTAAAAGTAGGACTAGTTGGAGAATATATATATGCATTCTTCATATATATTCGTTAATATTCCATGCTACATATCTATACTTAATCTATGTCATTTAGTTGGATATATATATGTGATTAATGTGGGTTTAGTTGCGAATCAATTACAACGACTGCCCCTTTAGTTCTTATACTTATATGACTAATGGACGGGATTGGTTTCGAATGACAACAAAGTGCACATAAGGGTTGTCATTTGTGTTATAAATATGATTGAAAAAATTTATTAAGTGAAGGTATATGTTATAATAATCCAAGTGGGAGATTGTAAGAACATGGATTAATATAACATATAAATACTTAATAATATAATGATCAATATTATAATATATGGTATAAAGTATAGAACTCAACATAATATGTAGAATTCCATGATATAAGTATACCATTAAATGATGGGCATAATGGTAATATCTTATATATCAATAGGTGTAGTCCCTAAATGAAGTGCCCCTTGGATTCCTATATAAAGGCCTATCCATCAAGCCTATGAATCTACTAGTTACATTATTCTCATTCAATCAAAACTCTTCCTAAGTAATTGAAGATTAAAGAGATTAAGGGCACTCATCATTTAGAAGATCTACTCCTTCCTACATTGAAGTCTATCTTCTTACTTCATCCTCTTTACTCAAGAACAAGAACAAGACTAAGAACAAACATGGAATCACAAGGTACACGCTTCCGTCTTATTCTTCTTCTCCATCTCTTCTTAATCTAGTTGTGAGTCGGTTCATGGTTAATGGATCGTTTATGTTCCAATAGGACAATGACAAGAAATGAATATTAGAGACTGAAATTATCAATGGCTTAAACAAGTGAAATAAATTCACAAGTGTTGTCAATACTAAGAACAACACAGTTCACACCAATCATAAAAGAAAATAATTGAGATTTTTAAAGCAGCAAAAATAATAAAAATGAACACAAGAGAATAGATTTTTCTCAAGTTATATATATATATATATATATATAACTTGAGGGGTGCCCGGATGACAAGACCTTTCAATATAAATATACTTTCGTTACAAGGTCGAAAAGTTCTTTAATGATTTTACTCTTTACAAGAACAATCTATCTAACACTCAGAAACACTCTAGGAATGAAAGTTATACACGATAACTTACTGGTGTTGGACAGTGTGTTGCCAACACATGAGACAACACTGAAGAGTCGTGTTCTAACTCGTTCAAATCTCAACTTCTGAATTGGGTGAATGAAGATGTCGAATGCTTGCACTATTTATAGGCTCCTAGAACTTGGAGCCTACTCAAACTATCCAGAAAATCAGCAATGAGATAAATTCCTCATTTTTAGCTCCTCCTTCTTTGTTTGTTGAAGACTTAGTCATCCTATGTTTCACAACTTGTACCACCAAGTTGTATCAACCTTGTACGCCTTATATTCATCTCTCTTAAGTAGACAACCTCCTAACAATGTTTACTTGGTCTCCACAATTACACATAACTAAAGATTTTATGTGTAATTTTATTCTCTACCTCGCAAGTCACGCCTAGCAGCCATGCCTTGACATGTTCAACCATAAACCAAACACACTAATAGCAGATATATAATAATTAGTTATCACTTTATAATTTATGAATAATTTCTAGTAACTATCCATATTTTAAAATGCCAACACAATGGCAACACATGAGGCAACACCAGTGACAACACTGGAGACAACACCAATGGCAATACTGGTGTAACACTAACAATCTCCCCCTTAGTTACACATTTCTTCACAAAATACAAAGCAATGTTCCTGAAAAAGAATGTTAGTCAAGTAACCCAAAAAGAATATATCTCCCCTTAATTTTAAACTCCCCCTCAATCAATGATTTAAAACTACCAAACAAATATTATTATAAACTAACCACTTAAAAATCCCAACTTTAAAATCATTCAACAAAACAGCCATTTAAACCTAAATCAAAACACAAATTGTTTAAGCAACCAACTAACAAATAAAAATAATAATAATTGTTTTAGAATACAAATTCCAAGAACCATTTATCCATTAAACTTCGATTGTTGGATCAAATTGAGAATCAGCCATTGGTCCTTCAGTTCCACCTTCATTCCCCTCAGCCCTTGCACAACTTGGACCACTTTCGGTAGAAACATCAATATCACGTCTTTAATCTCCCCCTATTTTAGAAGAAATCAAATCTACCATTTGTTCCATGTCTGCTCTCATCTCCAGCCACCCTTGCATTAAGGAATCTATGTGCTTCATCTGCCTGTGGAAAAAATTAAGAACAACAGAAGTATCAATCATAATTGGTGAAGTGTTGCCTTCCCTCGGAACAACACTTGGGGCAACACTTGGAGTTGGAGCAGCAGCAGGAGGTGTGGCAGTAGTCGAAACCCAAGGGGGGTCTTTGTGCCTATCTCCCTCGATGAAATGCTTGCTGATTTTGTAGTAAACTGGGCTCTCTGTATAGTAGTCAGCATTTCATAGGATTAGGGATTGGAAGGTAAGAACATTGAAAATGAGGGATGGGAAAAGGTATGCAGAGGCTTTCTTTTTCTTTGCCCAAGCAGCTAAGTGGGTGAAGATCATTCTTCCAAAGTTTACTCTTTGTTTATTCCCCAACTTATACGACAATGTTGCTTGTTCTAGGGTGATTGTTTTCTCATTGGCGGTTGGAAGCCAATTTATTATGCAAAGCTTATGAAGAACACAAAACAAAGAAGTAAGGTGGGTTGCTCTAAAGTGATCACTCCACACAGTCATCCTCCCACCCGTGAGATAGCTTGCTAATGTATTGGGCTCAATAGCCACACTCTCATCCTCAACATTAGGAAGACCGTTGGCCCTATTAATCATTGAAGGATTGAAATAAAAAATGGTTTCCCTCACAAAGATTTTCCCATAATGGGGGGTATTTCTATCATCTATGTCCTCACGCAAATGGACATAGAAATTCCTCACCACTCTCTCAGCATACTTTGAAACCTTAGTAACCGTTGGTAAAAAGTTCCTATCCTCCAAAAATTGATAAATCCCAAAGCTTTTGAACTTGATCACATCAATATTTCTCTTATTGAGGATCTTTTTTTCTGAATCTTGGACCCATTTGTCCAAATTCGATTCACTATAAAGCTCTTCAGATAAAAAGGAAAGTTCATAAAAGCCAAAAGACATATGTTCAGTCCTAGAGTCAGGAGAAAGAGTAGGAGATACCTCAGGTGTTGAAATGGGTGTGGTGAAGGGTGTGATTCTTTGTGCTGTTGTTGTTGTTGCAGCATGTGTTGTGGTTGGTGTTGTCTTAGTGGCAACACTTGAGACAACACTTCGTTGAGTCCTTTGTTCTTGACCAATCTTTGCTGGGCTTGAGCTAGTGGCTCATCAAACTCATCTTCTAACCAAGCATCATCATCATCAGAAGAGGATTTTTCTTTGCTAGCCTTGATGTTCTCGTCCGAACCTTCTTCTGAAGATACCTCAAGTGAGGCACTTGATTCATCATCAATAATCTCCACTAGGTCATCAGGCGTGTTGGAGGCTTCACCTTTTGGCCTTGACAGAGTCTTGATTCTCTCAGACTGTCGCCTACCCCTAGCCCTAGAAGGGGCATCAACCACTTTCCTCTTCCTAGTCTTCTTCGGGATAAGCCAATGTGAGCTCCAAGGAAGGAGAGGTTTCAAGGATGACCATAGCAACGGGAGAGGAGGAGGATTTGACACAACAATTTCTAGGTTTGGTGTTGTGGAAGATGTTGCAGATAGTGTTGCCGCAGGTGATGTCTCCATAGGAATGGCAACACTTGAAGGGGCTATTGGAGAGATGTCCATTGGAGATATATTTTGGGATCCTTTTGATGGGCTAGCCATGGCGGTTTGAAGGGAAGGAGGAAGATGAAGACGGAATGTTTTTTAGAGAGAGAGAGACATAGAGAGAGATGGCGGTGAAAAGGGAGAGGGAGGTAGTTAATTTAAGAGGAATAGGGAGATATAATAGGGATGATTTGACTACTTCAAATCAACTCATCATTATCTTTATCTCAACATCTCACAACTAATTAATTCCAGCCGATTTTTTTTTAATTTTTTTAAAATAAACAATAACAGAAACTAAAAATAATTACTGAAATATCTGAGAATTTTGGATTTTCAAATTTGAAAATCAAGATCAAATAAAATTGAATCTTCAAAATAATAGAAATTTCATAATTACATTTAGTTAGGAAAAATTAAGGTTTTTTATTAAAAACCTTTTGATTTCACAAACTCTAAATATAAGTAAATAGACTTTTTGAACATCAAAATTTAATTAATAAAAATCCAAAAATAAAAACAGAAATAAAAAATAATGTAGCACTTACTAATGTGTTGCTAGCAATATTGTGTAACACATAAGACAACATATTTGAATAAAATCCCCTTGATATTTTCAACATACATGAACTTTTAATACACAATTTCTTAGGAAATTTTAAGTAAACTTTACACTTACTTTATTTACAAGGAAGTATCGTAGTAGCGAGCTGCGTGCCCCGAGTTTTTTTATTAAAGTGTAAAGTCATATGTATTATGTTTTATACCTTTCAAGTAGGGTACATTGTAGTAGCGAGCTCCATGCCCCTAATACTTAGTATAAAACCAATACTTTATACTCCCGTTTGGCAAGGAAGCATCGTCGCAGCGAACGCCATGCCCCGAGTTACTTTAGAAGTATTTAAAACAATACTTGCCTATTAAATATCAACAATATAATAAGTGACTTTGTTACTTTAAGCACAAAGGAAAATTTTATCAATATGTTTAACTTAAGTATATACCCATACTAGAACAAAAAGGTCAGTAAATGCCACCCATTGAGTTTAAACAAAAAAGATTTTTTTTTTTATATATATATATAGTACACAGTGTTGCTGTCTGTGATGGCAACACAGACGGCAACACTTTGAGACAACAGATTATACAAAACATAGACCAAGAGATTTTTTCAAGCTTGAAAATCTCTTATGGTCAAGGGCTTTAATCAAAATATCAGCAAGTTGATGTTTGGTATCAATATGCTTTATTGGATTAAATCCTTTTCAACTAAATCTCTTAAAGCAGATATCTATATGTTTAGTGAGAGAGTGTTGTACAAGGTTTTTGGAAATATTAATTGCACTTAAATTACCACACTACATGGTCAAGATATTACTCTCAAGACCATAGTCATCAAGCATATATTTTAACCATATTAATTGTGAACAACAACTCCCAGTTGCTACATACTCAGATTCAGCAGTCGAGAGAGATATACAATTTTGCTTGCGACTGTACCATAACACTAGGTTATTACCTAAGAAAAACAACCCCCACTTGTACTTTTTCTATCATCTATATTCTATGCCCAATCAGAATCACTAAAACCAACTAAGTTGGTATTAGTGTCTTTAGTGAACCAAATTTCTAATTCACTAGTCCCGGATACATATTTAATGATTTTCTTAACAGCATTTAGGTGAGAAATTTTAGGATTATACTGATATCTAGCACACACACCTACACTGAGCATAATGTCGGGACGACTGACAGTAAGATATAAAAGACTACCTATCATAGATCGATAAAGAGTTGGATCAACATCCTCCCAATCTTGGTCTTTGGCCACCTTAAGTGTTGATCCCATAGGTATTTTTGAACTCTTGGCACTCTCCAATCCAAACATGTCTACCAAACTTCTTGCATACTTGCTTTGAGAGATAAAGATCCCATCATTTGACTGTTTTACCTGCAATCCCAAGAAATAGTTAAGTTCACCTATCATGCTCATCTCAAAAGTTGATGTCATAGCCTCCACAAAGTTTTGCAAACAAGTTTTAGATGTGGATCCATAAACTATGTCATCAATATAGATTTGAGCAATGACAAGTTTTTTATTATGCCTTAGAATAAACAATGTCCTATCGGCTTCGCCTCTAACAAATTCATATTCAATTAGAAAAGTTGTTAGACGTCCATATCATACACGTGGAGCTTGTTTCAAGCCATATAAGGCCTTCTCAAGTCTATATACATGATTTGAATGGAATGGGTCTTCAAACCCCTTAGGTTGCTCAACATAAATTTCTTTATCTAAGTACCCATTCAGGAAGGCCGCTTTAACATTCATTTGGTGTAATGTGATTTTAAGGTAACAAGATGTAGCTAAAAGAAGTCTTATTGACTCAATTCTAGCCACATGTGCAAAGGTCTCGTCATAGTCGATTTCTTCCACTTGTGTATAGACTTGAGCCACAAGACGGGCTTTGTTACGAACAATATTACCCAACTCATCAGATTTGTTTTTATAAATCCATTTAGTTCCAATTATATTAGTTTGTAAAGGACGAGGAACTAAACACCAAACATTGTTTCAGGTAAATTGTTCAAGCTCTTCTTGCATACCTTGAATCCAAAAGTTATCTTTAAAAGCGTCAATCACATTTTTAGGCTCAGACTAGAAACGAAACATGAGTGTTTTACCTTGGAGTATGTGGTGGACATGCATACACACATACCTTACCATATCTCTATAGTTAACCGGCTTCTTGTTTCTTGTTCGAACTCCTTCATTAACCTCCTCAATTACTTGAGTAGTTGGATGGTTATTTCTAATTCTTGCTGGAGGATCTCTCATGGCCTGTTGATACACCAACTCATCTTTTTCTTCTAAGACATTATTTTCAGCCACTATTCTGGAATCCTGTGTTGTCTCATGTGTTGTCGTTTCAGAGGCAACAATGAGGGCAAAACTTGAATCTGTGACTGTATTGCTTGAACCAGTTTCTGTTCCAGCAATTTTTTCAGCTTCTTCCAACAATGTTAGTGGCATATCTTCTGATGGTTCACCTATGACACTAAAAAAGTCATTAAAAACAATATTTATCGATTCTTGAATAGTCTTTAATCTTAAAGTATAAATTCGGTAAGCACGACTGTTTTGAGAGTAACCAAGAAAGATAGCTTTGTTACTCTTTGAATCAAGTTTTCCTAAGTATTTCCGGTCATTTAAAACTTAACATAAACACCCAAACACGTGAAAGTAGTGTATGGTAGGTTTCTTTCCGTTTAAAATCTCATAGGGTGTCATAGTTGTACGAGATCTTAGAAAAACTCTATTCGAATTGTGACATGTCGTGTTTAATGCTTCGGCCCAAAAACATTTAGAAAATTTTCTATAAATTAGCATAACACGAGCCATCTCTAATAAAGTCCTATTTTTCCTTTCGACAACACCATTTTGTTGTGGTGTTTTAGTCAGTCCTTTTTTACTACAAAATGTAGAGAAATAAATGTTATCAAATTCCTTACCATGATCTGATCTTATACGGAAAATAGGTGAACAAAACATGTTTTTTATTTTGGAAAATAAGTGTTTAAATTTATCAAAAGTTTCATATTTTTCTCTTAAAAAATAGACCCAAGTAAACCTAGAAAAATCATCCACTATCACATAAATATACCTCTTACCTCCCAAGCTTTCTACTTCAATTGGACCCATTAAGTCCATATGTAAAAGCTGAAAATAATGTGTTGTTCCTGAGTATTGTTCACTGTGTTGTCCAACACTGTGAGCAACACGAGTCTGTTTACCTTTTTGGCAGTCACCACACACCATGGTATTCTTGAGATTTAGATTGGGAACACCTTTAACAGCACTAAGTTTGACAATCTTCTCAATATTCCTATAATGAGCATGTCCTAACTTTTGGTGCCATAAAATTGTGTCATCAATTTTTATCGAGTTGCACACCTGTTTATTTCCAACAAGGTAGCAATTATCACTTGATCTTGTTCCTGTCATAACACAAAAGTTAGTGTTATCAAAAACTTCACAAGTATCCTTATTAAATTTTACCTCCAAATCGTCATCACATAATTGGCTAATGCTAATTAGATTAGCAACCAATCCATCTACATGCAAGACATTTTTTAAGGGAGAAAAACTGATGACATCGAGTGTTCCTTTTCCTATTATGTTACTCTTGCCTTCACCTCCATAGGTTACTGAGCCTCCGTGAATAGGTTGGTAATCCTACAAGAAGGATCTTGTTCTCGTCATGTGACGTGAACAACCACTATCAAAGTAACAAGCACCTGAAACGTTAGTCCTTAAAGCAGTGTAGATAACATTACATTTCAGATTAGCTTTGGGAAACCAAACTTTTCTATTTGAATTTTTGTTTTTCTGACCTCCTGTGTAGTCTCGAATGTTGTTTTGAGAATTTGGTAACACTTGAGGCAACACTTGAGAACTGGACTTTTTCTTTTGAAGAATAAAGCATTCTGATTTATTGTGTCCAGCTTTGTGACAGTATTCACACTAAAGGCATGATCAGAAATATTACTAGAAGAACTACCTTTTTCCTTAACAAGTTCTTTTACAAAACTAGTTTTAGTTTCCTCATTAAACAAGGTAGAAGTAATTTTTTCTAGTGATTCTTGAAACCCAATACCTGCTTTGAGAGGCTTACTCAAGTTAAGTATCTCATCCAGTTTTGAAGTACTTGTGTTGAGCTTCTTGAAGGTTGATTCGGCAAGGTTGAGTTTGGACTTGAATTTATCAAGTTCTGCATCCTTCTTAGTGAGTTGAATCTCTAGCCGAGTCATAGAGTCTTTAAGGTCATGGTTCTCTTTAGTCAAGAATACCACCATCTTGTTCTCCTTTTTCCATTCTAAGAGAAGTGACTCATAAAGGTTTTTTAATTCATCAATGAGCTCGTCTTTGTCAAGCTCATCCTCCAATGAATCATCTGTATTAAAACTCACAGAACCATGAAAGCATATATCATTAGAAGAACTTAATGAATCATACCTGCTAAGTGTTGTGTCATGTGTTGTCATGTGCTGGACAACACTTGAGGCAACACATCCTGACGAAGACAGCTCCTCCACCGTGGCCAACATAACCACTTGTTCAAGGTTTTCACTATTTTCAGTTCCTTCCTCTTCTTCATCACTAAGAGACACCCACATATTTTTGCCCGCCTTTCTAAAGGTGTTTGCACATTCATTTGCATAGTTGTAAGTACCCCAATCCGGACCGCTCTCCATCCAAGCATACAGGAAACACCGAGGACTCACACATATGTGATCCCGAAGACCCGTAACGTCCAAAAGGTCCAAAACCACCAGCCAAACCAAGGGAGGACCTTTCAGGGATAAAAGGGAACTCAAGAACTTTGCATGAATAACAAAATATGGCCAATTGACATAATGGTCCGTACGGACCACTTTGCAAAGTAAGAATGGTCCGTACGGACACTTACTTTAACACGCCAAAATGATGAAAAAATCCCCTTAAAGTCCACAATATTCCCTGAAATTCAGGAAAACCAAAAAATTGTAATTACACAATGGTCCGTATGGACCACTTTGCAATTTTTTGGAGCCTATAAATAGAAGGCTCCGCCTCCCATTTCATTCACACCTCAAATCTCTCCTCTCTTCCCCCGGCCTTCAGGCAACTCCCAAGGCGTCCCGACCTCTTTCGGTCCTTCCCGAGGCCTTTCGAGCCTTCCCGAGGTGCTCCAAAACCCTCCGAGGCACTCCGAATTCCTCAAAGCAATTTCGGTCGAATCCCGGTCCTTCCCTAAGCGATCTCGATCCGTTCCGAGGCATCCCGAGGCAATCCCGACCTCTTCCGGTCCTTCCTGAGGCCTCCCGAGCCTTCCCGATGTGCTCCAAAGCCCTCCCGAGGCGCTCCAAAGTCCTCTCCAAGCGACTCCGGTCGATCCCGGTCCGTCCTAATCGACCCCCGACGTCCCAAAAACCCTATTCACACTCAATCAAACACATTCCCCCGCGGAAGATAGACACAAACCAACATTGGTAAGGCCTCCTTCCAAATCTCATTTAACTGCTTTAATTTAAATATTTCTGTTTAAATACAAGCATCATTTGCAATGTAGACATCATATACAAATGCATTTTTTAAAAGCACACATACACACAACATTTAAAGAAAGAAGGGTATCGAAAGACTCGTGTATACGAGGCGACTCAGGTGAGCTCAAATATCTCTTCCCGAGGCGTAACCTGACATCCGAACACAAAAATCTCATCACACAACAAAACAAAGCCTTTTCTCAATGTTTTGGGTACAATCAAAACGGGGTGGCGACTCTAAAAATGAAAGACAGCATGACCGCACGACGCGAGATGCCGTCTGGCCACGAAACGGGTAATTTCAGTTGGCGACTCTGCTGGGGAGGTTTTGTTTTAAAATACTTTTAAACAAAAAAAATTAAAAAACAATGATGAGGGTCAAACTTTCATTTTACCATTTCTTTAAATGTTGTGTGTGTGTGCATGGGCTTTACTTTTTTTTTTCTTGTTTTGCTTATTCAAGAAAATACAAAAAATGCATCATAATACATCTATGTACATACTTTTAAAATATATTCTGCAAAACTTTCTGTTTTACTCAGAAAAGGAATTTTAGTGACCGCACACTACGCGTACTCTTATCCTGTACACTGCACACTACAATCCCAATTCCATGGAGGGAGTATTAAGTTACAAACTAACAAAGTTAAAATATTAAAATGACTTTTACTTATTTTGTAATTTGATAAGGAGTGCTATTATCTCAAACCCCACTTCTTATGAGTTTACCTCAATAATAGTTTTTGTTCCAAAACACCCTCACCTCAATGAGTTCACCCTTCCTGCCATTCTTCTTGGTGTTTTGAAATCATGGAAAGAGAGATATAAAGAGAAGGGTTTGTGTTTTATGGAAGAGTGTTGTTATTTACTCTTGTAACATTATTTAGTATACCTATAGCAAAGAAAGTTGTTTCAAAGAAATATATTAACATCATAAAAGACATGTATAATGGAGTTAGTACAAGTGTACAAATTAGTGTTAGGGAAGACATAAGAGTTTTCTATTATGATTGATGTGCATCAAGGTTCTGTACTTAATCCCTTTCTCTTTGTTATGGTAATGGATGAATTGACGAGATCAATTCAAGATGATGTACCATGGTATATGTTGTTCACAGATGATATTGTGTTAATTGATTAGATAAAATTAGGTGTTCAAAGTAAGTTGGAATTGTAGAGAATAACTTTGAAATCTCGAGGTTTTAAACTGAGCAAAAGTAAGATTGAATATTTGAAGTTTAAGTTTAGCAGAGTTGGAAGCAGAGAGGCATGGGTGATAAAATTCAATGGGAAGACTGTCCAAGCTTCTGATTTATACGCTATCTTGGATCTATTATCCAAAATGATGAAGAATTGGATAGAAATGTGCTTATAGGATTAAAGCAGGTTGGTTGTAGTGTAAGAGTGCCACAGGGTTTCTATATGATCCCGACACGCCCATAGATTAAAGGGAAAATTCTACCGCACGACAATTAGGCTTGCACTGCTATATGAAACTGAATGTTGGGCATGAAACAGTGCCACGTTCATAAAATGAATGTGGCGGAGATGCGTACGCTACGATAGATATGTGGGCATAAAAGAAAGGATCGATCGAGGAAAGAGGTGATCAGGAATTCAGGGGAAGGTAGGAGTTGCACCCATTGAAGATAAAATGAGGCTGAATCGCCTAAAGTGATTTGGTCACGTGAGACGAATACCGAGTGATACACTGGTTAAGAGGCATGAAGAGGGGGAGAAGTGATAAATGGTGAGGGGTAGGAAAAAGCCTAAGAAAACTTGGATAAGGGTGATTGAAAGCAACATAAGTTTATTAGGATTGAATGAAAATATGGCATTGAAAAGGCCCGATTGAAAAGGCCGAAATGGAGGGCAAAAATTCGTGTGGACGACGAGGGTTGATTTCTTTTCTTATATTATATATATTCTTTTTATTATCATCATTATTTATTTTTTTCTTCTTTACTTTTTTCTAAATTTTCCCCTCACCTATATCTTCTTTTCAACTTTTTTTTTTCATGATAGACATATGAGAATTCATGGTAGCCAACTCCACATTATTTTGGGACTAAGTTTTTTTTTTTTTTTTTTTTTTTTGTAATACTATGAAGCACATATACGGGTATACTAAGTAATTTTTCGGGTTTGAAGAACAACACTCTTTATGGAATTTTGAAATCTGAGGAAGAGAGACACAGAGAGAGAGAGGGAGAGGGGTTTGTGTTTTGAAATTTGATTTTTATTTAAATTTTATTTAGTTTCATTTTCTTCTTTACGATCGACATTCTACTACTCTTGAGAATGTTTATCGGCTCAATGTTGGTGGAAATGCCATTTCCCCCTCTTTCAGGCCTTGGTTAGATGATTCTGCATATATTTGTGTATGCAATTGGAGTTTCAATGGCTACTGACCCTATCATAATAATGAAGGAGAAGTGGAGAGGGGTATATTTGGGGAATGTGTACATGATTTAAGGCCTTTTTTCAATATTGTTAATCCTTTGATTTGTTTGCATGTCTGGGTCGTTGGGGGTTTGTAGGCGAAAAATAAAAGCTTTTCAATTCAGTGACGGTCCAGTTTTGGTTATGACCTTAGGTGTCACAGGAGCTGTCGAGTTTTCTCCAAAAACACGCACCTGCGCGGCTTGCACTTACACCAAGTACAACAACCCTCTCTTTTATCCTCGTTTTTCTAATTTAGGTAACAACAGAATGCAACAAGGCAACAGTGATAAAGCATACAAACAGCAACACAATTTACAGGAACGCCTTCCCAACCTTTATTGCTCAATCAATACAAGGAATACAAGAGATTTAGGCCAATGCCCATCTACAATGCCTATCTATCTCGAGTGTGTGTGTGCTGAATATATCAACTCTAAAACTTGTGTTTACAATTTGTATTTACACTAATTAAATAACCAGCCCATGTATGGTCAAAACTGTTTGTAACTGCGAGGCACATGGCAGTCATGTGCTGAGGCTGCCCACAACTGCCCCCCACTATGCTGCCAATAATTGCTAGCAACGGCCCACATTTGCCCATCTTCCAGACGAGCCCAACTGCCCTGTCTGACCGCTCACAAACCAAACCTTCCTTCTAGCCCGCTGTGCCTACAGTTCACAAACACTATTCACTCGATGTGCCGCCCATGTCTAAAACCATGTTGCAGCCCACAACCCAGCCCGCTCGTTGCCTAGCCCGCAACCCAGCCAGCTCGACATTGCTCAGCCCGACATGCTCACAGTCACCGCCAACCTTGCTGCCCATGCCCATAAGTCATGCTGCAGCGTCGAGGCATCCCCTTGCCCCATTTCTCGGCCAAGACAAGTCTGTCCATGCCATGGTCATAGCCAATCGAACTAATGGCTTACATTAGGCTTGCCTGGTGGAGAGTGTTAGTTGGTCTATGCTTTAAATGTTTTCAGTTTCTCTCTGATTAGTATTGGATTTTCTCTTCTCTCATTTCTAGTCTCCCCTTCGTAATGTTCTTTTGATTTTTTTTTAATTTGCATTTGCCTTGGTTTAAGATACTTGCCTAGATTGATTTTAGAGAAAATTACATCATAATCTCCTCCGAATAATATTGAATTTACCTCCTAAAACAATAATATTTTTAATTTACCTCTCCTAATACCATAAAATATACTCCCTCCGTCTTAATCTAAATGTCCCAAAATAAGTCGACACGAGAATTAAGGAAAGTGATGTAGGAAAGAGAAAAAGTTTAAATGTTGTGAGTATGAAAAATTAAATAGAAGAGAGAATGAGTGGGAGAAATAGTTAGGAGAAAGAATGTTGTGAGTGTAAAAGTAAAGTAAGAGAGAGAATGACTGAGTGAAATAGTAATAAAAACTTTCCTTTTTTAAATTGAGACATTTTAAATAAAACCAAAAAAAAAAAAAAAATTGAAACGGAGAGAGTAAAATATTTTATCTCACCGTATAATCCATCTCATCGTAAACACCCGCCCCATCTCATCACGCAAAAAAAATAAAATAAAACCAAATGGGCCATGGCCCAGCGGTATCATGGGTGGCCTTCCTTCGGGGAGGTCGCCGGTTCGATTCCCTCCGGGGATCATTGTGGTTTAATTTCATACCTTGGGTTTCAGGGACCTTTGGAGCCCCCGGGCACATCCGTGCAGTTAAGGAAGCGACATTGCTGGGCTTGCAACCTCAGTGTGGGGAGTTCAACTACCGCGTTGTAGAAGGGCTCCCTTGGGGCCAGGAGTATAAAGGGTGCTGCCACCCTGGCTGCATTGGGCACATCCGCGATTTACCTCCGCTAGGACACCGAGGGGCCGGGAGCTAGTGGTTCAGGATTAACCCGGCGAAGCTGGGGAACCTGGGTTTCAAAAAAAAAATAAATAAAAAAAAATAAAGAGAATTGTTATATAGACCCGTAAAATTATTGAGTAAACCCGTAACATTAAACCCACCCCCCAAAAATTAAAATAAACCCCTCTCTTTTCCTTTATTATACCCCTTTCCCTTATTCCCACCCACCCACACCCACCCACCCACCCACCCACCCACATTAACCCCAATCAGATTTTTAGAGAGAGAAAGAGAGAAAATCAGAAATTTTTAGAGAAACATTGTAAAATAAGGTAATTTTGGTGCAATTCGTTCGAAAATTACTTCCTATGGTTTAATTCGTTCGATTAATGTTTCAAGTTGAGAATTTTTGGGTTCAATTTGTTTCAAATTCTGGGTTTGTGGTGGTTCGGCCAGTACCGACCGAAATTGTAGATCTGTTCGGCCAGTAGTGGCCGAACTTCTTGAATAAGTTCAGCCACACCCGGCCGAACTTCTTGAAAAAGTTCACCACATTCTTGGCCGAATTTGAAAAGTTCAATGACTGCCGAACTTTTGTAATTAAGGAAAAAAAAATTTCAAATATTTTGGCATGTTATTTTGATACATAACATCGTTTTGACCTGAGAATAGAGCTAAGTTATTTTGAGCAATCATTTATTTTTGGTATCACATCCATAATTTCTTTCTTCTTTCTTCATTGCTAATTTAGCAAAAAGAATCCGACAAGATGACTACATTCATTAAACATATTTATTTATACATCATTAAATTCATTCATCCAAATAACACCCAATAATTTTTTTCGGCTTTTAACCATCTTCATTAAATCAAACAACCTTAAACCCACATAATTCCAAATAATATATAATACAACTGAGAAATCACATCAAAACATCATTTTAATTTTAATGCAGTTATAATATTTATAATCGCTGAATATTTATATTTTCTTTATCTCGAAATAATTTTTTTTTTAATTACTTCTCTTCTAAAGGTTCATACTTTGTTTATTTTTCCCCAAAAATTAAAATAATATTTTTCAATCAACGACGAAGAATCAGCATAATTCTTCAATAATTAAGCACACATACACACAAAAATTCGGCCAGTACTGACCGAAAAAACAACCCAGATTCGGCAAACCAGAGCCAAACTTTTTAAAAATTTCGGTCGGATTTGGCCGAACTTTTTCAATATTTTCGGCCGGGTGTGGCCGAACCTGAACTGAATTTCGGTCACTACTGGCCGAATTTTTGCAAAACGAAAAAAAAAAGTTTAACAAATTTATATGTAGGAGAAAAGGGAGGTATTGATTTTTTGATGTTTGAGAAATGAGAGTAGGAAGGAAGGGTAATTTTTTATGCAAAAAGAAATAAAGAGGATGAGATTAATGGTGAAAAATGGGAAAGGTGTGGAAGATGGGTGAAAAATTGATGAGGAGGAAGGTGGGGTAATGGGGGTATGAATTAGGGGTAGAAAAGTAATTTCATTTGATGGCTTAATTGTAGTTTGTAGATTACGGGTTTACTCAACAATTTTACGGGTTTATATAACAATTCTCAAAAATAAAAACACACTCGTCCCCCTCCCTACTTTCTCTCTCTACCCTCCCTCAGGTCATCTATTAACCCGGCGACCCTCTCTCTTCCCAACTCCGGCAACCTCTCTCCTCCCAAACTCCGGCGATCGTCACCCCTCTTTCTCTCTCTCTCTCTCTCTATAAAATACTTCCTCTCTCTCCCCCAAATCTACCGCCTCGTTTTTCTGGCGACCAAATTCAAGTCTTAACTCCGGTGGGCTTTCCTCCGATCATCCTCCTACATTTCGACCAACTCCGGCCTTCGTCTCCGTCAAAGCTTACAACCAGATCTATTTCGTTCCTTTGCTGTTGGACGGAAGTAGGACGGCAATTCTTTTCAAGAATGGTGAAGGCTTCATGGACAGACCTAGTTAGTATCGGTAATGGAACTATGATACCGATTTGGCATCAATGTTACCAACTCTGATAGTACGGTCATGGTGAACAACGTACGTTTCCGGACATGTATTACAATGATTGGCTCATTGTTAATGGCCTTAGGGAGTCGCTTTTGCTGCTGGAAACGGAGGATTTCAACGGAGGAGAGCTTTCAGAAATTAATAACAGTGTGGAGGCATTGGTTGTGCCGACTCACAGCCCCAATTCTAGGTCATGAAAACTGTGCACACATGCTGCTCGATAAAAGTATGCATATGACAGGTTAAACTTGTAGAGATGAAATTTGGTGCTAATAATTTCTTTGCAGATTTTGAAATGTGAGTTCATTCTGTGATTTAATGGAATTATAACAGAATGTGAATATTTGATGGAATACTTGGTTGGTCCATTTGCTATGTAAACATGTTCTAAGATCATCCCTCTCTGGAATCTGGCTTCTAAAGTTTGTTGATGACAGTGGTCAATTTGTTGTATGAATTCATTGAATTTGGTCATTGTGCATCTTATCTTGCTGCATCGTTTAAGGTTTAAGGTATTTGGATTTATCGAAACCAAATATCATTGGCATTTTGATTTAGAACATTTTCAATATGGAAAATGACATTTGTGTGATCATCTTTAGTTTTCAAATTTTAGATTTCCACTATTTTCTTGTTTAGACTGAGTTGACCAAAGTCAATTCTATTTTCTTGTTAAAAAAACATACAAATTTTCTTTTGAGTAAAAGAAAATGTAGAACGTTTTGAACGTTTATATCTTGGAACGAAGATATTAACTATGAAATTTTCATTTCATTTTGAGACAGAAGTAGTACTATATTTAATTTAAGTTATACATTTTGCACAGCTGAGAACAACTAACAACTGAGTTGTTGGTTGTCGGCCGGATTTGATAGCCGACTCAATTGACAAATGAGAACTTACCGGTAAGTTCTCAATTGTTTGGTCGCCGTAGTTGGTCGTCAAAGTTGGTGGTGTTATTAGTAGCTGACAACTGATAACTTACTGATAAGTTCTCAGTTGTTTGGTCGCCGGAGTTGATCGTGTTCTTAGTATTTTAGTTGACAACTGAGAACTTATTGATAAGTTCTTAGTTGTTTGGTCGCCGGAGTTGATCATGTTTTTAGTAGTTTAGTTGACAACTGCGAACTTACTGATAAGTTCTCAGTTGTTTGGTCGCCGGAGAGGTCGATGCAGTTGATCGTGTTCTTAGTATTTTAGTTGACAACTGAGAAATTACTGATAAGTTAAGTTATAAGTTGTTTGATCACCGGAGTTGGTGGTCGCCGGATTTGATTGTGTTCTTATTAGTTTAGTTGGCAACTAAGAATTTACTGATAAGTTCTCAGTTGTTTGATCGCTGAAGAGGTCGATGGAGTTGTTCGTGTTCTTAGTAATTTAGTTGACAACTTAGAAGTTACTGGTAAGTAAGTTATTAGTTGTTTGGTCGCCGGAGTTGGTGGTCGCCGGAGTTGATTGTGTTTTTAGTAGTTTACTTTAGATGACAACTGAGAACTTACTGATAAGTTCTCAGTTGTTTGGACGCAATATAGGTCGCCGGATTTGATCGTGTTTTTAGTAGTTTAGTTGACAACTGAGAATTTACTGATAAGTTAAGTTCTCGATTGTTTGATCGCCGGAGAAAAAAAAAAGTAGCCGGAGTTGTTGACCGGAGAAAATGGGGAGGGGTGACCAAAGGTGATGGTGGTTGGAGGAAAGAAAACTGATAAATAGGGTGAACTTAGTAAAATGATAAGAGGGTGAACTTAGTAAAATGAAAAGGAGAGTGTACTTATTAAGCTAGGGACTATATGGTTAGATGAAATATTCTGTCTTAGGAGGTAAAATTGATAAGTTTGAGGGATTATTCGAAACATTATCAAACCTTATGTAGAGCATTCTCGAGCAGAATATCGGGTTCGGTTGGGAGCATCAGTCGATTGTATTCGATTTCTTCTAAGACAAGGTCTTGCCTTTCGCGGTCATGACGAGTCAGAGAACTCGAGCAATAAAGGTAACTCCAGGAAAGTCTAGACGTAGAGCTCCAGAAATGACGAATATGCATTACTATCGATTTGATTTCTTTTGTGCAGTGATTGATTTTCAACTTCAAGAGCTAAATAACCGTTTTAACGAGGCTACTACTGAACTTCTTCTTTGTTTGGCATGTCTAAGTCCTAATGATTTGTTTGTTGTTTATGACAAGCAATGTTTGATGCGTCTTGCTGAATTTTATCCTCAAGATTTTTGTGCTTCAGGGTTGTTTTTGCCAAGGAGTGAGTTAGAGACTTACATTGAGGATGTGCGATCTAATGATAAGTTTAAAAATTTGAAAGGGATTCATGAGCTTGCAAAGACTTTGGTCAACACTAGAAAGCACCAAACATATCCTCATGTATTTTTGTTGATCACTTTGGCACTAGTACTTCCGGTTGCAACAGCTTCGGTCGAAAGAGCTTTCTCTGCAATGAATATTATAAAGAATCATATGCGCAATCGTATGGGAGACCAATGGATAAATGATTGTTTGGTTGTGTTTATTGAGCGTGACATTTTCAACATAGTTGACAATGAGTCTATTTTTCAAAGATTTCAAAAGATGGCACCCCGTCGAGGAGAATTGTAGATGTTGAAGTAAAGTGTGTTTATTTTCTTTTGGTACATGTAAGTATGGATCACCAGGTAAATGGCTCCTTTTGGTACATATATATATATATATAATATATATATATATATATATATATATATATATATACAACAACAACAACAACAACAAAGCCTTAGTCCCAAAATAATTTGGGGTCGGCTAACATGAATCCTCATATGTTATCGTGAAAAAAATAAATAAAAAATTAAATTAAATTAAATTAAAAAACTAAAATAAAAAAAAATAAAATAAAAAAATAAAATAAAAAAATAAAAAAAATAAAAAATAAAAAAAAAAATAAAAAATAAAAAAATCAACCCCCCACATGGATTTTTGCCCTCCACTCTGGCCTCTTCAACACCATACTTTCATCCACTCCAAGTAAATTCATATCATTTTCAATTACTCTAATCCAAGTTTGTTTGGGTCTTCCCCTACCCCTCGCCATTTTATCATTTCTCCACTGTTCTGGCCTCCTAACCGGTGCATCACTCGGTCTCCTTCTCACATGTCCAAACCACCGTAGACGATTTTTTCTCATTTTATCCTCAATGGGCGCAATTCCTACTTTACCTCTAATCACCTCATTCCCCAACCGATCCTTTCAAAATTCCATATATATATATATATATATATATATATATATAAATGACTCCTTTTGATTTTATGTTATATATACTGAGTATTTCAAATGTTCTGCTTCAGAGAAGTTTTACTAATTTCAGAATGCATTCATTGAAAATACTTGGTGTTTGAACTGTGATTTGGGTGTAGGGATTTGTTGTAAGATACCCTGTGCATTCATCTGTTTGAACTGTGATTTGAGCTGTCCAGGACCAGTTATCCGCTCTCAGTTTCACTAGGTTCATCCAATTCAAAGAATATAGCAGTTCCTTTTGTTACTTACGCTGTGTTTATCATATGCACTAGTTCTGTGACTCATGTTTGATTATTTGATATTGCAGATTGTCATACATTTTTTTTTTGAATAATTTTCCTCAATTTGCAGTTGAGCCCAGGGGAGAATGTGTGGGTCAATGTTGATATCTTGATGACTTATGATGTCTGTGGTCCTATTCCATTGTTGTGGCTTCACAAAAAGAGTAGCCAGGATGCCAAGGTACTGCTCTGGTTGTCTTTAATTATTTACTTTTATTTGAGTACTAGAATATTGAATCTAGGTTTAGTAGCTGAACTTTCCTTTTAGTATAGATTTTTAGTATGAGTGTGAGAGCCCCCCTGGAGTCTGAGACATTGCTTTTTTGGTAAATATACTTCACCCTTCTTATTGATTTATCAAGTTGTTATTGATTCTGTTCAGATAGGGCCCTAATTTTGTTGCACCTCTAATACTTCTTCATCCCACAAAAAAGTTCCTCCCTCCGTCCCAAAATGAATGTCTAATTATGTCTAAAATTGTATTGTATAGGAAAAATATAGCCAAAAAAAAAAATCGGGGCCGCTGCCCCCGAACCCCCGTTCATCTTTCCTTTGCTCCCAATTTTTTGCCCCCCCTTCCTAACATTTCTGGCTCCGCCACTGGTTGTAGGGTAAATTTATAGTTGCATAATCTCTCGTTAAGGTCGATTCATGAAATTATTCACGTAGGTTGTTGCAAATAAAACATTAGGGAGACTCTCTGATATGTACTGTTGGGTTCAGTGTTGAAATATTTTCCTAATTTAGATTGGCAAGAAGTAGCATAGTGGCAATTGTTAGCAGTATCTAACTTCTAAAATTAAGTATTTTGTTATTTCGTAGTTAAGTATTTTGTTATTTCGTTTTAAATGCTTCTGTTCAGTTTTTTAGCGAACTTTCAAAATTAGATTTGACTAGGTTGTCCCATGTTGGGGGATGCATTTGTTTTTTTCTTTTTCTTTTTCTTTTCATACTCATATAGATTCTAAAGAAAAAAATCATTAGATTTCCCTAGGTATATGATTGAGTATATGTGTTATTCATATAGTTTGTTAGTTGCATATTTATATTAGTTTTCTGTGCTTGAATCCAACTGTAACTAATTTTGTTAATTCTAATGATATCTTCATCTTATTTTCATTATCGAAAATTATTACCAACATCAAAATTCAATTTTTTTAATTGTTCATGTCTCTGGACGATATTTTTCTTTCTTTCCCCACAGTTGTCAGTTGACTTGTAATGTTGGTTGTTTGATGGAGAGAAAGTATTAAGACACGTCCTTGTCTTTGGGAGTAGGAACCCTTGGATGCTGAGATGACCTTGGTCTCCGGTACAAGAATGTGTCTCAACATTGATGAAAACGAGATTCGTTTGTATCTTTTGATTGCGAGGCTGTTTTGGACAATGACCATAGATTGACTTCTGGACGAGAGCCAAAACAGGCTCGGGCTTTTTTGGCTTTGGCAAACTCTATCTACCATGCCTATGTACAAAGGCACATCAGGTACAGTTTCCAACTTGTTTCTGTAAGATTGATGAAGTTTTTCCGTTTTGAGATAAGAAAAAGCAAACTAACTCATCTTTAATATACTTCACATTGGAAAAAAATATGTGAATTTTCTTCCTTTATATAAGTGAAATAAGCATTTGCCATGGAGGCAAACCCTAACAAAAAGAGCAAAAGGCCTTACACAATATACAGAAGCCAAGAGCTAATGAGACAAAAGAATACATGTGTTTTATGATGAAAGGAATGCTTACTAATGATAATGAAAGCGACATTTATTCTCTACAATGATTATGAAAGCGACATTTATTCTCTACAAGCGACATTAATTGCCATGTGTCATTGTATTTGTATTGTTAGAGTTTCCGTGAACATTCATGCCGAGACAATGTCTAATTTTGGACAATGGCTTGTTGAGGATGGAGAAAAATGACCATCTAAAATTTGGCTATGTATCTTCTGATATTAGCAAAGATGTTCTTCAGCAACTTAATGTTATCCATAAAGCTTGGTAGCTGTATATTTATATTAGTTTCTTCTGTTTGAATCCAACATGAACTTAATTGTGTTAATTTTAATCCTTCATCTTATTTTCATTATCGAAAGTCACTACCAACATCAAAACTTAATTTTCAAATAAAATTGATGTCTTTTATGTGGGTGAATACCATTTCATTTTCCATGTCTCTGGATGTTATTTTTTTCTCTTCCCACAGTTGTCAGTTGACTTGTAATGTTGGTTGTTCGATGGAGAGAAAGTATTAAGACGCCTCCTTGTCTTTGGGAGTAGGAACCCTAAGATGCTGAGATGACCTTGGTCTCCGCTACAAGAATGTGTCTCAACATTGATGAAAATGAGATTCGTTTGTATCTTTGAATGCGAGGCTGTTTTTTGGACAATGACCATCGATTGACTTCTGGACGAGAGCCAAAACAGGCTCGGGCTTTTTTGGCTTTGGCAAACTCTATCTACCATGCCTATGTAAAAAGGCACATCAGGTACAGTTTCCAACTTGTTTTTTGTAAGATTGACAAAGTTTTTCCGTTTTGAGATAAGAAAAAGCAAAAAATAACTCATCTTTAATACACTTCACATTGAAAAATAATATGCGATTTTTTTTTCCTTTATATATGTGCATTAGGCATTTGCCATGGAGGCAAAGCGTAACAAAAGGAGCAAAAGGCCTTTACACAATAAACAGAGGCCAATAACTAATGAGACAAAAGAATACAGGTGTTTTATGTGATTTTAAGATGAAAGGAATGCTTCGTAATGATTATGAAAGCGACATAATTAATCTCTACAATGACTTTGGGGGTGTTACCTGGTTAATTGTCATGTGTCATTGCTTTCGGTATTGTTATGTTTCCGGGAAGTTTCATGCCAAGCCAATGGCTAATTCTGGACAAAGGCTTGTTAGAGTTTGTAATCCATTTATGCAACTCCCATACATTATTTAAAGGAGGCCCTGTCACACCATATGTAACTCCCATACACGATACAAACTTTCGTTGTGTGTTTGTGTGATTGTTTTATGTTGAGGATGGAGAAAAATCACCATCTAAAGTTTGGCAATGGATGTTCTAACCTTAGCAAAGGAAAAGACGTTCGTCAGCCAACATCATCTAAGGTTACTATTATTCAGGTTCTAAAGGAGGATCTCCATAAGAAGCAGCAGAGGCTTGAGAATGGCTTCTACAGCCAGTTGGTCAAACTCAAGAAACAAGTAATATTCTGATTCCCTGAATTGAAAATCCTCACTTTCACATTTTCAAATTAATCATCTGTTGCACCACTTGTTCTCTGATTAATCCTGCTTACACTAATTTCATTACTTCATTAGTGATTTCTAAAGTAATTCAGTTAGTTTCTGTAGATGAACACATTGCATATTTTTCCTCAATTAAATTATCTAGATTTCATTAAAGGGATTGAATACTGAGTGTTTGTAAACCATTTCTTATCCTCGAGTTTCTATCCATTTTCTGATGAACGATCTCAAATGGGTGCAGCATAAAACTTGTGAGAGGTACCATCAGTAGAGTTATTGTGAATTCTTTTTCGTGAAACTGTTAAATTCTCAATATGGGGCTGTGTATTAGCTTATGCCAGCGGTACCTTTAGGAAAAAAACAATTGATTTGCTTCAGAAAGGTACTTTGGAATAGAGTTATTAACTTGTCTGGTTGCCATTCATGTCAAAAAATGAGAAGTTCTGGGAGTCTTCTTTATGTTCACGTTGAGACGTTGCACCTACGCCTACATTTTGTCTGAATTACTCTGTTTACCTTTATATATGAATTTATGATTATTCCTTGGCACGAAGCATTCATGTACATATGATCTTCAATGGTGGTATTTTCAAAAGAGGGTTTGAAAATAGGAAATATTCTTAGTAATTTTTCCCAAGTAAAAACAACCTTGACTGTAAGGAATAATAATTCTTCGTTTTTCTGCTATAATCAACATATTCATGAACCTTAAAGCGCTCGATTAATCAGAATTACGAATGGCCAGTATGTTATATCAAGTTAGCTAATGTATTGAATAATATCCTAGTACTAAAATGTTTTTCATCGTAGTCATTAATGAAAACATTACATCCTATAAACTTATGTGCTGAATGTTCATCAAACCTGATATACAACCATATTTCTAGAGTACATCAGTGTCGCCGTGATTGATCACTCCTACAAATCCCCACTTCTTTAGATTTTGATTGCGATTTCAATTGACATTTCGATTGAGAGTTTGATTCAGTTTCAGATTCAGAATCAGATTCAGCTTCAAATTCAGGTCGAGAGGGGTACTGGATGCCCAATTTCTTTGTGCGGCACTTCCCTAGGTTATAGTTTCCTGGTGTGCCACAGTTGACCAGCTTCTCGTCAGTAGTGATGCAGAAGTTTATTTCATGAAGTTGCAAATGTTTGTTTTCATTCCTTTCGTTGCACTCGATCACTGTAACGAATCCAACCTCATCATACAAAGCAGCTGGGAAATTTCCAGGTCTATACTGCTTATCTGGATCAGGCATGAACCCTGTAATTAATCGTTTCGATAATCATTTTTTAATCCATCATATTTTTGTGTAGAGCGAGAAATGGAGAATTTATTTACCTCTGTTGACAAACAACTTATTTAAATCCATCTTTGGAGTTCCCTTCGCAATTTCTTTTGCAATATTCTTTCTTATACGGACTACAAATTTAAAATACTCCTCCGACGTCAATCCAAGGCAGCATTCATGCTTGATCCATTGTTCAAACCAAAATTCAAAATCATTACTACCTTTTAGAAGATTACGCCAATGTGGATGCAAATATTTATGTATCTATAATAATCAGCAAAAGAAATAATCATAGCCCCTAACAAAAGTCCATCTCCAGTGAAGTTAAAATCACAGAACCGGGGAGGGTGAGAAAGAAGTTACTAATACATTATCCATTTCGTTCTTGGTAAGGTCAAGAGTGCCTGTGATCCTTGCTGCAATCAATGGATTGGCCACTGACATCATACCCTAGCAGGCCATGGATAAGCCATTTGTTTTTTATCTTCTCACATCCTCCCTTGTCTATAGCTATTCGTCCAGTGCAGTACGAGGGAGGCCACTGGAGAAATAATTTCAATCTTTGTCCTATTCAGGAACCAATACCAAGAACCTTGCTTGCAAGCCTCTTTATGCTCTTCCTCCTCTCCACTACATCTTTTGGAGAAGCAGCCCCTTCCTCCTCTTCTGAGAATACCTTCAAAGGAGAATTCGTGAGATTGAAATTATTTCTTCGGTGGCCTCCCTCGCACTGCACTGGACGAATAGCTATAGACAAGGGAGGATGTGAGAAGATAAAAAACAAATGGCTTATCCATGGCCTCCGCATAGCAGTATGACGTCAGCCGGCCAATTCATTGGATCTGCAGAAGGATCACAGGCACTCTGACCTTACCGAGAATGAAATGGATAAGGTATTAGTAACTTCTTTCTCTCCTTCCCCGGTTCTGTGATATTAACTTCACTGGAGATGAACTTTTGTTAGGGGCTATGATTATTTCTTTTGCTGATTATTGCAGATGCATAAATATTTGCATCCACATTGGCGTAATCTTCTAGAAGGTAGTAATGATTTTGAATTTTGGTCTGAACAATGGATCAAGCATGGATGCTGCCTTGGATTGACGTCGGAGGAGTATTTTAAATTTGCAGTCCGTATAAGAAAGAATATTGCAAAATAAATTGCGAAGGGAACTCCAAAGATGGATTTAAATAAGTTGTTTGTCAACAGAGGTAAATAAATTCTCCATTTCTTGCTCTACACAAAAATATGATGGATTAAAAAATGATTACCGAAATGATTAATTACAGGGTTGATTCTTGATCGAGATAAACAGTATAGTCCTGGAAAGTTCCCAGCTGCTTTGTATGATGAGGTTGGATTCTTTACAGAGATCGAGTTCAACGAAAGGAATGAAAACAAACATTTGCAACTTCATGAAATAAACTTCTGCATCACTACTGACGAGAAGCTGGTCAACTGTGGCACACCAGGAAACTATAACCTAGGGAAGTACCGCACAAAGAAATTGGGCATCCGGTACCCCTCTCGACCTGAATTTGAAGCTGAAGCTGATTCTGATTCTGAAACCGAATCAAACTCTCAATTGAAATCGCAATCAAAATCTAAGGAAGTGGGGATTTGGAGGAGTGATCAATCGCGGCGACACAGATGTACTCTGGAAATATGGTTGTATATCAGGTTTGATGAACATTCAGCATATAAGTTTATAGGATGTAATGTTTTCATTAATGACTATGATGAAAAACATTTTAGTACTAGTATATTATTCAATACATTAGCTAACTTGATATAACATACTGTCCATTCGTAATTCTGATTAATTGAGCACTTTAAGGTTCATGAATATGCTGATTATAGCAGAAAAACGAAGAATTATTATTCCTTACAGTCAAGGTTGTTTTTAAATGGGAAAAATTATCATAGGAAAGCATGTGATTGTGCATTTAATTGAGCGCTTTAGATTTATTAACTTGTATGATTATGCTAATTTGCAAATGTATTACTCCATTACATGCAAGTCACAGATGGTTTGAAAATAGGAAATATTCTTAGTACAATTTTACCACTGTACAAGCAATTACAAATTACTATAGCAATTCCTTAAAAACATTAACAATTCAAGTGCGACGCAGATTATGGGACGGATGGAGTACTACATATTTTATGCATAGCATTCTTTGAATCAAAAGGTTACGAGTTCTTCTCTTATCTTACCGTGTTACTACGTTTTTGACATCTGTTTGATGCTTGATTAAGCATGTCTTAGTTGAAAAAAAGATCCTTTCTCTAAATCTAAGTTATGTCTTTTGACATGTTTTTGTACACAATGGATTCTATTTCCCAATTCTATGGGGTTCTTATCTGTTGCTCATTCATTTATTCAATTCTCTATACTATGTTACTAATGTACTCCCTCTGATCAATAGAAATTTCAAAAAAAAAATCGTCATTCATTTAGGAGGACGGAGGGAGTAGTACTTTTGAGCTGCATAGATAGTCACCACACTGCATCTTACTTCTCTGTGCTCAAGTTACTTAATTCATTACTTCTCTTATTTTTGACATAGTTGTGTTTCCATTTTAGAAGCTCCTTATGGTTCTGATTATACAAACTATTCAGATGGTCTTGTCCCCATCCTATTTCCCACACTGTTCAGAGAAATATCGGATAGTTAAATAGCGTTCCACGCTTTATGATGAGATAAGATCAGTTGCTCGTTTCTGTATGATTGATAAAAGTATTTTCGTTTGTGAGGAGAAAAAAAAAACTCATCTTTAGTACACATCACTTTGAAAAAAAAAGTGATTTTTTTTCCTTGACAAGTAAATATTTAACATGCCTGAAAAAAATATGTGATTTTTTTTCCTGGATAAGTAGTATATGGAATGGAGGGGGGGGGGGGCGTCTATAAGCTTGCCTGGTGGAAAGTGCTAGTTGGTCTATGCTTGAAATATTTCTGTTTTTTTTTTTTTTTTTTTTTTTGTTTTTTTTTTTTGTGTGTGTGTGCATAAGATTGGAAATCAAATCATTTGATACTGCTAAACTACTTGAAGAAGCTGTAGTTGATCCTTCATCTTCCTTTTTTATTTTTTTCTTCTTAGAATTCTTTGTCTTCTCCGTCTTTGTCTTTGTCTTTCTCCTCTCGCTCTCTCTCTCTCTCTTCCTTTGATTTCTCCTCTCTCTTTTGCTTTGATTATGAGACTTGTATTCCGGGGGAGTGCGGAAATCAAAGACATCTTGGATTCCATGGTGTATGTTTTATCCATTGAGTGAAACTAATCCTCTTTGCAAGTGAAAGGGGAAGAATAGTAACACCCAAGCTCTCGTACTTCACAAGTAATAGGGTCATACAAGATTAGTTGCATATCATCACCTCTATGCAATTGGAGACTGTTATTCTTCCAGAAACAAAGCGGAGTATAATTCATTTGTAAATGGCATACTTCAATGTAAGATCTTTGTCCAATATCTGATTTTTATTTTGGTATCATTTACATACTTTCAAATCTTTTCAACTACTCCTAACTCGTATGCATTTGTGAATGGGATTGAGGCTGTCTCTTACCTTGATATTTTTACTTCAGCTAATGGCCGGAATGTTTATGGGCTAAATTTTGGTGGAAATGCCATTTCCCCCCTCTGGAGATATATATTTCACGCTGCAATTTGTGTCTCAATGTTGACGAAAATGTCTTGGCTTTGGCACTCGAGATTCTCCTTGAATGTCTCCCTCAAAAACTTGTTGACTGGTATGGCAAAATCAATCTACCATGCCTGTGTACAGACTACAGAGGCATATCAGGTACAGTTTCCAACCTTTTAAAGGTAAGTTTGCTTATAAAATTTCTTCAAACTATATCTAAGCTGCTGTTATGAACTTCTATGAGTTAACTTGATACCCTGACTCTCTTATTTCATTTGAACTTGCATCCGCTTGTAAATAAATTGAATTTTTAGTAGTTTTAAGTCGATTATAGTGTTGCATTGCTTAGATTCAGGTTTACTTTTAATAGAATACTACATGACAACAAAGTATCATGAGCTTTTGTATAAATCGATTTTTTTCAAACATCCTGGTGAAGCAAGGATGCTCAAAATATTCATAGTACAATTTTACCACCGTACAAGCAATTACAAATTACTATAGCAATTCCTTAAAAACATTAACAATTCAAGTGCGACGCAGATTATGGGACGGATGGAGTACTACTTATTTTATGCATAGCATTCTTTGAATCAAAAGGTTACGAGTTCTTCTCTTATCTTACTGTGTTACTGCATTTTTGACATCTGTTTGATGCTTGATTAAGCATGTCTTAATTGAAAAAAAAATTCCTTTCTCTAAATCTAAGTTATGTCTTTTGCCATGTTTTTGTACACAATGGATTCTATTTCCCAATTCTATGGGGTTCTTATCTGTTGCTTATTCATTTATTCAATTCTCTATACTATGTTACTAATGTACTCCCTCTCATCAATAGAAATTTTTAAAAAAATTCGTCATTCATTTAGGGGGACGGAGGGAGTAGTACTTTTGAGCTGCATAGATAGTCACCACACTGCATCTTACTTCTCTGTGCTCAAGTTACTTAATTCATTACTTCTCTTATTTTTGACATAGTTGTGTTTCCATTGTAGAAGCTCCTTATGGTTCTGATCATACAAACTATTCAGATGGTCTTGTCCCACATCCTATTTCCCACACTGTTCAGAGAAATATCGGATAGTTAAATAGCGTTCCACGCTTTATGATGAGATAAGATTACTTGCTCGTTTCTGTATGATTGATAAAAGTATTTTCGTTTGTGAGGAGAAAAAAAAAGTCTACTTTAGTACACATCACTTTGAAAAACAAAGTGATTTTTTTTCCTTGACAAGTAAATATTTAACATTCGCCTGAAAAAAATATGTGATTTTTTTTCCTGGATAAGTAGTATATGGAATGGAGGGAGTAGTAGTTTATACATTTTCATTTCTGTGGGGGGCGTCTATAAGCTTTTGCCTGGTGGAAAGTGCTAGTTGGTCTATGCTTGAAATGTTTCTGTTTTTTTTTTTTTTTTTTTTTTTGTGTGTGTGCATAAGATTGGAAATCAATTCATTTGATACTGCTAAACTACTTGAAGAAGCTGTAGTTGATCCTTCATCTTCCTTTTTTATTTTTTCTTCTTAGAATTCTTTGTCTTCTCCGTCTGTCTTTCTCCTCTCGCTCTCTCTCTCTCTCTCTTCCTTTGATTTCTCCTCTCTCTTTTGCTTTGATTATGTGACTTGTATTCCGGGGGAGTGCGGAAATCAAAGACATCTTGGATTCCATGGTGTATGACTGTATGTTTTCTCCATTGAGTGAAACTAAGCCTCTTTGTAAGTGAAAGGGGAAGAATAGTAACACCCAAGCTCTCTTACTTCACAAGTAATAGGGTCATACAAGATTAGTTGCATATCATCACCTCTATGTAATAGGAGACTGTTGTTCTTCCATAAATCGAGCGGACCATATTCCATTCATAAATGTCTTACGTTAATCGTAAGATCTTTTGTCCAATATCCCTCCTCCTTCATTACCATTACATCAACGTACTCCGTATGTTGCCATGGTTGATAAAACAACATGGCTGGAGAATCATTGTACGAGACCAATCTAGGATAATCAGACATTGTTGTATATTCCGGTCCTTTGATCTCTCGAAGCACTTCATTAGTGAGGTCAAATGAACATAAGCAATAGTTGTTATTCTTTTCTAACATCCAAAAACAAGATCCATTAATATATGTGGTGCCAGAATTAAATATTTTGCGACGGGGCCAAGTAATAAATTGATCAAGGTCGTGGTATGTCCAGGAATCATTGGCAAGGCTGTACACAGCAGCACGTGGTCGACCGGTTGAAGGAAATGTACCGTGGATAGATTTTATCCCAGCACCATATGGAGACCACCTTGAGATCACCTGTCAAAGTGTCGAGGCCAAATCCAAACATTTGAAAGTACAACCAATGACCAGGGTCAGAATTAGAGAAGTCAGGAACAGGTAGAGTCATGCACTCTCTAGTAGCAGGGTTCATAAGAATTGCTGCATAAATATCCCCTGGCTTATCATCTATACTATAAAGGCAAAACACTCCATTAACCGGACCAATGACTTTCCGAAATTTGGGCATGTGGTCAAGACGATGACGCGATGGCATATTTTTGGCTAGTTTTTCATCTGAGAAAGTAGAAAAAATAGTTGACATGCTGGGGTGATGGAGAGCTTGATGATAAACAAGGAGACTAGAATGGTTGCTGTGGTGGTCAAAATGATCGTAGACAAAATCCAAGTTTGTGATGAGATCATACCAATATCTCCAAACGCTCTTAAAACGTAATAGTGATTCAACCGGCAATCTCACCAAAATATCAATTATCAATTCTTTCATTCTTCCATCCATTGTTGACTATGTGTATTAGAACGAAAAATTGTACAGTGGGGAGTGGCAAAAATTAAAGATTATATCTTTGAATTATAAAAGAGAATGTAAAGGGAATGTTATTTGAGGGCGTGTATATATATATGTATATATACATATGTATATATATATATATATGTATATATATATACATATATACATACATATATATATATACATATATACATACATATATACATACATATATATATATATATATATATATATATATATATATATATATATATATATATATATATATATATATATATATATATATATGCCCTGTGTATTTACTTCTTTCAACTGTTATGTGAAAAACATTGCTATCGGAGAAATCCTTCTCACTGGACAAAGAAAAGGTAACATATATGCTATAAATTTAAATGCTATTTCTAGTGTTACTAATGTTTATTTTATAGCAAAGAACATCAGTGAGAATTCATGGCTATGGCACAAGAGACTTAGTCACTTGAACTTCAAATACCTATCCAAGCTAGTCAATGTAAATTTGGTAACCAGCTTACCTCAAATGTCTGCTGATCATGAAAGGAAGTGAAGAGCATGCCAGCTAGGAAAGCAACATAAGACATCATTACAAAACAAGCTCTGCATGTGCGTATCTAAGTGCCTTCAATTGCTATATATAGATCTGTTTGGCTCCACAACAACAACCAGTTTAGGGGGAAGCAGATATACCTTGGTTGTTGTAGATGAATATTCAAGATATACTTGGGTGGAAACTTTCAACTCCAAAGATGACACTTATGGAGTTGCCATCAAGCTTTCTCGTCTACTTTAAACTAAAAAAGAAAGTGACATCATCAGTATGAGATCCGACAATGAAACGAAGTTCAAGAACAATGGCATTGCTTAGTACTGTGATGATCACGAAATTAATCATAATTTCTCAGCTGCTAGAACACCACAACAAAATGGTGTTGTTGAGAGAAAGAACAGAACCTTGATCGAGACCGGCAAAACTATGATATCTGAAGTAAGGTTACCCAAGTACTTTTGGGCTGAAGTTATCAACACATCATGCTCACTCAGAATCGGTCATTGGTCAACAAGTTTCACAACAAGGCTCCTTACAAGCTTTGGCGTGGCAGAATTCCCAACATCGGTTTCTTCAAATTATTCGGCTGTAAATGTTATGTTTTTTATAACGGTAAAAAATATCGAGGTAAATTTGACGAGAAAGCTGATGAAGCTATCTTTGTTGGTTATGCCAAGCACAGTAAGGCTTTCATAATATTCAATAAACGTCTGTTGAAAATTGTTGAATCTGTTCATGTTACATTTGATGAATTCAATTTGCTAGAGTCTGACAAGGCTCCAAATAGTACTAATGATTCTGGTGTTTTTGAGACATGTGAATTCAGCAACTCTAACTCTAATCAAAACACCAGTACCAATGCAAATCAACCTCCAGCTCAAAATTCAGGCATATCAAGTGGTGTAACCGATAGATCCCTAATTGATGATTCATTTTTCCCTCAATCAGTTAGAAGAGAATCCAATTCCCAAAATTCCTTAACTGATTCCTTACCAACTAGTCCTTTTACCAATGTTCCTATTACACCACCTGAACCTGAACCACTTTCCAATATTCATATACCATTTTTTTCACCTCAACCTGAATCTGATCATCTGTCAACCTCACAAGTTCCTAATCGATCCTCACCTCAACCGGTCACACCTCCGTCAACTGATTCTACTCCTCCCCTAGAAACCTTAATACAAGAATCGGTCAGGCAAGACATTCCAAGAAAAGTGAGACCAGCTAGAGGACACCCTATTGAAAATATGATTGGTGATGTTTTTGGTCCAAGAATGACTAGAGGCCAAAGGAGGAGTATGGAAGAACAACACAGTCTATTCTCCTCTGCAATGGTCACAAATATAGAACCTAATAAGACAGAAGAAGCACTCAATGATCCCATTTGGATAGAAGCTATGCAAGAAGAACTTAATCGGTTCGACCGATGCAAAGTATAGGAATTAGTGACTCGTCCCAATGACCAGACAGTGATAGGAACAAAATGGGTCTTTAGAAATAAATTGGATGAGTCTGGAAAAATAACAAGTAACAAAGCAAGACTTGTAGCTAAAGGATAGAGACAAGAAGAAGGAATTGATTATAATGAGACTTTTTCCCCTGTTGCTAGATTAGAAGCTATTAGGTTGTTCCTTGCCTATGCTGCCTACAAAGAGTTTAAATTATACCAAATGGATGTGAAGAGTGCCTTCTTCAATGTAGAACTTCAAGAGCTTGTATACGTTGATCAACCTCCCGAGTTTGAAGACTCCAAGAAGCCTAATCATGTATATAGGTTAAACAAAGCCTTGTACGGCCTCAAGCAAGCTCCAAGAGCACGGTATGAAACTCTCTCTAAATTCCTACTTAGTGAGAAGTTCGAAATAGGTAAAATCGATACAACCTTATTCATTGCTAAGCATAATGGTCATTCATTGTTAGTTCAAATATGTTTAGATGATATTATATTTGGTTCTACTAACGAAAATCTATGCAAGAAATTTGAGAAACTTATGCAAAGCAAGTTCGAGATGAGCATGATAGGAGAATTAACCTTCTTCCTTGGACTTCAAGTTAAACAAACTCAAGAAGGAATCTTCATCAATCAAGCCAAGTATACAAACGATCTTATCAGGAAATTTGGCCTTGACTCTGCTCATCCTCAAAGCACTCAAATGGCTACTAATGTACATCTTGACAAAGATGAGTCCGGTAAAAAAGTAGATATGACACTTTACCGAGGTATGATAGGATCTCTACTTTACTTGACCGCTAGTAGAGCATATATCATGTTTGCGATATGTGTGTGTGATAGGTTTCAAGCTGATCATAAAGAATCTCACCTTCAAGCTGTCAAAAGAATTATAAGATCTTATGGAAACTATTCACTTAGGTTTATGGTATCCTAGAGATTCATCTTTTACACTAATTGGTAAGTTAGATGCTGATTTTGCAGCTTGTAGGGTCACAAGGAAAAGTACTAGTGGGACTTGACAATTTCTAGGTCACTGATTGGTGTCCTGTTCTTGTAAGAAGCTAAATGTACGCTCGCCGAATTTTTAAAAAATGTTTTTGGGAGTCGCCACACCATGTTTAAGGTACACTTTGAAAAACCTTTGAAAATAGAGAATAGGGTTCGGGGGTCAGGTTACGTGTTGGAAAGAACTTGAGAGTTCACCCAACACGCCTCGTCCGCAAACGAGTTTTTCGAAATTAAACATCCAAAGCATTCGTAGTGTGTGCATACATTAAAGACAATAAATGTGATAAATGAATTTTATTGATGACATGAGATTGTTTACCAACTTTGTTTCATAGGTAGATCAAAATTTTTATTTTGATCAAAAATGTAATCTCTGTATCATTCTTATTTATCCAAAATGTTATCTTTTTATTCATTATTATGTTTAAAATTTAAACTGTTGCACACACGTTCCTAATTTTATGCTTCCATATTTTATTTGTATTAAGTTCGTGTTTCATTATCCCCTATTTTTAAGCTTCAGTTAAAACGTTTTTGACAATTTTTGCTCTTCCCCATAAAAACCCTTCATCTCCTCCCTCTCTCTCTCTCTCTCATCCTCCTCTCTCTATATAAAGTATTTAAAAGCAAAATTTTTAGTTTTTCACAAACTCTCATTCTCTCAAGTTTTCTGCTCCCTCAACCGGCAAAGATCATCAACTTCCTTCAAAGTTATTCAAATTCTCAAACTTTTCTTCATCTCTCATCAACATTTATCTGCTAACACTTAGAACACTTAGAAACTTTCAAAGTGATGAATATTTTTTGTATCTAATAAAATGTTCTAACTTAAAATGTTGTCTTTTTGATGTGTGATATTTACAGATGGCACCCAAACCAACTCCCAATAAAGACATATATGGAGGTTACATTCTATCTTCTTTCTTCGAGTCTGAGCAGGGTAAGCTTTTGAAAGCTATCCTTATTGGTGATGGTGTTCTGCCATTCTTGCTGCCTGAAGGATCTAAAGACATTTACTATGAGTTAGTAAATGAGATGTTTGATAATGGGTCTCTGGATGAGAATGCAAAGGCGGGTGAAGTGCCATCTATTCTGTCAACTGTTGCTGGTGTGCATGTAACCTTCTCCCCAGCTTCCATTGCTGAAGCCTTTCCTACCATAGCCTCAACCGGTGCCTCAACTGTATCAATGAAGAATATGAAGTTGGCATGGGCTCAAATCAAAGTTGAAGAGACCTTCATAACCGGTGAGGGTAAAAAAAGGCTGACCTAGATCCCCTCAACTACGCCCTTGCTGAAATCGTTGACCGTTGCATCATCTGTCGGTCTGGATCACACCACTGCATAAAAATGATCCAATTTGAAGCCATGTATGCCATTCTTCTATAGAAGGAATTCAATTGGTGTACGTTCATCTACAACGTTATTGTGATTGCCTTAAAAAAGTTTCACAAGGAGAATCCTCTTGCCAGAGCCAACAAATCTAGGCCTTGCCATTATGCCCCTACTATTCTTGCTGCTTCAATCGGTCAATCCAGCTACCCTTAATTATGGGTAAAAACGTTTGATAAATCTGACTGGGAAAGAATCTCTAAGGAGGCAACAACATCAACCGGTGAAGCCTCAACCGGTGCTCAACCGATTTAGAAGAAGAAAAAGGCCTATAAAACAAAGGTCAGACCCAAAAAGACAACCAGAAAACAAGCTGTTCATCCCCAAGTTCAAAAATTTCCAGCCCCTTCTACCTCATCCTCCTTACCCAAATCCAAACCTATCCAAAAATCCTGCTCTTAGCTAGCCAAAGAAAATGATGATAGATAGAAGAAAGATGATTGAAACTGATATTGGAACATTTATCCCTTTCATCCCCAAAAGGCTGTTCTCTCACAACTTTATGACCGGTGAGGTCGCCAAGCCAGCTATGCCTCAAACCCATCGGTTAGGAAGTGTCAACCGATTAGAGACCCAACCTTCCACATCCACTACAATAACCCTTGGGCTTTCCAAATCAAACTTGTTCCTTCACCCAACTGGGTACATCTCATTGATCATCTACCTCCATTCCTCAGTAAACTACTTCAATTCCATGAGCTGAATAAAGTCTCTGTTTATGCTGGTGATGTGTACAAGTATGTAGACTTTGAAAACACTCATGAGGAAAAAGGAATCTACTTCAGCAAATGCTGCCAATTGAGTAAGTTTGATGCCTCCCTATCCAAGCAGGACCTCTTGAAGCTCTACAACCGATATTTTGACTTGCTTCCCTGTTGGTCCCAAAGGTGGCAACAAGGGTGAAAATACAGCTAGAGGGGGGGGGTGAATAGCTGTTACAAATTTTTCGCCCTCGATTTAAAACTAATCCTCTATACTTACAAAACCGCTTGCAGTGTGTAAGAAACTGCAAGTAGAGTTATAAAATGCACAACGGAATAATGAAGTTACAAAGCGGTTTTGAGAGAGGCGGTTTTGCAAAGCGGTTTGATAGTGCGGTTTACTGAAAGTGCAGTTTGCAAAAGTGAAGTCTAGACAATGTTAACTCCAAACACTTTTTCACAATAATTGATATCTAAATAAAGATCAAACAGAGAGATAAGTAGATAATCAGTAAGCACAAGAAAATATAAATGCAGAAAGTAAAAACACAATATTTGGAGTGGTTCAATCGATAAACGATCTACGTCCACTACCAAGATGGTTAGTCTTGGATTTCTAAGAGAGATTTTATATTGAGTATTTGAGAGATTACAAAGTACAATAAAATCTTTTCTATGAAGAACAAATCCTAGACTATAACCAGTGTATCTCAAATGAATAAACTATGTGTTTAAACAAGTGAGGTGTGTGTTTGTGTTCAAGATCAAGGCTCTTTAAATCTGAGAGATGTAGAGCTCAATGATTTTTGAATGTGTTAAGGCTTGATTTCTGGGCTGGGGAATATTTCTTGAAGTAAGAAGATAAAGATTCAAAGGACTTATGAATTTCTGGGCAGAGCTTCAACTTCTGATGAACACAACAATTTCTCAAGTTTTTCAAGCAATCTTCAAATGATGAAGGTTGGGGGTATTTATATCCAAGCATCAAGAAACTAGCCGTTGGATACAGATGTTGTAAGGACAGTTCTTGATGCAATCCCATTGGTCCACAGCAACTACTTTTGTCCTTTGGAACTGTTGATGCAGGTAAAGCTGATCAGACCTCAGCTGCAATCAAGGTGGTTAGGACATCTGTCACCTTTTTAAGATCCTTGCAGATCTTGTCTGAAAAGTAATCACGTGACAAGATATGGTAGTTGACTTTTGATATTGCTGACGTGGATTCCAACGGTCAAAAGAGTTCACTTCAAGAAACCAATCATTGGAGCGGTTCTGGGGCAAGGCGGTTTGACAAGAAAGCGGTTCCACCAGAAGAAGGATTTCCAAGAGTGCGGTTTGCACTTTGGTGAACAAGCGGTTTCAGATGAAGGGAATTACAAGGCAAAAAGGCGGTTCTGCCAAGCGGTTCTAGAAGGGCGGTTCTGAAACCCTTGAAACTGCAATCCTAAGATCCAATGATTCTTGAGCCAGTCTTCAAGCCTAAATTTAACCTATTCTATAGAATGGACTTAGCTAAAAAATTGAAGTCTAAGCTTCATTACATAGGGTCCTAAAGTCCTTAAAATAAATAGGAGGTTATGGTATCAATCAAATCTAATACAAAATAGGAGGGTTAAAATATGCATACCCAACAATCTCCCCCTATTTGATTGATGCCATTACCTGCTACAGCAAAAGCAAACATTGTACTTGGTAAAAGCATGTCCATAAGAATTAACATGGTAAGTCATGTCCCAAGTCAATGCACACACTAGCTTAAGCTATAGATTTCTATACTTTTGAAAGATTAAAAACTTACAATTTGAAAAGTATAGAAATGTATTCAGTGCCCTTAAAAAGTATGAGTTTAAGTTCAAAGTGCAGTTTAAACTGAATG
The DNA here is from genome assembly GCA_022495995.1 of Adenophora triphylla var. japonica. Taxonomy (NCBI): domain Eukaryota; kingdom Viridiplantae; phylum Streptophyta; class Magnoliopsida; order Asterales; family Campanulaceae; genus Adenophora; species Adenophora triphylla. The sequence continues at coordinate 401,040 of JAFEMH010001007.1, forward strand.
TTTAAACATCAATTCAAAAGAGTGAATTTTTTAAGTTGAAAAATATTTGAATGAGGTTTAAGACCATAAGCGGTTTCATTGTTCTACAAACAAGCAGTTTGATATGAACAAGGTTTTGGAACCATGATGCAATTTCCATTAATTCCTAAGATGATTACAAGTACAGGAATGAAGGAAAATTACAAGGTTACAAAAACAAAACAAGGTAAGTTGGACAAAGAAAATACAAGGAGAGTGCGGTCCAACTTACACAAGCGGTTCAAAAAAAGAAAAGCGATTTACTGCTAGGGCGGCTTGTTAACTTCATGATCAGCTCCACTTGGCCCAGCTCTTGATTGGTCTGGTGCAAACGCTTTCCTCGCCTCTTCTAACTTCCTCTCGCGGTTCTCGTGAGAGTTGACTCTAGCTTCTTCAAAGCATTAACAGAGTGGGCGTAAGTAGAATTTGTGGCACCAACCGCTTTGGTGTTTTCCACAAGATTGTCTCGATAGTATCCACTGAACATGGAGGGAAGAGTAAAGGGAATTGAAGATGGTGTGCACTTCCTCCCGAATGCCAGCTAGCCTCGAGCTTGAATGGCTTGTTCCATTGGTTCAAGATCCACGAGATACCTTCAGGAGGTTTTGAGATCATTGATCGTTGAGCCAAGTCCGGAGTTGAATCCTTCCCCGAGGTTGTCCAAGCGGTCATTGAACTCATCTTGGATCTCGTTCAGCCTTGGCCTTCACCGTATCCGACACGATCCATTTACCTTTGAATCCACCTTGAAAAGGTCAATTTGTTCCAAGACTTCTTCACGCAAATTATCCAAGACGGTTTGGACAACTTGAGATAATTGCGGTCTGGATTGAAGAAAGTCAAGGAATTTGGTGCTCAGATTACCCAAATCTTTATCAAGGGAGGCACAGAGTTTCTCTCCAAGAACATCCAAAGATTTCTTCATCTCCTCAATAGATGCCATTTCTTCTAAGGCTTTGACCAAACCAGCTTCAAGGGATTTCGAAAGGCTTCAGAAGCGGTTTTGATCATGGAAGCGGTTTGATCAGGAGGAGCGGTTGAGGAGGAGGATGGAATAGCTGTAGATCTCTCCCCCTTAATGGCATCAAGCAAAGAGGCTTTAAGGGTTGCCAACTTAAGGGAGTGAGAATCCACCTTGGCTTGTAAGGCGCGGTTGGAGGTAAGGAGGGATTCATTTGAGGCGGTTAAGGAGATGACATGGCCTTGATTTATGATCAGTTGGCCTTGAATCAGGTTTAGGGTTTGGAGAATTTGGGAGTACTCAGAAGGAGGGGCGGTTGATGGTGAGGCGGTTGGAAATATGGGAGGCGGTTGGGTTTGGTTGGTTTCAGGCGCGGTTTGGGTTGGGAGGTATATTTGGAGGAGGTGAGTTCTGTCTAATTGGTGAGTTGTGAGGAGTTGGGGATTTTGAAGGGGTGTTTGATTTAGAGCGGTTAGGTGTAGGGGAGCGGTTTTTGTTAGGGTAATTGACAGGGGTTGGATCATCCCTAACAGATTTGGATGTGGCATGTCCAAATAGAGGGCTTGGACTGCCATTGTTGATAGGCAGAATGAGTAGGGGTTTGGTTGGAATGTTGTGAGTTCATGGAATGGGAATGTTGGGGTGAGTTATATTGGGATTGAGAAGATAGGGGTGATAGTGATTTTCTGGGGGAGGTGAAGGAGAATTTTGAGGAGGTGATTGAGGAGGGGAATTTCTAGGAGGTGAGGGGGAAGGTGATGGTTGAGCAGGTTTGGTTTTCTTGAAGGTTTTCTTTCTGGCCACCATTTTCTTCCTCTTAGGTTTCTCCCCCTGAGATTGTGCGGTTTTGTTGGGGGAAGGAGTTATGGATTTGGATTTTGATGGGGATTTGGAAGGGGATTGATGAGGTGATTGGACAGGAGAGGTTTGATGGGTTGGAGGCGGTCTCTCTTCTTGAAGCGGTTCTTGTTGAGGAGCGGTTGGATCAACAGTCTTGCCTTTGGCTTGATATTTTTCAGCTTGCTCCTTGGCCAATTTTGCAATTTTATCTTCTAAAATCTTCATCTGTTCCTCAACAGTCAAACCAGCCATCTCATCTCTGGCTTTCTTGGCCCTAGCCACCAAGTTGGGAATACTTGGATCTTCCTCTTCTTCATCACTTTCATCCACCAAATGCATGGTTTCGTGTTCGAGTTCCTTGGATGATTTCTTCCTTTTGCTTGTACCAGCTCCATCATCAGCAGTAGGCGGTTTGGATGCTGGAGCGGTCTTGGTCCTCTTGGGAAGCGGTTCAACTCTTGCTTATGGCTTCCTGGACCGCTTGGTAGCTTTAGACTTAGGAGCAGTTGAGGGGTCTCTCAACTCATAGGGTTCCTTCCTTGGGTATGTATCTGCATCATACAAAGATTTGTATAGTGCATCTCCATTGGCATACCTGAAGGAATGGCATGCAAGCAATCCAAGGGAATCATCTGAGCAGTCCACCATAAGATCTGGATTCTTAGTGACCATTTCATCTAAATGCTCATAGTCCATCAACAGAGCGGTTAAGATTCTGCAGAATGGTCTCCACCTCTGATCTTCACCTTTGACCTTGGACTGATAGGTCTCAACACTGTCCTTAATCTCAAAGTAAAGGATTCTTGGCCAATGTAGCTTGATTTCCATAAAGATAGCAGCACTGTACATCCATTGTTGGGATGTAAAGTTGTTGTGGTTTCCTGTCTTTCCACAAATGGATCTCCCCACTAGATGACCTATAAAGTTCATCAGCTCACCAAAATTCTTTCTGGGGATCTTCTTGTACTTTTTAGACAGGGTGTCTACTTTGGCGGTTTGTAGAGCAGCATTGTCTTGAATAACCTGATCAACCTCTAAGGGAGCTCCACCAACAGCAAATCTGAAAAGTCTTCTTATGTCAATGTAGTCTATGGAGAGCTTCATGCCTTCAACTACAGCGGTCAGACAGGAAACTCTTTGTCCTTGTTCAAGAACTCTTGAATCCTTCTTAGCGGTTGCAAAGAACTGATCCACGAAAGATGGCACTATGAAATTCTGCTTCTTGGTGAAGAAAGGTAGGATGCCTGAAACTCTTAGCTTCCTTAGCAACTCCCTTCCTAGAGCATCAGTTTTGAGCTCTTCCTCATTAACTTCCCATCCAGGTAGGAAGGTAGTTGGATCCTATAAAATAAAATTTCAAGTGTTAGATCCATTTGTGTATTCATAGTTCACATGCGGTTTGAGCACCAAGCGGTTGAGCAATGGTGCGGTTTGAAAATTTCAAACCCCAAGTGAAACCATGAATACTTAAACAAATAATGAGGACTTTGAGAACAAAATTACTTAAGTACGTGGCATTGTAATCCAAACTTATCCCACACTGCAAGCAGTGATTAGAGAGGAATTTCTTGGTTTCCAAATTCTATATACTTAGTAAAATCTCAAAAACATTGGAAAGGAAATAAACAGCATGCGGTTTCTAAAGATTTGAGAATGCGGTTTTAGAACATGCGGTTTAGGTTGAATAGGTGAGGAGCGGTTTGAAACAAAAATTCCTAAGCGGTTGCATACAAGCGGTTTCAAACCAAAATAAAATCCAAAATTTCTGAAAAAGTTGAAAATATTCTAAGTGTTGGAAAACACTTTCTCAGAATCAAGGCAACCAAAACATATGATTTTTCAAGAACAGTTCATGGGTTTTGTGAAGAACACCAAGAACATTCAAGAACATCAAGAACAGAGATACATGAAACTTAACCAAAATGAGCAAATAACATATCAAAATGATCACATTGGGAAGGAGATTAACAATACATCATTAAAAAATTCAATCTTTACCCAGAATCATTCATAAACACCAAGAACACGAAAGTGGGTTTTCGAAGTGTATAAACTGAAAATCATAAAATCAGTACTCAAATCATGCATTGATCATGAAATAAACTACAGAATGTAAATCTAGGCATGATTACGAGCAAAACCCAACAAATTTCATCAAAAATGGTGAAGAAACAAGTTCAAAATCATCAAAAACCATGAACAGGCATACGAACAGTTTCTATGGTTAACAATGGCAGATTTTAAAGAAATAGAAAGAATTAGGGTTAGAAATTGATTACCATTTCCAGGATAGGTTTCTTTGCCCTAGCAACAGTTGAGGCTCTTTGTCTTTTAGAAGTAGTTGCCATTGATGATTAAGTAAAAAAAAATGCAGTTTTTGTAAAGGTTTTAGAGAGAGAAAGTGAGTTGGTAGAAAGTACAGAGTGCAGAGAGTTTTGCAGAAGAAAAGGAAGGATTTCACCAAACAAGGTACATATAGGGTGAAGGGGTGGAGGCAGTTGGTCAGAAAGAATGATTGAATTAAACCAACTGTTACACCCTTTCACCTCCTGCACCTCTCTTAATGACGGCTGACATGAGGGTTTTTAATGCTCATGTCCCCTTAGCATTAAATGCTCTTATTTTTGAAATAAACGAGGGAAAACATTTGCAAAAATACCCTTATGTCAAAAATAAGGACTAAAAAATAAATAAAGAAATTTGAACAGTTTTTTTTTTTTTAAATAAAGATAAGCAATAAAAATAGACAGAGTTTACTTCTTGTTGAAACGCGATTTTGATCCAAGCGGTCAGACTGCATGAGCGGTTTGGAACTTGCGGTTTGCATGCAGGCGGTTGGATAATCTTGCGGTTTTGGCACAGGCGGTTCAACAGAAGCGGTTTGATTCCAAAAGGAATTTCAACCTAGACTCAATAAACAAGTTAGCAAATAAAAAGTATGGAATTTATTTAAGTTCAAGCATACCCATTTCTCCTCTGAAAAAAGAAAATCTCTTGGAGTCAAGAGCCTTTGTAAGGATATCAGCAATCTGGTTGTCTGTCCCCACGTACTCTAAATGGATATTCCTCTTCTCCATATGATCTTTGAGGAAATGATACTTGATATCTATGTGCTTGGTCTTGGAATGCATGACAGGGTTGTTGGAGACTGAAATTGTTGAAGTGTTGTCACACATGATGGGGCAATTCCCTTCATGGATTCCATAGTCTACCAACCGGCCGCTTCATCCAAAGGATTTGACGGCAACAACTACCGGCGGCAATGTACTCGGCCTCTGTGGTTGACACCGAAACCGATGCTTGCTTCTTGGCCCAAGCAACTAGTCTATTCCCGAGGAAATGACAAGTACCACTAGTGCTTTTCCTGTCAATAGTGCAAGCCGCATAATCTGCATCCGAATAACCTACAAGATCGAAGTTCGAATCTTTGGAATACCAAAGTCCAAGGTTAGTGGTTCCCGGATAAATAGCGGATTATACGCTTGACGCAATAAGATGTGCTTCTCTAGGATCGGCTTGGTAACGAGCACATACACGGACACTAAACATAATATCGGGCCTACTAGCAGTTAAGTAAAGTAATGAGCCGATCATACCTCGATATAAAGTATGATCAACTTTCTTACCTTTGAGATCTTTATCTAGCTTATTGCCGGTGGCCATAGGAGTATCATACGCTTTAGCATTTTCTAATCCAAACTTCTTTATCAACTCCTTGGTGTATTTGGCTTGGCTGAGAAAAATACCTTCTTCGCATTGCTTGATTTGAAGCCCGAGGAAGAATGTTAATTCTCCCATCATGCTCATCTCAAACTTGCTTTTCATTAGCTTTTCGAAACGCTTACAAAGTAACTCATTAGTAGAACCAAAAATAATATCATCGACATATATTTGAACAAGTAAAGTATGCTCATTATATTTGGCAATAAAAAGAGTTGTATCGATTTTACCACGTTTAAATCCTTTTTCTAGTAAAAATTTAGAAAGAGTCTCATACCATGCCCTTGGAGCTTGCTTAAGTCCATGATTTTATCCTTGGTGGATTGAGACTTGAGCCACGAATCAATAATCTTTTGGAGATCGTTGATTTGGGTTACCAAGTCATCATTCCGGAGTTGAAGTGCAGCAACCTTAGTGTCAAGGATGCGGTTTTGATCAGCAAGAGGAGTCATACTTCTGATTTGGTCCTTAAGATTTGAAATTTCAGACCTCATCACAGTTTTCTCCGTCTTGTATAGATTAAGTTCATCATGAGCTAAGCTTAAGGCTTTCTTAAGATTTGAGAATTGATGGATCACCATTTCAGCTTCATTGAACATCCTTTCATGTTCCATGGGAGAAACCTCTTCCACCACCTTTTTCAAAATTTTCTTTGGAATTGCTTTTGAAGGTGGAGCATTTTTAGATGAGAAAATGGGACGTGAATACGAGCAATTTCCTATCTTAACACTAGGAGTAAGTTTGATATCATCATCCAATTTATAATTTGAAAGTTTTGTAAAAACCTCTTTTTCCTCCATATCTTGCAACTCAAATGATTCAGAATCTGATTCATCGGAAGCGTCTGCAACTAAGCAGAGATTAACCTCTTCGGTTTCATCATCACTTCCATCATCAGAATCTGTTTCAATCCAAGTTGCTAATTCCTTGGAATTCTCTTCCTCCTCAAGAACCATTCCCTTGCGACGAGAAAATTTCGCAGGAGAGGTTTTCTTTTTCATATATTCATACTTAGGCTGTGGACACTCAGATGCAAAGTGGTCAGGTTTCCTACAGTTGTAGCAAACTAGGTCACTCTTTTTCTTTGTATCTGCAGCCCTAGAAAATGTTGCAGGAGGTTTGCCTTTTGAAAATGATTTTGTGAAAGGTTTTGACAATTTTATAAATTTTTGGAATCTTTTCACAAACATGGCAAAATCATCATCATCCATCTCGATGAGTGATGAGGTTGATATGGAAGGATCAGCGGTTTGATTGGATGTAGATGGTTTCTCCTCTTGTTCCACTACGGACATAGAAAGCGATTTGATTTTCCCTTCTATCTCTTCAATATGATTTAATTTAAGTTCATAGACTCTAAGATTGGCATACAAGTTACTTAACGACCAAGTACCCAATACTTTGGAGTCTTCTAGAGTGGTAGCCTTATTTACCCATCTAGAACCTAAAGCAGATAGGAAAGTCATATTGATTTCCTTATCAGTTAAAGTTTTACCAAGAGATCTACAAGCATTAACTACCTCAACATAGCGATCGTAGGTTTGACGCAAGGTTTCGTTGGATTTTCTGTTGAAGTTGTTGTAGGATCTTTCAACAGTGTATAATTTGTTTTCCTTGCACTCTTCGTCACCTTCGAGGTAGCTCTCTATGGCATCCCACATCTGCTGCGGTTTTGAGGTACATCACTTTCTCAAGAGTTGAAACGGGAGGGTTCCGTAAATGATGAACCTTGCCTTGCTTTGTCCAAGGCAACTAATCTCTTCTCTTCATCCGACCACTCATCTTTTGGCTTTTTGACCTCTGGAGTTTCAGCATTGGTGGTTGCATCAGTGTTAGCCTTCATTGGAATTAGAGGGCCATTGATTACGCACTCCACCAACATTTCATCTATAGTTTCCAAATGAATAAGCATTCGGCACTTCCAGATGTCAAAATGGTCTTCGTCCAACATTGGAATGTGTGAATAGTTAACAGTAGTCATTGTCTTTGAGGTTGCCATATCGAATCGGCACACAAGCTGTTAAGCTTGAAAAACAGTGGTTTTAAAATGTGTTGGCTCTGATACCACTTGTTGGTTCCAAAGGTGGCAACAAGGGTGAAAATACAGCTAGAGGGGGGGGGGGTGAATAGCTGTTACAAATTTTTTGCCCTCGATTTAAAACTAATCCTCTATACTTACAAAACCGCTTGCATTGTGTAAGAAACTGCAAGTAGAGTTATAAAATGCACAACGGAATAATGAAGTTACAAAGCGGTTTTGAGAGAGGCGGTTTTGCAAAGCGGTTTGATAGTGCGGTTTACTGAAAGTGCAGTTTGCAAAAGTGAAGTCTAGACAATGTTAACTCCAAACACTTTTTCACAATAATGGATATCTAAATAAAGATCAAACAGAGAGATAAGTAGATAATCAGTAAGCACAAGAAAATATAAATGCAGAAAGTAAGAACACAATATTTGGAGTGGTTCAATCGATAAACGATCTACGTCCACTACCAAGATGGTTAGTCTTGGATTTCTAAGAGAGATTTTATATTGAGTATTTGAGAGATTACAAAGTACAATAAAATCTTTTCTATGAAGAACAAATCCTAGACTATAACTAGTGTATCTCAAATGAATAAACTATGTGTTTAAACAAGTGAGGTGTGTGTGTGTGTGTTCAAGATCAAGGCTCTTTAAATCTGAGAGATGTAGAGCTCAATGATTTTTGAATGTGTTAAGGCTTGATTTCTGGGCTGGGGAATATTTCTTGAAGTAAGAAGATGAAGATTCAAAGGACTTATGAATTTCTGGGCAGAGCTTCAACTTCTGATGAACACAGCAATTTCTCAAGTTTTTCAAGCAATCTTCAAATGATGAAGGTTGGGGGTATATATACCCAAGCATCAAGAAACTAGCCGTTGGATACAGATGTTGTAAGGACAGTCCTTGATGCAATCCCATTGGTCCACAAAGAACTACTTTTGTCCTTTGGAACCGCTGATGCGGGTAAAGGCGATCGGACCTCACCGCAATCAAGGTGGTTAGGACATCTGTCACCTTTTTAAGATCCTTGCAGATCTTGTCTGAAAAGTAATCACGTGACAAGATATGGTAGTTGACTTTTGATATTGCTGACGTGGATTCCAACGGTCAAAAGAGTTCACTTCAAGAAACCAATCATTGGAGCGGTTCTGGGGCAAGGCGGTTTGACAAGAAAGCGGTTCCACCAGAAGAAGGATTTCCAAGAGTGCGGTTTGCACTTTGGTGAACAAGCGGTTTCAGATGAAGGGAATTACAAGGCAAAAAGGCGGTTCTGCCAAGCGGTTCTAGAAGGGCGGTTCTGTAACCCTTGAAACTGCAATTCTAAGATCCAATGATTCTTGAGCCAGTCTTCAAGCCTAAATTTAACATATTCTATAGAAAGGACTTAGCTAAAAAATTGAAGTCTAAGCTTCATTACATAGGGTCCTAAAGTCCTTAAAATAAATAGGAGGTTATGGTATCAATCAAATCTAATACAAAATAGGAGGGTTAAAATATGCATACCCAACATTCCCAATTTGTGAAATTGTAAGTACCCAAATCTGGCTCATGCCTTCCAATTAAAGTTTCCTGGCAATTCCCCAAACTTTCATAAAGTTTAGGGGCTATTCGGGAACTTTTCAAGACTTTCCGAGCAAGGAAGGACCTGCCAGGAATAATGAATTTGGACAGGACCTCGCTGAAAAGGGCCTTCTAGACTGCCACCTTACATGTTTCTAGAAAAAGCTGAGTCGACAGCAAATGTAGCCAAGCGGCCCTTTTTGCCACAAATGAAGTCATGCGGCCTCTTTCGCCGTCTGGCTGCAGCCTATAAATAGAGGACTCCTCTATTCATTTTGATATACAGTTTTAGCCACTGTTATTATGCCAAAATAGAAACTCGATTTTCAGTCATAAAAAACACACAAAAACCTTCCTCTCTCATAGACTAATTCTACCTTAATCTATTCTTAAATAGATATTGCCTAGGAAAAATCCCCTTGGGAGATAGAGAAAACCAATATTGGTAATCTCTCCTTCCTTTACCTTTGATTTACTCATATATTTTCTTGTTCTATTATTACTTGTCATTTAATCTTCATTTATTATTATAAATCTTTAATCTTTGCAATGTAATCATCATATTTCTCACTCCCCTTTCACAAAGGATTCATTGGAGATCCTCTCCCTAGGATGAACAAGGTTCCACAAGTGGCTTGTTCTAGGGAAGATCTACCATATGATGATGTGATCCCCCTTTACTTTTATGTATAAAAATGCAATCTTTATTCATATTATGTCATCCCCTTCCCTTGATCTAGCTTTCCAAGGATTGTCCACCTTATAAGGTATTAAGGACATAGGAAAAGTCATAAAGATCATCCCTTTTACATTATGTCTTTAGTTTAATGATACTCATTGTATTGATCATATTAAAAATGCAATCTTTACATTAAAGTCATTTTCCCCTTGTCCCTAAAGATGGATCTTTTTCTCCAAGAATTGTCTAAAAGCCTTCTAAGGCACAAAAAGACATAGGATGAGCTTAAAGATCCAATATTTACATCCCATTCCCCTAGTCCCGTGGTTCTTGATGCATTCCATGGTGAGGGCAGGTGTAAAGACTCCATCTTTACATCAATCACATCATAAAAATGCCACAATCTTTGTCCCTTTAGAACTCAATGCACTACAAGAAAACTGACAGATACCGATGGAAATTAGTGACAGAAATAAATCCGTCACTAATACCGACGGATTAGCGACGAAATAGCAACGATCTGGGGTGAAAAACAAAAAACGAAATTAGGACGAGATTACCGACGGATTTAGTGACGGATATGCCGACGGATTTCGTCTCTAATCCGTCACCATTTTGGCGCCAAAAATTTGCGCACTTTTTTACCGATGAATTTGTGACGGAATGGCGACGGATATTTTTACTGACGGATTTGAGTCGATGCTAAATTATTTAAAACAAATACTCCCTCCGTCCCATCTTTATATAGACTTTTGAAAATGCACGGGAATTGAGGAGGAAATATTATATTGAAAGTGTTGTGAATGTGAAAATAAAATAGGAGAGAGAATGAGAGAAGAGAATAGTAAATTATAATGGTGATGTGAGTATTAAAATAATGTAGGAGAGAGAATGAGTGGAGGAAATAGTAAAAATTTCTTTCCATTTTGGAAAAGTATATATTATTGTGGGACGCCCAAAATGGAAAGTTTATATATTATTGTGGGTCAGAGGGAGTATTAAATTTATATTTTAGGTTAGCGACGGATTAGTGACGGATTTAATTACCGACGGATTAAAATCCGTCGGTAAATTAATTACATATTATTACCGACAGATTTGAGTAGTTGCTAAATTATTTAAAATAAACATTAAATTTATATTTTAGGTTAGTGACGAATTAGTGACGGAATTAATTACCGACGGATTAAAATCCGTCGGTAAATTATTTAAAATAATTATTAAATTTATATTTTAGGTTAGCGACGGATTAGTGACGGATTAGATTACCGACGGATTAAAATCCATCGGTAAATCAATTACATATTATTACTGACGGATTTGAGTCGTTGCTAAATTATTTAAAATAATTATTAAATTTATATTTTAGGTTAGCGACGGATTAGTGACGGATTTAATTACCGACGGATTATAATCCGTCGGTAAATTAATTACATATTATTACCGACGGATTTCAGTCGTTGCTAAATTATTCAAAATAATTATTAAATTTAAATTTTAGATTAGCGACGGATTAGTGACGGATTTTTTATATAAAAAAAGTTAAGAATTTTTAAAGAAATAAAAGTAGATAATAGAAGAGGGACGGACAATAACATATAAACTTTTTTAATTTTTAATTTTTTATTTTGGATAAATAAAATTATTTGAGATGTTGGTTAGTAGTGGATTTTTTACAAATAAAAAACTATACATTTATAAATAAAAAATTAAAGAATTTTACCCGTCCCTGATTTCTTTATTATACTTTCATTTGTTTATTTTTTATCTAAATTTTTTATATAACTTTTTTTTTTAAAAATTTAATACTAAAAAATGTCCAATATATTTATTTATATTCATAAAAAATAAAAAAAACTATACATTTATAAATAAAAATTAAATAATTTTACCCGTCCCTGATTTTTTTATTATACCCTATAGGGTATACCCTATACCTGATAGGGTATAGGGTATAGAGTATAGGGTATAGGGTATACCCTATAGAGTATAGAGTATATCGGGTATAGGGTATACCCTATAGGGTATAGGGTATAAGGTATAGGGTATAAGGTATATGATATAGGGTATAGGGTATAGGGTATTTGATATAGGGTATAGGATACAGGGTATAGGGTATATGATATAGGATATAGGGTATAAGGTGTAGGTGTAAGTGCTCCAATTTGAGTTGTTAGTATTTTCGTTAGAAAATTAACGAAAGTTTTAACATTTCTAACATTTCTAACAATTTCTAACATTTCTAACAAAGTGAGGGTAGATTAGGGATTGCCATTTAAAGATAAACCAAGAAAAGAATCCCAAAAAGCAAAAGAAAGGTCAAAAACCCGAAATGGAAGTTGCTGAAACATTTTCTGATTGCTTAATTTGAAAATTATTCTTCCTGTCCAAAGCCTGGAGCAGCATTTAATGCACCAGGCACGCCTACATTTGGATCCGCGCGGATGGGATCGTAATTTCCAGTTGCCTATAAATTGAGCCCTTCAGTCACAGAAAAAAGAAGCAACAACACAATTCACAGCTGCACCTTGGCGAAAATACTTGAGAAAATAGTGAGAATTCCCTTGAATTGTCACTCTTTTCTCTTGATTATCTTCCCAAATCACAAATAACCAAACACTTTCAAAATTCAAAGACTCAAACACTCTTACATTCAAAGCTTCAAACACAAAATCAAAAGAAGATAGGTATAACCTCCCTCTTCCTACCCTAAATCTCTTTCATCCATGCATGCATTTTCAAACTCCAAAATGTAGTTTGTTCATCTTCTTGCCCTAGATCCAAGAGGATCACCATGGAAGTTCATCTCCATGGATGATCCTCTACAAGGATCAACATTCTTTTCAAAGTATCTTTACTTACTTGCAAACACATTTTCAAAATCCTAAAAATCATTTTCATACATCAAATCTTGATTTCAAAGGATAAAATTCCCCTTTCCAAGCAAATGAAATGCTTAAGTCCTAATGTACCCCAAGGATAGCTTGATATAGTGGATCACCACTAAAATGTTTAGTGATCACTAATCAAAGCTTAGGGAAATGGGGACAAGCATGGATGTCAAACCCCCTTTAAATCATGTTTTTCTTCAAGAGGAAGTTGCTGTCCAGTAGCCTTTCTCTAAGACCTCTGTCCATGGTCTAATTTTTTGGACATACATAAACTTGGAATTTGGTGTTGACTACAAAATACTTTTTGTAGACAACATCCATAGATATCCAGATATATTTTTACTTTATTTTTTGCGTGAGTAAAAATCCCTTTTTCAAATTTTATTTTAAAGGTCAGTTCCTCAGTCTCTAGAAATCCAGATTTCATATCTGAGATTTCCAGAAGATTTTGGTCCACCAAATCACCTCCAAATGGGAAAGTTCTTCTATATAAACCTTATTTAATGTGTTTTGAACAACTTTCATTCTCGGACTTTCCCCAGATTCTGAGATTTTTAAGCCCTTAAACCCATTTTAAAATCAAATGTCCACTGCCTTTTTCATTCTGGCAGAAATGTTTTTCAACTTCAAAAAATCTTTTGAGTACCAAAACTCAACCCAAAAATTACACCAAAAATCATGGGATTTGTTCAAAGTCTAATAAAGAGTTCTCAATTTTTAGTTTTCTCAGTTTCAACTTATTTTGGCCAAAATACACACACACACACACATACACAAATAGTTTTTAATGCTTGAAAGACTCGTTTTACGAGGCATTCCGGGTGAACACTAACGTTTTTCCCGGCGTGTAACGTGACCTCCGAACCCAAATCTCTAATCTCGGGCATTTTTCAAAGTTTTGGCCCTTAAAATAAAAATGGCGTGGCGACTCCGTATTTTTTTCGATTGATTTTCAAAGAAAAGAAAAACAACCAATCTTTCGGGAAAAATGGAACTCAACATCGTTACAGTGGCGACCCCGCTGGGGAGATGAGATAAGCTTTATCTTAAAAAAAAATGATATTTGGTATATTGGTGGAAACCATTAAACTTCCCGTTATCGCCTCCTAGCACGAGTCGGGGATAAATTGTGGTTTAACAATCCCACGTACAGGTATCATTGTTTTCAAAAAAAAAAAATAAGAAAAGCTTTTGAGGGTCAAGCTTCCGTCCCGGCATTTGAAATCATTTGTTGTGTGTGTGTTGATTTTGCACATTTTGTTTTGTTTTGGCCGCCTCGAAAAAGTCAAAATTTTGACTATCGGACCCGTCTCTTTGAATTTTGAATTATGTGCTTATGTGTTCATTTGCTTTAAAAAAAAAGGATTTCCAAAAAAAAAAGATTTTCAAAAAAAAAAGATTTTCAAAAAAAAGGGGATTTATCAAAAAGAAAATTTTCAAAAAAAAAAAAAAATCACGCATCATACTTTTTAAGACACATGCAAAATTTCTATTTTACTCAGAAAAAGAAGATAGGCTGCTTGCACACTACGCGCACGTGACCTTACACTGCACACTACGTCCCTAACCCGGGGAAATCCCTGTCGCGGCCCGTTTGGTCTTATTACGCCTCTCGGTGCAAGCACGGGACTACCCAAACATCCCATGGAGCCTCGTGTCGACCATGCACTTGTCCGTGACACACTATGTCCGAGACCCGGTTGGTTTTTAGTCCGGTCTGTGTCATGCTCTGTCTGTGTATAGACCTTTCCTTTCAAGCCTTAGTCGGCATACCAAGTCAATATCTTTCGGGGACCCTAATCAGTCGAAGTCCTGCCGGTTTTCCGTCACGGGCTTTGACCAGATATTGACTGGCGCCTTGACTTTGACTCTGACTGTCACAAATTATACACTGACTCCCAGCATGACACTGAGTCATCAAGAATTAACGATTATTCCATGCCTAATTACGGCCTAATTGACGACAAGTCAAGATCAATTGTGGACATTTATCAGTCCGAATCATGCCGACTTTTTTGTCGAGCCCTCGGACATGATCTTGACTTTGACGTCAGCTTTGTCCGTAATTTACATCGAATGCTCGTTAAGACTCGATTACCCGCCAGACTTTTAGGATCGTTTTTCTTTTGGTCGGTGGGACCCGCTTGCCCTATAGGACCCTCGCCCTGGGCTGTCCACCCTGGGAAGTCGAAATACAGGTGGAATACGAGGGGCATATAGACGTAGTGACGGGGCCCACTGATCCAGGATCCAGAGTAGTTTGCGAAAAAGAAGAGCAATCTTTTCCAACCGATTAGGTTAATAAAACATGTTTTAAGTAAACAAGAACAAATAACTGCATGTTGCATGAGCCCCAAAGCCCAAACACCTACCCTCCTTCATTCCCAAAAATCTGAACCCTCGTGCCTTTTCCCCCGCAACTCCTCACAAAGGTTGGTTCCGGACACCGGGTCACCGTTTGATCAGTTGGGAAGAGTCAAGCGCATCGTCAGCTTCGCCGTTTGTTGGAGCTCCGGGTTTGAGATATGCGCATCAGGTAATGATGGGGACAACGTCACTCCGCCTCCAGGGACCCCTCGGACGGAACGGCGGTGGAATCATTAGCGTAACGGATGAGGTTACGACAGGAAGCACAGCTGAATAGCCTTATGGAGGCTATTAAGAGCCACGGTTTGGCCGCCAGCCTCAATCCCGATGGCACTTTCACCGTGGAAGAAGAGGAAGACTTCAATCCTAATCTTGGTCGCCCCGACTAATCCAGGATGCCACCGCCAACCTCCTACGGTACTACCACCAGAACCCATGCTCCTCGATCTTCGGGTCAGCCAGCTCCCCAGCTTCAGACCACTGGATCCATGCAGCCCGACGGCACAAATCAGTGGGGGCAAAATCAGTACGGAATGTCTTCTCATGGTTGGGGTTACCTCGGAGTGCCACAGCTAATTGGGATCCCGCCTCAGTTTGGAACCGATCAATCCGGGCCTTCGCAGCAACAGTTCAAAGGGCCACAGCAACAGTTCGGCATGCCTCAACAGCCGTCAGGAGCCCCTCCTCAGAATGATGCTAGCTCAGTTGCTCCTCACACAGCTTTCACAAATCCATTTCTCACTCAGAGTTCGATGGGTTACCAAACCTCCATCCCGGTTTCATCAGAATCACCAGGACCGCAGTACCCCCCTGGTTATACACCATCACCACAGATAGCCATGCAATTCAACAGTCAGGGACAGCAGCCCGCACCTAAGCCTACTTATGGGTCTCACTCTGGAAATCCAAGCTACCCAGCTACATCAGGACTGCCTCCACCCACTTTGCCAGTTGAAAATCAACAGCAGGCCGCAAGGTTCTATCCCTTCGCCCAGCTCCTACTCATGCTCCCCCGGGCAATTTGGACCCAGGACAGGTTTTCACCTACGTCCCCGGATCGACCGTTCCCTCCACCAGTCCGCCGCCAGTGGTAGCTCCTCTCTCTAGCTCAGTCACTGGTTTGAACGCCATGGTTCCACCACAAGATCCTCATCTGGCCTGGTTCATGGAACAACATAAGGAAATGAAAGCGCAGATTGCTGAATTGACCGCTAAGAAGTCTGCCTTCCGGCCTACGGACCCGGACTCCATCGTTCCCCTGCCTCACAAATTTGTTATTCCGAATCTGGATCTCTTTGATGGTACTGCATGCCCAAAAACTCATCTGGACACATATACCTTGGCGATGAAGGCCAAAGGGTGTACCAATCAGCTAGTGACTATTTCGATCTATCTTTGAAAGCCAGGGCCTTAAAATGGTTCTTCCGCTTAAAACCCGAGGCCAGGGCTACATGGGACCAGATTACTAATGCCTTCACAGAAAAGTACAAAGCTAACTTGGAATGGGAAACAAATAGAGTTGATCTGCAGACAACAGTGCAGCGTCCCGACGAGAATGTTGGGGATTTCTACAAGCGGTGGAATCTGAAACTCAGTGAAATGGCCATCCCTCCTTCTGAAGAGGAACAAGCTGGACATCTTTCAGTCATGCACGAAACCACATCGAGAACCTCCCTCGATCACTTCCCGTACTCGAACTTACGGGCCATGGTTAACTCCGCGGCTAAGTTTGAGAAGGCTTACAATCAATAACCTGCCGCACACCTTACAGATATCGAGCTCCTCCTTCCAACACTGCCCCTGCTCCTGCTAAAGGCAAAGAGGTGATTAACTACGCGGGACAGAAATGTAATAACACAACTCCTTTTGCTCCCAGAAAACCAGCCGAGCCTAGGCCACAGGTCATGAACCTCGAAAACTTTGGAATGCCTCTGAACGACATCTTTAGGGACTGGTGAAAGAAGGCTTGCTGCGGCCTTTGGAGAATTTCCAACCCAGGAATCCGAATGCTCTCGTGGATACTTCAAAGTATTGCGCTTTTCATCAAGCCCATGGACATCTGACTGTCAACTGCTTCACTCTGAAAAAGGCGATCCAAGGCTTGATAGAGCAAGGAAAGTTGGAAGGCCCCGAAGGGCCTAATACAGTCAAAAATCCTCTGCCAAGGAACCATAATCAGGTAAACATGATTGAATGCGGAGAACCTTCGCATGCCCAGGAAGATGCTGATGAAGGTCCCCAAATACCCATGGCCAACCTTGTCGAGGATCCTGAATTCGGTTTCCCCATCAACCTTGAGGACGACGAACAAGTCAGCCCACCTTGGTCTCATGTCAGAGATTTCCTGCAAGAATACGAGGCCCGCTACTTCTCGAATGAAGGGAAAGCTGATACTAAAGAACTGGGGCTGTTCCGGTCAAAACATGAGAAAACCATTTACACAAGATGGTTAGAACAATCGAGAAGAATCGAGCAAGAAAGCTTCCGGCGGGCGCCTGTACTGGGGTTTATCAGCAAAGAGGCCGAGGAGCATCTGGAGCTAGTACACTTCTGCAAGTTGGTTTTGGGAAAGGCTGAATATGATCCCGAGAACAGCGAAGAATCGGAGGAGGAGGATTCTTCCTATATCCTGCCTGGAGTCAAATACGTGCCACCCCCTCTCACTCTTCCCCCGCAGTTTCTAGGAGGAGAAGCTGAGTCGCAATTACCACTTTCGGGAATGGGAGCATATGACAATTTCTGCGGTTGCACGCACCCATATTCCCCTAACGGGTTTGATCGGCGTTCCCTCTCGGCCGAAATCCCAGTAGTATGGGAAGATGATTCCGATGACAGCGATGACGATGATGATGACGAGAGCGAAGAGTCAACTGAGGCCCCAGATCCAGAATCAATCTGGAACAATCAGGCCGGAAATAATGCCATGGGAGCCAGACACAATGGTTGGTTATCAGCAAGCGACGATGAAGAGCCACCAGAAAATGAAAGTCAGATGCCAATAGGGACGGGCCCCCAAGAACTGCACCTCGTAAGATGCACCTGTGGTCAGTGTCCGGATACTTCAGAGGATGAGGGACAACAAAGCCCGCGCCCAGATCCGTACACATCCGAAATCCTAGAACACAATGTTCCTTATAAGAACCTAGCCGGTGAATGGAGAGGGTTCATTGAAGCACTGGTCGAGAATGGAGGGTTTCAACGACCAGAAGATGAGGAATTCGTGAACGTCATCGGATCTTTTTCTTCTTTCCCGAGAACGGATGGCATAACAACCGTGAGGGTCACAACCGAGCCGCTTGAGCACAGCGAGTGCCTGCAATCACTAAAAAGGGTTATTGATCTAAACGTCTCCCCAGTAGCTTTCATACCTATGGATCCACATGACGCCTTCCTAATTGCTCCAGTGCCCGACAGTGGACCCCGGGTGCTCCTTATTTGGACCCAGATCTATCGAGCTGCTACATCGAACTCCGAGGGGGAACGTTGCCTATCCTTTACTTGTGGCTGCCCTACTTGCAAGGGTGAAAGAAAGAAGATGTAT
The DNA here is from genome assembly GCA_022495995.1 of Adenophora triphylla var. japonica. Taxonomy (NCBI): domain Eukaryota; kingdom Viridiplantae; phylum Streptophyta; class Magnoliopsida; order Asterales; family Campanulaceae; genus Adenophora; species Adenophora triphylla. Next base: position 419,642 of record JAFEMH010001007.1, read on the forward strand.
GATGAGATGGAGGCTGATAGCCATAAGACCGAAGACACTTCGGAAGACGAATATGAAACCGAGGACATGAAGGCCATGAAGTTTCCTGGGTCTGAGCACGTGGATGTCTTAGAATTCAACACTGCCTACCATGCTTTGGGGAAAGGGTTTTCAGGCATCCGATCCAGGCTGATAGTCGAGGATCTGTTAGAGAGAGGGAAACTAACTCCCATCCTCCCCAATGAGAAAATAACCATGGTCAGATCAAATCCGCCCCAAAACAAAGTAACACTCCTTGTCAGGGTTACCCAAGAAGAGGTCACCTTCCCCGAATGTATTTCAGCTCTCAGAGAAGTCCTGGAAACCGGCATGATACCGGATGCGCCTCCCACACAGAGTGCTATAATCATCTCCAGCTCTGAGTATTACAGAAAGGAACCAGAATGGCTGCACTATACCGGGGATGAAATCGAAAAGCCGCCGAGCCCTGAGAATAGCAACTCTTGTTGTATGATAACTATGAGCAAGGCAGGCTATGGGAGCGAATCGGAGGACGCCCTAGCTCTTTGGGCCATCCAGGGGGCAACAACACAACCCCAGACTCAAAAGCCTGTGACTTGGGAAGCAGTTATAAGGGCCGCCCAGGAAGGAGCCAGTACAGCTCAAGCTCAGCCCCTCACCGTTGCTAGACTCCGTCAGAACCAGTGGCCGATAGCCAAAAAGGCTCCCCCGTTGACCTTAGCAGCATTGAAGAAATCTAGTCAAGAAGCAACTGATGAGGAAGTCAACCTGTTGACCCGATCCGGGCAAATCTTCCAAGGGAATCCCAAGGTAGATAAGAAGGCCACTGATCAAGCACCTGGGGAGAACCGCCGCCCCTATGCTAAGACAGCCGAAGCTCCTGACCCCGGAAAGGAGGATCCCGTGCTCACTCAGTTGAAGCAAACACAGGCCAACATCTCTCTATGGTCCCTGCTCACCTCATCCTATCCCCACAAGCTAAAGCTGGAAGAAAGCCTGGCTCGCACTCTAGTGCCTATCGATGCTACTCCCGATGACGTGGTGCAATTAATTGGGAACATCCACTATGGGAACATAATCACTTTCACAGATCTCGATCTCCCTCAATTCGGGGCCGATCATAACGAGCCTCTCTTCATCACAGTCCAATTGGATGAACGACGCCTCCCTCGGGTCCTGGTTGACAATGGGTCCGGAATGAATATTCTTCCGGCAAAGATCATGAGCCTGCTTGACATCAAGTCCAAAAACTTGAAGCCTTCCTCCCTCACAGTCAAAGCTTACGACTCGACATCTCGAGCAGTCCTTGGAGTTGCTACCTTAGACCTCTGGTTTGGCAGGAAATTGATACCTGTGGAATTCCAGGTTATCGACATCCCGATCACTTTTAATGCCTTATTGGGAAGACCTTGGCTGCATCAGGTCAAGGGGGTCGCTTCGAGCCTCCACCAATGTGTGAAATTCGTCTCGGATGGGGATTTGACAACCATTTACGGGGATCTAGTCACCTTGGAGGGCACGGATACATGTGGAATACCTATTCTGGAAATCAAACATGATGAGGAAGGTCTCATGCTAACAGGCTTCACGGTCGAGCCGCCTAAGGCCCAAGTTTGCAACGTAGATCTGACGATCACTCGGGATAAAATCCCTCCGGTCCTGAAAATGATGAGGAAGATGAGCTATCTGCCTGGCCTCGGTCTAGGGAAACACCAACAAGGAACTCATAAACTCATCGAAGTGAAAGGACAGAAAACTCGCCACGGCCTGGGATATGAGGCCACCTCAGTCAACACCGCGAAAGAAAAAGAATTTGCTCTACAAAGGAAAGAAGCTATCACAGGAAGGGTCCCGTTCGACAGTCCTAAATCTCTCCCTTTCAGTCCTAATTTGGCTGACTACTTTGTAAAGGGTCCCACACAACCGGGTAATGTCACAGAGCCCACTCCTACAGAAGGGTGGCTGAAGCTACAGGATAGCCTCAACAAGTTCAGGGGAGCCAAAGCTAACCCGATCCGTAGAATGTTTCTGGACCTACCCAAGATACCCGGGGCTACCACTACCATGAAGAGTGAGTACACTTTCAAAGGCGTGCCAAGCCTAGTGGAACAGTTCGAGAAGCTCACAACCACAATTCCGATTATCCAGGAAGGACCGAAGCCTGAGTTTGAATTGACAATGCCGAAAGCCAAAGCTGCGGAAGTCTTCTCAGATGATTGGGATGGTCCGATTATGCAGCAGTTATTCGGGGAAGAGGTCCAGGTGCCAGACCTGATTGATTTCAGCTCAGTCAAAGAGATGGTAGCGATGATCGAGGAAGGAGGACAGAAACAGTACAATTCCCGAGTCATGAGGCCACTGACAGCGATGCCATTAAAGAATCGGGAAACTCTCTCAGGCCCGTCCGCGACCAAAGAAGAAATGATCACCAAGCTTGGATTGGTCCCCCGTCCCTTTGTGTCAATCTAGGTAGAGTCAAGATCAAGTCTCTAGAGTCGTCCGACGGCCTTACGCCTGAAGACTACGAGTCTGTAGCAAATGCTGTACTTCCTTTCGTTCCTAATGAAATGACGAACCTTTCTGAGTATCCCTTGATTGCCACTTTAACTAATGATAAATTAATTAATAAAAATAAAACATTTAATAATAATTCATTAGATAAAGAAGCAGACACATTAAATAAACAAAAAAAAAAGAAGAGAACAAAAATCTTTAAGCAGGTTGTTCGGAAAGAGGAAAATCGAGCCCAAGCTGCCGAAAAGATTTTGACAAGTGTGAACTTGGGAACTGCGGAAGAGCCTAAAGAGACGCAGATTGGTAGTTTCTTCGAAGGAACTGAAAAGGATGCCCTACAAAATCCTACAAGATCCTCAACTCAAGGAAAGTAGCCCTCTTCATCAAAGAAAACATCATATGCAGATACGGGTTGCCGGCCGAAATCATCTCAGATAATGGATCCCACTTCGAAGGGGAATGCGACAGGCTGCTGGCGGAATTCAGAATAACCCGTCACAAGTCATCTCCCTATAGGCCCTAAACCAACGGAGCCGTTGAGGCAGCAAACAAGACTTTGGAAAACATCATCCGGAAAATGGCTGTCCGAGGTCGAGATTGGCCCGAGAAGCTACACCTGGCACTCTGGGGATACAGGACATCAGTCAGAACGGCAACCGAGGAAACACCATTTGCTCTTACTTACGGAATGGAAGCCGTACTCCCAATCGAGCTAGAAATCCCTTCACTCCGGGTACTGTTGGAAAGCCAGATCAACGAGGTCGAATGGCTCCAAAGTCGCCATGATGAATTGGCCCTGCTAGATGAGCGCCGATTGAAGGCCATGGAACACATCCGAGCTTACCAAGGCAGAATGGCCAGAGCCTTCGATAAGAAAGTAAAGCATCGGGAGATCAGGGAAGGTGATCTCGTTTTGAAAGAGAAGCCCCCAGTCCGTATCAACCCGCTTGGCAAATGGGAGCCTGTCTGGGTCGGGCCATATGTTGTCCAGAAAATCTTCTCCGGAGGAGCCATGCAACTTGCAGACCTCGACGGAAATCCTTTTGTACACCCAGTGAATGGTGACAAGCTGCGCAGATACTACGCGTAAAAACACTGAGTCAAAAAAAATATATAAAAAAAAAGAGTGCTAAAAGAGTAATACCCAACTAGGTTGAAAACCCGAAAAGGGCGGCCTAGGTAAAAAACAGGGTTGCACCAAAAAAAAACAAAAAAAACAAAAAAAAAAAAAAAACAACAAAAAAAAAACGGGTCGAACTACGAAGACCTGAGCCCTTTAGTCCGAAGGGAACGTAGGCAGCCGGAAACGGTTCGGTCTAAAACACAAATAAAAATCATACTTTGTCAGACCATGAAAGCGTCTCGAAAAACTCTAAAGCAATTCACATATTCATTACAGTTAAAAGCTTTTTGATGAGTCTAAGCTCGGTTCATTCCTACAACTGACAACCTGCTAAAAGAAACTAAGATACATAATCAAACTAATGTGTCTGCTACAACAAGAAAGGGATACTCGGAAACCTCAAGGTCACTCCAAGCCACTCGTACTGGCATCTCCCCTCTTCTTCCCCCTTCGAGTCTTCTTCCTTTGAACAGGAAAAATGTCGGTCTTCCTCCTACCAAGCTCTGGTGTAGGAACAGGATCTATCAAACCAGCCTCTGTCAGGGCCTTAGTGGCCCTAGCGTCATCTCTCATCTCCTGTAGCCTAGCTGGTAGCATAGGAGTCCTCCTCTCCTGTCTCTTGACATAAGCCTCATAATCGGTCACAGTATCTCCGCTCCTGTCGTGAGGGTTGGCCCTCGCCTCGGCCCTCCTCCTCTCCGAAACTGTCAGGTCCTCCGCACCCACAATGGCCTCACGCCGTCTCAAAATAGCCATCTGAGTCTCCCCCAAATGCCTCTCGTACCAATCCAGGTACCAAGTGGTCAGGAACACAGGTCTCGGACGCCTGAGGATAACCCGAGGAGGAAAGACGTCATACCTCCATACTCGGGAAAGAAATGGAAACACCGAAGGATCATCCATAGAAGCAGAAGCCACCACCCTGGTGGCTATATCATCAAAGTCCTCCAAAGGAACCTGCTCCAAGCCGAACTGTCTCAGAACCAAAGCCGGAATGTAAAAGCTGGACTGAGAAAGCCCCGGAAGCATAACCACGGGAGATCCATCCTGAAGTACTCTCCGAGTCTCCACCCGCCAATGAGGCACCAACCATCTGATATCTTCAGTCTGGCGACCAGCCATCCAACGCTCCCACGAGCCCTGATCATCAAAATCCACCGTAACCCCTCTCCTGGCAAATGTCCAAGGCTTGATCATGTCCGAAGTTTCCCGAAGAACCCCCAGGCGCTCCATCAGCCACAAAGTCAAGAGAAACGGGCTGCCCCCGTGCATATACCGCCTCCCGGTAGCCAGCCTGTCGAGAGCATGAAAAGTCTCTCCCAAGATCAAAGGTACAACATCTCTGCCCAAGCGACAGTGAACAACCACATCCAACAGAGCCCGATGACAAATTCCAAAGGAATAAACCATGAACAAGGTACCAAACATGCAAAGTGCAAAAGCATCCCAATAGGCATCATCCACCAAGCCTAAGCCCCTAAATCTATCAGGAAGACCAGAAATGTCAAAATGATCGGGACTACGAATCATACCTTGCGCTTCCTCCGGAGAAAGATGAAGAAGGTTACACAACCTATCAACAAAAGAAGCCCCTCCGGGCAAAGGAATCCCAATCTCTTCCACCTCCGGGCCACCAAGTAAAGCCCGAAATTCTTCAACGGTCGGGACCACTTCATTGTAAGAAAGGCAAAAGACATGCCTTCTAGTATCCCAAAATGAAGAAGAAGCTCTCAAGAGGTCATAGTCCGGAACCAATTCTTTGAGAGACCACAAGCACTTTACCTTGTACCTCTCTTCGAAAAATGACCTCCTCTCGTGCATAATCTCCCTACACCACTCCTTGAACTTTTCAAAGAACAACATTTGCTTTTCTTTGGGCAATTTTGGGGAAAATTTGGACATTTCCATGGCTTTTTTGGCTTCTCTCTCGGATTTTCAGTAATTTTGAACTGAAGAAGACGAAGTTTTAATGGCATTTATGGACCAAACCAGATCCAACCACCGAAATAAATGAACCCTGTCAGATGTTGAACCCATCCGCGCGGACGGAATTGTTGCCCGGAAAAAAAATCTGCAGCAGCTCAAACTGCTGCACAACGGAGGAATATTTTCATCCCAGCTGCTCGAACCTTGTGCAAAACCTGCCCAAACAGTTCATATACCAAACACTCACACCCTTGCCAAAAAACCGGGGCTCATGCAACAGTGCATTCATACAACATTGCATTCATGATAGATAAAATAAAATAAAATCCTAAATTATTACATTCCAAAAAAAAAAAAGAGTGTGCATAAAAAAAAAACTGTATCTGTCAAAAAAAAAATAGGTACAGTCTCAGAAATCGGTCTCAGAAGATCGTCAGTCAGAGTCCTCGGTGGCTGGCGCTTTCCCCCGATCCCTCTTGCGGCTCGGGCCCGCCTCCTCAGTAGCCACGAATATCTCGGGCTCAGAATCATCCTCGTCTCCGGAGGAAGGCTCGTCTGGACCAACCGGCACACCCTGATACGGCAAGCCAAGATCCGCAAAGAAGTCGTATCCGAACGAAAACGCGTCGGATTCCCGGACGTGCGAAGAAGACCCACCGTGATGCCAGACATGTCCCTGTCCATACGGATCTCCGAGAATGACGTGGTCCGAAGGCAACACCACACTGGGATCTATGAGAGGAGAAAGAGGAGTCTCGGAAGAAGGCTCAGAAGGAATAGGGGAAGTCTCCCTCTCGACAGGCGCCGGCTGTGCTCGTCTCCTCCTGCCCTGAGAAGATCCACAAATAACCATATTCTTGATGAACCTCTTGGCCCCGATCACCTGATTCGTCAGCTTCTCCACCACCTTGGCCGGGAACTGCACGGAAACAAAAGCGTCAGAGATAATTAAAGCGAAAAATGATGACAGGAAACAAAGGAAAAGATAGAAGCAAAAAAAAAGAGGAGAAGGAGAAGCCATACCTTCATATCCGGACGAGGCCGGAAAGCTCGTGGAACCCGATCAGGGGTAGGGATCTGTACTCTCAGCCTGACCCCGTCCTGGACATACGAAAAGCTCGATCGAGGGTACTGTACAACCCCCAATCCCTCTCTCTCAAGAACCTGAGGCGTCTTCAGCCTCCACAAGACAAATCGCGAGTACTCCTCGATCGCCACGAACCTCGAGTGGTGCTGGCCACCCCGATAATCATCCCAGGTCTCCGAGTTCTCACTCGGATGCATCATGTCAGCAGGAGGCTCCACCGGAGCCATCGCAGGTGCACCCACGCCATATTGGCGCGTCACTCTCTCCCCCAGATAATACACGTCACAGGTCAAGCCTCTCAAGATCCTCCTCTCCACGGTCCATCTCTCGGCACCCTTCAGCTGCTCCACATCGAAGCGGTCCCAGGGGTAGAATATGATCCCCTCATCTGTCTCAGCACTCGTCAAAGGCAGGCAATCCGAGTACTTGAGGGTCGTGCGCCCCCTCGAACCTTTCTTCTCCCGGGCATACTTGGACCAAGAAAGCATGGCCGGATACGCCCCGATGTACTCCGCCGGCTGCCGCCACATCGTGACGTGAAAGAACTCTAGAGCCCATACCTGCGAAAGGAAAAGGTCAAATCAATTAAGTGCGAAAAAGAATACGTGCTTAAAGAAAAGAGGGAAAGCAAAAAGAAAGCTTGTACCTCCAGAGGGAACTCGAAGCACGTCAAAGAGCCGATGACCTTCCGCTATATCGATCTAGAGCAAAATATAGCTCTGCCAGCCCTCCCTCTCCCCAAGATATCTCTCCAGCCATCCCTACGTCCTCCAAGGACCTCGAAAGCAAAAAAACCCGTCCCCTCGGCATGTCCAAAAAGCGTGCTCGAAAAAGCAAACCATAAAAAGGCCCTAGCAATCGCTTCGCCGCCTATCCTCTCATCCCCACCTCGTAGCTCCCAATACTCTCCACGATCTTCTCGTGGACCACCGCGTACTCCATCCCCATCCCCTTTTTGGGAATAGGGGAAAATCCTAGAAGGGCCTGCAAATCCATATCACTGTAGCCGTCTCTCCACTCAATGCTCCGTCCTTTAAAGGACAGGCCCGTAATCGCAGCGTAGTCGGAAGGTGTGACCGTGGCCTCGCCCCAGAAAAACTGGAATGTGTGGGTCACGTCCCACCAATGTTGTGCCAAAGCAAAGATCAGGCCCTTACTCTTGGGGAACTTGACCAACCCCCTCAAGCACTCGATGAACTCGTACAATCCGATCTCAATGACGATCTGTCTAGGACTCATCATCGCTCCTCTGCCCAAAACCGGAAGCCGGTCCCACAAGTAGATCACAGACTCCACCGATCCCCGAGTCTTCATCTTGTTCAGCTTCTCTGTCACGAAATTGTTTCCGCCCTGCAATAAAAAAAAGAGAGAAACAAAAATGTCAAAAAAAATTCTGCATTTGCATTAAAAAAAAATACACATGCATCATAAGCATAAAGTTTTGCAGAAAATCGGGCAGCATTACAGCATACAACGGACCTAGCCCCATTTTTCTCGCACAAAAGAAAAGAGTTTTTTTTTTCAGCAAATACCATTCATTCATTCATACAGAAAGCATGTCAATAATATCGAGTCAACGGAAACAAAAATCCGTCCCACTTTTCAAAAAAAAAAATCCTATGCATACATACATTCATATCATTCATCATCCCATTGCAAAAATAAAAAAAAAATCCTACAAGAGGCATACATGCATACATTCATGTCATTGCAACAAAAAAAAGGGGTCCGTCCCGGATTCGGGCGAATTCCTTATCATTTCATATTTCAAAAAAAAAAAAGGCAAAATGCCCATTCCTTTCAAACACAATGCATACATGCAAATCTCAAATGTCAAGAACATCATTTTCAAATTTCAAATCACAATTCTCGGATTTTTAATTACAAATTTTCGAAATTAAAAAAAAAAAAAATTTTTTTTGGCGAAAATGCCCATTCTCTTTTCCAAACAAAGTGTACATTTGAGTCACCCATATACTCATTGCAACATGCAAATCATCAAAAATCCAATTTCAGTGTCAAAGAACATAATTTTCGAATTTTAAAATGCGATTTTCGAAATTAAAAAAAAATGGCGAAAATGCCAATCCTTTTTTCCAAACAAAATGCATATTTTGGGTTACCCATCTACTCATTACAATCATCAAAATCAAATTTCAAAGCCAAGAACATAATTTTCGAATTTTCATTGCAATTTTCGGATATTCAAAAAAAAAAAAAAATCAATCACAAAATCAATTTCAAGCAAGAAATCAACAAAGGAAGTGAAGAGATTCGAAGTATACCGTTCGGAGACTCGGATCAGTGGCCCAATGTTGCCACGCATCGGGGTAGGGCTCCTCCGCAATCGATTGCGAAAGAGTGTAATGCCTCCTCATTCGAACGAGCTCTAATCGTCTCTCCGCGACCGGGCCACGTCCTTGGCCTTGAATGGCTACTCCCGCGTGTTCCATTGCTCGAAAAATCAAAGAAAACGGAAGATTTTTGAAGCTTTTCTTGGCCAAAAATGGCTTCTCCTCGGTTTTCTCTCTCTTCTCTCGTAAACTGCAGAAACTGTAAAGAAGAAGAAGAGAAAAGGGCCTTGGCCTTTTAAAAACCTGTCTGGACAACATTCTGGTCCGCACGGACCTAATTGAAGGGTCAAAATGACCATTTGCCCTTTAAAATTCCAGGACTCTGCAATTTAGTCCTCAACTTAACAGAGTTAACCAAAGTTAACCAAAGTTAACCCCCTTTCAAAGGAACCCTCACGGCAGTAAAACGTAAGTCCGGTTTCTCCGAGAAAGATAACGGAATCCCGTTTCTTTCATCAAAATCATCAACGGCAGTCAAACATAAGTCCGATTTCTCCGAGAAAGATAACGGAATCCCGTTTCTTTCATCAAAATCATCAACGGCAGTAAAACGTAAGTCCGATTTCTCCGAGAAAGATAACGGAATCCCGTTTCTTTCATCAAAATCATCAACGGCAGTAAAACGTAAGTCCGATTTCTCCGAGAAAGATAACGGAATCCCGTTTCTTTCATCAAAATCATCAACGGCAATCAAACGTAAGTCCGATTTCTCCGAGAAAGATAACGGAATCCCGTTTCTTTCATCAAAATCATCAACGGCAGTAAAACGTAAGTCCGGTTTCTCCGAGAAAGATAACGGAATCCCGTTTCTTTCATCAAAATCATCAACGGCAGTCAAACGTAAGTCCGATTTCTCCGAGAAAGATAACGGAATCCCGTTTCTTTCATCAAAATCATCAACGGCAGTCAAACGTAAGTCCGATTTCTCCGAGAAAGATAACGGAATCCCGTTTCTTTCATCAAAATCATCAACGGCAGTCAAACGTAAGTCCGATTTCTCCGAGAAAGATAACGGAATCCCGTTTCTTTCATCAAAATCATCAACGGCAGTCAAACGTAAGTCCGATTTCTCCGAGAAAGATAACGGAATCCCGTTTCTTTCATCAAAATCATCAACGGCAATCAAACGTAAGTCCGATTTCTCCGAGAAAGATAGCGAAATCCCGTTTCTTTCATCAAAATCATCAACGACAGTCAAACATAAGTCCGATTTCTTCGAGAAAGATAACGGAATCCCGTTTCTTTCATCAAAATCATCAACAGCAGTCAAACGTAAGTCCTATTTCCCCGAGAAAGATAACGGAATCCCGTTTCTTTCATCAAAATCATCAACGGCCGTAAAACGTAAGCCCGTCTTCCCCAGCAAAGGCTAACAAAATCCCCAGCGAAGTTGACGAAATCCCGTTTCTTTCCTCATTATCATCAACGGCCGTAAAACGTAAGCCCGATTTTTCTCCAACAAAGGCCGGCGAAATCCCGAGCAGCTTTCGAACTACGATTGGCTTGATTCCTCTTAAGGATACGTAGGTAGCCTACCATAGGTCCAGCCACCCGACCAAAACGGTCACCCTCTCCTTCGGCAGCAGACGAAGTCCACCGAAGGACCATCCATCCCAAACCATTAAGGGAAAACATTTCAAATCAAGGTCCGAGGCACCTAAAAAGCCATCATCGTCAAGGTCCGAGGCACCTAAAACGCCATCATCATCAAGGTTCGAGGCACCTAAAACGCCATCATCTCCAAAGGTCCGAGGCACCTAAAACGCCATCATTATCAAGGTTCGAGGCACTTAAAACGCCATCATCCAGGTTTGAGGCACCTAAAACGCCATCATCATCAAGGTTTGAGGCACCTAAAACGCCATCATCTTCAAGGTTCGAGGCACCTAAAACGCCATCATTACCAGGTTGACGCCTCAAAATAGTCATTCCAGGGTCAAAGACCCGAACTACGACTGGCTTGATTCCTCTTAAGGATACGTAGGTAGCCTATCGTTAGGATTCAGCCATCAGATCGAAAATGGTCATTCCTATCCCCAGCAGAGCGGATATACAACTTCAGCCACCAGACCAAAATGGTCATCTCCTATCCCCCTCAGCAATCGACTGCAGAACTCGCTCACGAGGTTGACGCCTCAAAATAGTCACTCCAGGGTCGACATCGAAAGACCCGAACTACGGTCGGCTTGATTCCCATTCGGGATACGTAGGTAGCCTATCGCTAGGTCCAGCCACTCGATCACTTGATCATCCTGCCAAATATGGAGCCTTACTCTTATCGACGACCCCGCTTCCTTCGAAAGCACCGTCGCCGAGGGGCTACTGTAAGTGCTCCAATTTGAGTTGTTAGTATTTTCGTTAGAAAATTAACGAAAGTTTTAACATTTCTAACATTTCTAACAATTCCTAACATTTCTAACAAAGTGAGGGTAGATTAGGGATTGCCATTTAAAGATAAACCAAGAAAAGAATCCCAAAAAGCAAAAGAAAGGTCAAAAACCCGAAATGGAAGTTGCTGGAACATTTTCTGGTTGCTTAATTTGAAAATTATTCTTCCTGTCCAAAGCCTGGAGCAGCATTTAATGCACCAGGCATGCCTACATTTGGAACCGCGCGGATGGGATCGTAATTTCCAGTTGCCTATAAATTGAGCCCTTCAGTCACAGAAAAAAGAAGCAACAATACAATTCACAGCTGCACCTTGGCGAAAATACTTGAGAAAATAGTGAGAATTCCCTTGAATTGTCACTCTTTTCTCTTGATTATCTTCCCAAATCACAAATCACCAAACACTTTCAAAATTCAAAGCCTCAAACACTCTTACATTCAAAGCTTCAAACACAAAATCAAAAGAAGATAGGTATAACCTTCCTCTTTCTACCCTAAATCTCTTTCATCCATGCATGCATTTTCAAACTCCAAAATGTAGTTTGTTCATCTTCTTGCCCTAGATCCAAGAGGATCACCATGGAAGTTCATCTCCATGGATGATCCTCTACAAGGATCAACATTCTTTTCAAAGTATCTTTACTTACTTGCAAACACATTTTCAAAACCCTAAAAATCATTTTCATACATCAAATCTTGATTTCAAAGGATAAAATTCCCCTTCCCAAGCAAATGAAATGCTTAAGTCCTAATGTACCCCAAGGATAGCTTGATATAGTGGATCACCACTAAAATGTTTAGTGATCACTAATAAAAGCTTAGGGAAATGGGGACAAGCATGGATGCCAAACCCCCTTTAAATCATGTTTTTCTTCAAGAGGAAGTTGCTGTCCAGTAGCCTTTCTCTAAGACCTCTGTCCATGGTCTAATTTTTTGGACATACAGAAACTTGGAATTTGGTGTTGACTACAAAATACTTTTTATAGCCAACATCCAGAGCTCTCCAGATATATTTTTACTTTATTTTTTGCGTGAGTAAAACTCCCTTTTTCAAATTTTATTTTAAAGGTAAGTTCCTCAGTCTCTGGAAATCCAGATTTCATATCTGAGATTTCCAGAAGATTTTGGTCCACCAAATCACCTCCAAATGGGAAAGTTATTTTATAGAAACCTTATTTAAGGTTTTTTGAAAAACTTTCATTCTCGGACTTTCCCCAGATTCTGAGATTTTTAAGCCCTTAAACCCATTTTAAAATCAAATGTCCACTGCCTTTTTCATTCTGGCAGAAATGTTTTTCAACTTCAAAAAATCTTTTGAGTACCAAAACTCAACCCAAAAATCACACCAAAAATCATGGGATTTTTTCAAAGTCTAATAAAGAGTTTAAAATTTTTAGTTTTCTCAGTTTCAACTTATTTTGGCCAAAACACACACACACACACACATACACAAATGGTTTTTAATGCTTGGAAGACTCGTTTTACGAGGCATTCCGGGTGAACACTAACGTTCTTCCCGGCGTGTAACGTGACCTCCGAACCCAAATCTCTAATCTCGGGCATTTTTCAAAGTTTTGGCCCTTAAAATAAAAATGGCGTGGCGACTCCGTATTTTTTTCGATTGATTTTCAAAGAAAAGAAAAACAACAATCTTTCGGGAAAAATGAAACTCAACATCGTTACAGTATGATATAGAGTATAGGGTATAGGGTATAGGGTATACTATATAGGGTATAGGGTATACCCTATACCCTATATCCTATACCCTATACCCTATAGGGTATAGGGTATACCCTATAGGGTATACCCTATAGGTTATAGGGTGTAGGGTATACCCTACACCCTATAGGGTATAGGGTATACCCTATAGGGTATAGGGTATACCCTATACCCCATACCCTATATGGTATACCTTATACCCTATAGGGTATACCCTATACCCCTATAGGGTATAGGATATAGGGTATACCCTAAACCCTATAGGGTATACCCTATACCCTATACCCTATAGGGTATACCCTATACCCCATACCCTATATGGTATACCTTATACCCTATAGGATATACCCTATACCCTATAGGGTATACCCTATACCATATACCATATACCCTATAGGGTATAGGGTATACCCTATAGAGTATACCCTATACCCTATAGGGTATACCCTATACCCTATATCCCATATCATATAGGATATGCCCTATACCCTATACCCTATAGGGTATACCCTATACTCTATAGGGTATACCCTATAGGGTATATCTTATACCCTATACCCTATTTTTGATATTATGTATTATTACTAGTTATTTTAATATTATTATTAAGTATTATTATTAATTATATAATAATAATTATTAATATATTCAACTATATGATTGAATAATTAACAATATCATCATTATTTGTATTATTATTAAGTATTGTTACTAATTATATGATAATATTATTATTCTTGATATTAGGCATAAATATTTTAGTTAGCATATTGTATTCTTATTATTGTTGTTCTAAAGTATTTTTTTCTAATTTATAACTATTATTATTATTATTGTTATTACTAATTACTCACTACAAGAAACAGAGTTTTTAGGGTCGGCACTTTCCCGTCCCAAATAGTCATTTTGCCGTCCTTAATACTATTTAGGTCGGCAATTAGATCGGGAAACGAGGGTCCTAAATAACATGCGACTCTAAAAGTTTTAGGACCCCGTCACCGTCTCAAATACTCTATTTAGGACGGGATTAGCCGACCCTAAAAAAATAATTTCTTTTTTTTTTTTGCGGGAATTTTTTGGAGCCAAATAGTTTTTGGTACCCGTTGTTAGGGACGAGATAGCCGACCCAAATAATATTTGGCGCCTTTTTTTTTTGGAGGGAAATTATTAGGGACCCTATCGCCCGACCCAAATATATTTTTGCGCCAAAATCACATTTTTTAGTGGGAAAGTAATTAGGTCGGATATAGACGACCCAAATAAAATTTGGTGTCAAAATGTGAATATTTACCATTAATTATATATATACACATGCATACATTATACTTGTAAATATATCAATTTATAATTATAAATATATCAAAAGTACCTGACAATAAGAAAGTAATACTAAATTTAATAAACCACATCATCTAAATAAAAAGTTAACTGTTACCTAATAACTAAGGTAGATGAAATAGAAGGATTCAATACTCCTTTTAAAATAATTTGATTTAAAACTATTCTCTAAGTAAGTCAACATTATCCATATTGCATATTGCATACGTGGAACGTGCTCCCCCAAAAGATTGTTGCTGATATCATTCCTCCATCACGCTCCCTCGATCTTCACAAAATCGTACATTGATGGAGCTAACTTGTAGAAATCTCAAGAAAAGACAATGACCGGAACTTCAACCAAATCTGTTATTTCATGAAAAATAATGATGGGTTTTGTTAGCTAGCTGAAGAACAAAGCAATCTGTAAGAAAAAGAAAAAAAGTTATAAACAAAAGAGCAACCAACTGTCAATCCAAGTGAACATGCAACTACAAGTGTAAATGCTAGTGCAACTGAGAATTCAAGCTCACATGCAAATGCAATTGTAAATGATGAAGGTACTATGTCAATTTAGCAATACTCACCTTTAAGTATGTTGTCTGTAAATGCTGAATCAGGAAATTATGATTAGGAATGTTGGCTGTTGCTATCTAAAAGAATGATGCAGAAGTATGTTGTCTGTACTATGTCAATTTAGCAATACTCACCTTTAAGTAGTATGAAGAACCAGAACCTCATTTGTATCATGTAATAAGGCCCTTTGAATTGATCAAAGAGAAAGAGATTCACAAATTTTTTAATTTTTTTTTTTGGAAGGGGTTAGAAGAAGTTCACTACTGTTAGGATTTAATTTTTTAAAGCTAATTAGATGTGGACTGTAGTGAGAATTGTAGATTCGATATTTTCTAATTGATCAAAAAGTTTAAGAAGCAGCATGTGATTGAGATTAAAGGTCTCGTTCTTGGATTTTTCTTAAAAGCCTAACCCTGCATCTATCAAAATTAATGTAGCATAGCATTATCTAAAAGAATAAGAGAGCTGGGGTTTGGGATCATAAAAGTTGATGCATATTATCATTGTCAACTATATATTGATGGCACTAGTGAATAGAAAACTGATATAACATTGACAGAATCTCCTCTTACGCACCCACACAACCCTTCTCTAATGAGTGCTCACTTCAATAATGGCAGTGTAAACACTATTATAGAAACCACTTTCTCTGAAAATCAATAATTTGACAAGGGACAATATACATACAGTGAAAACAATTGCAACTGTGAAAACAAAGAGTGGAATATGATGTATGTGGACTTTCAAGTGAATTTACTAGATTTACATGCCGAATCATCAAGCTCATTATCATTGGACAAAGGTTGTGAAGAAGCATCATGATGGGCATGCCTTGGAACTATGGGACCATGCTCTTTTTCCCATGCAGCGACTATTTCATTCATACGTCGAGCACATCCATTTGGACGCTTAGTTCGTATTACAGATGATCCACCTGATGATCCCTCGGCTGATCTTCCATTTGCTACATGATTTGCCATGGTTTGAGGGATTCCACTTCTAATGGCTAATCTTCCTGCACTTCATAGCCACTTAAAAAAGTTATATATAAATCATCATATTGAACAAATCAAAGTATCACTGAAACTTAATATTAAACAAAAAGCTAAATAAAAATCATTGAAATGTTTTCATGAAATCACAAGCGTAATTCCTACAGAATCAAGATACCCATAGAAATGTAGAGTACTAATTGTTATATTCGCAAATACTAATAATAATATTGAACAAAAAGCTAAATAAAAATCATTGAAATGTTTTGCTAATAAAGTTTTCAGTTATCCTCCATCTCATCCCCTTCAACATCATCATCGTCGGGTATAGTTGTGTCAATTAAAACTCCATCTACGCCTTGTCGGGCCCAAGAAGTAGTATGGTTTTGCTCCAGCTGCTGCCTGTTGAACGGCTCTACTTGAGAGACTTCTAAATCTTCTTCAACTATTGAGTACTTATCAAACCTATCCCTTGGGGTCATTCGAGCAACAACATGCCAATCCGGTTCTATAGGATCTTCCACATAAAAAACTTGTTCTGCTTGGGATGCCAATATGAAAGGTTCATCGCCTAAACGATTCTCTTTATATAACAAATGATTGAAGTTCACAAGTGTAAATTTGAATTCATCTACCATCTTCCCTACTCGGGGATTGACCCAATCGCATTTGAACAATACAAACTTCAGACCATTAAGATAGTGAAGTTCAAGGATATCAGTTAATACTCCATAGTAAACAATATCCCCGGAACGAGGATTAGAATCTCGACTACTGGAATAACTCATTTGAGTTGCTTTTAGAAAAACACCACTATTTTGTGTCTTCCTACTGAGATCCAGCTTTTTAGTTCGAAAACGAAAACCAGATATTATGTATGATTTATAACGATATGCATTTTTTCGAGGTCCGAGAGCAATGCTCCTTATTTCATCTGTAATTTCGTCATCATTGATAGTCTGGTTGACCTACATTCAACAAGGATAAATAGGTTTAGAACTACATATATGATTAAAACGTTGTATATTGAGCATATGCAATTAACTTACATGATTGCGTAACCATATATGAAACTCTTCATTATGCTTACGGTTAACAAGATGTTTCTGTGAGTTGTGGGGATACATTATGGTAAGCTCAGCAATGTGTTTTCTGCCAAATTAATAGAACAATTGTTAGTTTTTTCAAAACACATTTACATATATACTTGTGTTGCTATATTCAAATTTTACTTACTCAATGAACGGTGTCAATGCCTCAACATTTCCTAGCACATATAGATGTGCTTGTGTGAATGTTGTATCATCAAGCTCTACATCCACCTTTTTCCCTAATCCACGACCATGATGTTCACCTCTATCATCATTTCTGGCTGGACGATTAGACTTTGTTTCCACACTATCATCCACGTACCTCGTACAGAAAGTCATGCACTCGTGTAAAAGGACATTTTTAGCTATTGAAGCCTCTGGGCGAGCACGGTTACGCATATAAAGCTTTAAAGTGTGAAGATATCTTTCTATTGGATACATCCAACGATAGATGACTGCACCTGCTAAATGAAGCTCATCTGCCAAATGTATAGGCAAATGCTCCATGACATCAAAGAAACTAGGTGGAAATATCTTTTCAAGACTGCAAAGTGTAAGTGCCATACGATCTTCAAATTTCTCCAGATCAGATAAAGTATTAACACTTGAGCATAATATTGCAAAACAATTGCTCAACTCAATTAGTGCTTGTACAATGTGCTTTGGTAGGGCCCGTCTTGCGGCTATAGGAAGCAATTGTTGCAATAAAATATGGTTGTCATGGCTTTTAAGCCCCCGAATTGTTCGTTCATCAAGGTGCACAGATCGTGAGATATTCGACGAGTAACCATCGGGGACTCTAACATCTCTCAACACTCTCAAGAATATTTCCTTCTCTCTATTAGTCATTGTATACTCCGCCGGAGGCAAAGAATCTATATTCGCCCCTCGTGGATGAGGATGCAACTCGTGCCTAATATTCAACTCCTTTAGATCTCTTCTCGAGTACACGTTGTCCTTTGTTCTTTTTTTAATACCCAATATTGTGAACAAGACATTATCACATACATTTTTCTCAACATGCATAACATCAAGATTATGGCGAATTACATTATTCTCCCAATATGGCAATTCCCAAAAGATGCTTTTCTTCTTCCAGTTATGTATTTTCTTCGGTGGTTGTGAGCTTTGTTTAGCAAGCTCTTTCTCTCTTTGCTCCCTCTTTCTCTTTTTGAACACATCTTCTTTCTTGTACACAGTTTCAATGGCGTGGTCATTTAATTGCATTAACAGCTGAGATCCTGTTAGCTTAGGAGGGGGTGGTCTAGTATCTACTTTCCCATCGAAGGCTGGTTTCTGATTTCTTTTTTTTTTTTTTTTTTTTCTTCCTTTTTTTTTTTCAAGAAGGGGATCAACACATTTCACCGCTCCCCCCTTGATGCACTTCACAGAGGCGCCTAGCTATGCTAGGGAGGGGATCAACACATTTCACCGCTCCCCCCTTGGTTTCTGATTTCTGAATCTATGACGAGGGGGTAAGAACCTGCGATGACCCCAATAGCAAAACTTACGACTATGAGTCAATCTTGTTGCTTGATTATCTTTGTTGCATATTGGACACGCAAATTCTGCCTTGGTACTCCAACCAGATATGTTAGCATAGGCAGGAAAATCACTAATTGTCCATAACAAGGATGCTTTTAATTGGAAGAAGTTTTTGGTTGATACATCATATGTAGATACCCCGTCTTGCCATAATTCATTTAGCTCCTCAACCAATGGTTGTAAATAGACGTCAATATTATCTAAAGGCCCCTTCGGCCCATCAATGAGCACAGACAAGATGAAATTTGACTCTTTCATGCACAACCACGGGGGCAAGTTATAGGGTATTAGGACAATAGGCCATGTACTGTGAGAGATGCTCATATTTCCGAAAGGATTAAAGCCATCTGTTGCTAGTCCAAGCCTAATATTTCGACTTTCACTAGAAAAAGATGGGTATTGCTGATCAAATCTTTTCCAAGCGAGAGAATCTGCAGGATGCCTCATCACACCATCATCGATCCGTTCATCTTTATGCCATTTCATAAGTGGAGCTGTATGAGAGCACCAAAAAAGTCTTTGCAATCTTGGCTTTAAAGGCCAATACCTCACTTGTTTTTCAGGTACTCTTTTACCCTGTGCACCTTGACTTTCACCTACAATTCCAATCTCACTTGCACCACCACTCTTATATCTAGATGCACCACAAATTTCACAGTTTTCTAGATTTGCATCATCATTACGAAAAAGCATACAACTATTTGGACACGCATCCCAAGTCACATAATTGAACCCCAAATTCGAAGTTAGCTTACTAGCCAAATAATAAGATTTTGGAATTCTCGCCATTGGAAAAATCTTTCTTAGGAACTTCAAGATTTGTGTGATAGACTTATTTGTCATATTATTGGCTTGCTTTAGATTTAAGAGTTCAACAACAAACGAGAGTTCTGTTACTCCTTTTGGACAATTTTCATACAAGTCACTTTCGGCATCCTTTAAGCGCCTGTAAAAATTTGTGACATCTTCATTAGACCCCATAACATCTTCGAAAGCTTCTTCAAAATCAACATCATCATCATCATTAGTTATGTGTTCATCATTACTCGCCTGGTCATTGGATAATGGGGGAACCCCCATTCCCTCTTGGACTAAAGAGACCATATTGGCGGTTAGACCAGGTTCAATTAATGTAGCATCATTCATCATCATGCCTTCCTCGAAAGTATGAGAATTTCTATTCAACCCACTCACAATGTTCTCCCCATGACGGTTCCAGACTATGTAACTTTTATTAAAGCCATGCATCTCTATATGTATCTTCACCATCTCTAGGTTATGGTAATAACGATTTCGACACTTAGTACACGGGTAATATATCATATCTGCAACAGTATCTTTGTCCTTAAATGCAAACATTAGGAAAGCATCAACTCCATCTTTATAAGGCTTCGTAGTCCTATTTCTTAATCCAATCCAACTCTTATCCATAGCCACTTTAATGCACTGTTACCTTGTATAAAAACATAATGATAAGCACTTAGAATAATATAAGTAAATAAAGTACTTTCTTCGTATATATAGCATACATACACAAAAAGGTCTAGTTAATGCAGTGATAAGAATTAGTAATAAAAGTACTTCAGAGGACATGACAGACTGAAACATAATTTCTTAATATGCTGAATTAGCGATTTGAACTATGCTTGCGTGAAATTGTCTTTGTACCGCATACAATGGAAAAAAAAACACATTTATAGATCAAAACCAATTCATTACAATGTTAAAGGATAAAATTGAAAATTAAAGCAGGGTTTGCACAATCATATTAAGGTGAAATTCACAATACATATACAAATCGAAAAACATCAGTAGCAAAAGAAGACAAAGAGAGATAGATTACCTAGATGCTTCACTCTACAAAATTACGCCAACAGGATAAGAAAACACGAACAGTGAGCAAAATTATGTGAACAAGAAGTCACCTAACAGCCGCAAAGAGGAAGAAATCAATTCGCTAGGGTTTACAGTAGTAGATTAAAACCTACTGACCTGTTGATGGAGTCGGCGTGGTTACCTGTTCTGCCGCTGTATAGAGTAAACGATGGAGTCGGCGGTGGTTACCTGTTCAACCGCTGTAGAGAGAAAACGATGGAGTCGGCGTGTTAATCAGAGTAGACGAGGGAGAGGGAGATGAGAGAAAACGATGGGAGTCGATGTGGTTACCTGATCCGCCGCTGCAGAGAGAAACGATAAAGGAGTCGGCGTGTAATCAGAGTAGACGACAGAGAGGGAGAGGGAGAGGGAGACGTCGTGGGGAGTCGGCGTGTAATCAGAGTAGACGACGGAGAGGGAGAGGGAGACGTCGTGGGTTTTGGGGAGTCGGCGTGTAATCAGAGTAGACGACGGAGAGGGAGAGGGAGAGGGAGACGTCGTGGGTTTTGGGGTTTTTTTTTTTCAATATTTAATTTAATAAGTTTTGTTAAAACCGTGAAATTAAGGTCTTCCTTTCCCGTCCCCAAATTTAAGATTTATGCATCGGTCTCATTTAGCCGGTAATAAGGACTATTCAATTTGCCCGACCCAAAAAACCTAGTCCCTAATATTATCTTTTTTTGTAGTGACTATTATTATTTATTATTTTGATTTTTTTCAATTATTATTATGAGATAATATTATTTTATATTCATGATGATTTTTTTTTGAAATACAAATAAATATGAGAAGTGACAATACTTCATTATTAATATTATTATTTTTCAATTATTGTTTATATTTTGAATTATTTCTATTTACTATCATTTATTTAAAAAAAAAACTTAAATAATAGCGACGGAATGATTCGTCGATAATCCGTCACTAAAATGGTCCAAAAAAATAAAATGACCATTTAAATAACGACGGAATAATCCGTCACGAAAATGGTCCAAAAAATAAAACGACCGTTTAAATAGCGACGAAATTTTCCGTCGCTAATCCGTCGGTATAATGCTTTAAATTGGTCGTTTATTTTATCAAATTAACGACGGATTTTAAAACGTTAGCGACGGAAATTTCCGTCGCTAAATCTGATTGAGAACCGTCAGTAATCCGTTGAAAAATTTAGCGACGCACATTTTAACATCGGATTTTTACGTCTAAAATTCGTCACTAAATTGATTTAATGACGGATTTTTGGCATTTAGTGACGGATTTTTCCATCGATAACTGACGTTTTTCTTGTAGTGATGAGTCTTAGTCCCGAAATCTCCGACAATCACTTGAGACGAACATAAAATGTCCCTACGAATCATCATCGTCTCAAGATGTAGGATCGATGGACGAAGATTCATTCATTTCTAAAGAATCTCATTCTTGGACTTAAAGACGAGCCTCTTTTGATCACATGTGACTAAAATCCCCAAGGAATGTTAGGTTAAGACATACCAAGGCTCCTATGCCTATGATGGTTGATTAATCTAACGGGAGGGTAGATAAGTCCCGTTATGATGGTCATAAGTCCAAAGTGAGCACGGGATCAAAACTTCTTTTCTCATAAGAAAACGTTTTCTCATAAGAAGCGTTGAAAACATTTACGAGGGTTAGCCTTCTGTCTCATGTCCGATCTTTGTGCTTGTGCAATTTTTTTTTTTTTTTGCATTGCATCTTTTGTGTTATTTTGGCTTGTGCATACTCTGAACAATGAACAGGTGCCATTCTGAAGCTGAAAGTTGCCAAAAATTCCTGGAAAAACAGTCTGGAAATGAAGTAAATTGAAACCTGGAAAACTGTTGAATCCAGCTAGACGACTTGATCTGCCTGGATCTGAGCTGGGCGGCTTCATTCGCAGTTCCACCAGGACACTTTTATCTGAGGTTAATCTGGAAACCATGGAAACTTGGGGCTATTTAGTCCCAAAAACATTCTTTTAAAACAAATGATGAAAAATCTCTATTTTAACTCAAAAAAGAATTTTTAGGAGACCGCACACTACACGTACAATATATCCTGTACACTTTTGCACGCACGTCCTTAAACCCGGGATGGTTGTTCAGTTGCAGTCACAGACAGTGTTACGACGCTCCCGGGCGCGCACGGAATCATCCCAAACTCTCCATGGCAGTTAGCGTCGACCAATGCACTAGTCCGTGTCTCACTTTTAAAACCGTGACTTTTTGGTTGATTTTTGGTCTAGACCGTGTCATACAGCCTCGTCGTATACCCCCGTAAAAGTCAAATTCGAGCCCATGCTAAGAGTCAAGATTTCTCGCGCAAGTGAAGCCATGCCGAAATTTCGTTAGGCAAAATTGGCAAAATCTTGACCCCGACATTGACTTTGACTTTGACTTGCACAGGGTATGTAAAAGTTAAACCCAAGCCCATGCTAGAGTCAAGATTCTTCGCGCAAGTGAAGCCATGCCGAAATTTCGTTAGGCAAAAATGGCAAAATCTTGACCCCGGTATTGACTTTGACTTTGACTTGCACAAAGTATGCAACAACGCTCAATGTGACACCGTGTCATTCGACTTTTAACGTCCGACCCATGCCTATTATCTTCCTTGTAAAATGCCGAAGTCAACGTCTATCGCGCAAGCGAAGCTCTACCAAAATTTCGTTGAAGCTAAAAGACTTGACTCTCACGACATTGACATTGACTATAATCCGCATCGCTCATGCGTTAAAATTCCTATGATATACTAGACCCTATGACCATTCTTCTCTCTCGGTCCGTGGGATCCGCTTGCCCTATAGGACCCTCGTCCGGGGCTGTCCACCCAGGGATGTCGAAATACAGGTGCAAAACGAGGGGCTTATAGACGTAGTGATGGAGCCCACTGATCCAGGATCTAGAGTAGTTGTGAAAAAGAAGGGCAAACTTTTCCAACCAAATAGAAATAATTAAAAGACACTGTTTTAAGTAAACTTGAACAATTAATGGAATCACAATAGCATGGTCCCATTTCTGGAATCTCTAATCGCGACCTTTCACGGTCCGATCTCCAATTTTCGATCTCGACCTTTCACGGTCAAATCTCCAATCGCGACCTTTCACGGTCCGATCTCCAATTTTCGATCTCGACCTTTCAAGGTCAAATCTCCAATCGAGACCCTCACGGTCCGATCTCCGATCTCCGATCTCAACTTTTTACGGTCAAATCTCCAATCGCGACCTTTCACGGTCCGATCTCCAATCTTTAATCCCGACCTTTCACGGTCAAATCTCTAATCGCGACCTTCACAGTCCGATCTTCGAACTTCGATCTCGACCTTCCACGGTCAAATCTCTGATCGCGACCTTCACGGTCTGATCTCCGATCTTCGACCTCGACTTTTCACGGTCAAATCTCTAATCGCTACCTTCACGGTCTGATCTTCGATCTTCGATCTCGACCCTTCACGGTCAAATCTCTAATCGCGACCTTCACGGTTGTAAGTACCCAAATCTGGCTCATGCCTTCCGGTTAAGTTTCCCGGCAATTCCCTGAACTTTCCTAAAGTTCAGGGGCAATTCGGGAACTTTTCCGAACCTTCCGAGGGGCGAAGGACTTACTAGGAATTAAAATTCCACGTATTCCTTCGGTGGAAATGCCCTTCTAGAAGGCCACCTTGTATGATTCTAGAAATATGCTGAGTCATAAAGGATAATGCCGCACGGCTGCATTAGCCAAGAACTCCCAGCCGCACGGCTTCATTAGCTGTTGCCAGACTGCCTATAAATAGAGACCTCCTCTATTAATTTGAAAAGGAGTTTTTTGGAGCATTGTTACTCTGCCAAAATACCACCACGAAATTACAGAAAGTTGAGAGTGCCAAAAACCACCTCCCTCCTCTTCAAAACCTTCCAAAGTTGGTCCTTCCCTAGGCAAACTTCAAGGAGCTAGATGAACACCACCATTGGTAACCTCTCATCCCCTTTTTCTTGAAATATACTTGTATTTATGTGATATATTGCTCCTTGCTTTCCATATTATTATATACTTGCTTGGTATTTGATATATTGTTATTAAAGATTCCTTCTTTAAGCATGTAAATCATCCTACCCCTATTCCCCTATCACATAGGATCCATGGAGGATCCAACCCAAGGATGAACAAATAAGACCTCAAAAAAGGCTTGTTCTAGGGTGGATCTCTCACACGGTGATGTGAAAAGTAGCATCCTTTGCTCTCAAAATGACATCTTTTCATATAAAGTAGCATCCTTTGCATAAAAGTAGCATCCTATGCATCAAATGTCATTTTTACATATAAAAGTTGCATCCTTTGCACTAAAAATAATTTCTTTACATCAAAAAAGCATCCTTTGCAATCAAATAGCATCCTTTGCACCCAAAATGTCATCTTTTACATTAAAAATTTCATCTTTAGTTTAGAATGCATCCTTCATGTCCCTCATGGTTGGATCTCTCTTTCCTAGGATTGCTTAGTGACCTTCCTAAGGCACAAAAGCATAGGAAGAGCATAAAGATCCAATCTTTATACCCTTTCCCTAGTCCCCTTTGGTACTTGATGCATCCTTTGGAGCGGACCGATGTAAAGATCCCATCTTTACATCGTTTCCTCCATTAAAGGTGCCATAATACCTTTAGAAATGGATAAATCTTGAACCCTATATCTCCGATTATCACTTGAGACGAGTATAATAGTCCCTACATAAGCTCAATCGCCTCAAGATGTAGGATTGATGGGTTAAGGATATTCCTTTCTAAAGAACCTCACTTTTGAACTATAAGAGAGAGTCCTTCTCTCGATCACACGTGACCCAAGGTCAAATAGTGATGATCACAAGTCCAAGATGAGGACGGGACCAAAGTCCCGAACACATAAAAATCCAAGGAATCCCGAGCGATAACCAACTAAATGATTTATACGTCCGAAAGACAACTTGGAACATCCCCCCCTCTTTTTAACATATGCACACAAGAAAGCACGCAAGCAAGCACGAAAAATGGGATCTTGGGAGACTTGCTTCGGCAAGGCACCTTGGGTGAACGCCAAACGTTCTTCTCAAGGGGTAACTTAACCTCCGGACCCTTATTCCTTTTTTTCAAAGTTTTGAGGAAATCAAAATGGCGTAGTGACTCCATTTTTTTAAATTAAACCGGATGTTTTCAAACTCAAGTGAATCCAAATAAAACACAAAAAAGATTTGGGCCCCCACATTCACAGTTTGGCGACTCCGCTGGGGAATATACCAAAGGAGAAAGCTTTCATTTTTTTTTAAAATAAAAAAACGATACCCGGTATATAGGTGGAAACCATTAAGTTTCCCTTTAACGCCTCCTAAAACGAGCCGGGGATAAGTTATGGTTTAACAAATCCACGTACCGGTATCTCTTTTTGAAAAAATAAAAAGAAAGCTTTTTTCTTTCGAGCGGGTTAGCCTCCCGTCGCGGATTCCATTTGTCGTGCTTGCTTTTTTTCTTTCCTCGCCTTGCATTGCATCTTGGTTCTTGGGAATTGTGCATATTTTTTATACTGAACAGGAAGCCTTCTAGAGCTGAAAGGTGCCTAAAATGTTCGGGGAGCAACCTGAAAGTGAAAAGAATTGGAACCTGGAAAATTGAGCAATGCAGCCGTACGGCTTAATCCACCTCGGATTCCAGCCGGGCGGCTTCATTGGCAATTCCACCAGGACAAAATTGAGGTTAATCTGGTAGCTTAGGCAGCTTGGGGCTATTCAGTTCCAAGGCTGACCAGGCTCCAGAAAATTTACGTGCCTTAACTGTTGCATTTTTTTCCACGTCCCGAAAAATCATTCCTTTTAAAACACATTTCTGAAAATCTCTATTTTAACTCAAAAAGGAACATTTTTTAGGAGACCGCACACTACGCGCACCTTATATATCCTGTACACTTTGCACGCACGTCCTTCAAACCAGGGTGGTTGTTCGATTGCGATCACGGACAGCCTTACGATGCTCCCGGACGCGCACGGAATCATCCCAAACTCCCCATGGCAGCCAGTGTCGACCAATGCACAGTCCGTGTCACACGTTTCAAAAAACCGTGACTTTTGATTGGTTTTTGGTCTAGTCCGTGTCATATAGCCCAGTTGCATATCCCCGTAAAGGTCAAGCCTTAGCCCATGACGGAAGTCGAGATCTTTCGCACAAGCGAAGCTCTGCCGAAATTCCGACAAGGAAAAATTGGGGGAATCTTGACTCCAGCATTGACTTTGACTTTGACCCGCACGGGATGCGTAAGAGTCGAGATCGAGTCCGTGCCAAAAATCCAAATATCTTTCGCGCAAGCGAAGCTCTGCCGAAATTCCGACAAGGAAAAAAATTGGCAAGATCTTGGCCCGGCATTGACTTCGACTTTGACTCACGCACAGCGTATGCAACGAAGTTCAATGTGACACTGCGTCATCCGGCTTTTACCGCCCGACCGATGCTTATTATCTTCTCGGACATTGCCTAAAAAGTCAAAACGTCAATCGCGCAAGCGAAACTCTGCCGAAATTCCGTTAAGGCTGAAAGACGAGACTTTCCCGGCATTGCCTTGACTATAATCCGCATTGCTCGTGCGTTAAAAGCTCTTATGACCCGCTAGACCCATTAGGAGCGTTCTTCTCTCTTGGTCGGTGGGATCCGCTTGCCCTATAGGACCCTCGCCCAGGGTTGTCCACCCTGGTAGGTCGAAATACAGGTGGAATACGAGGGGCTTATAGACGTAGTGACGGAACCCACTGATCCAGGATCTAGAGTAGTTGCGAAAAAGAAGGGCAGAACCCCTTTTCCAACCAAATAGAAATTAATAAAAGACACTGTTTTGCATATTGCTTGAGCCTCCAGCCTAAACACCTACCCCGAGTCTAAACCTCTCCTATCCCTTTCTCGCAGCGAGAAAGAAGTGGGTGAGAATACCGGGTCAGCG
This sequence comes from Adenophora triphylla var. japonica, assembly GCA_022495995.1. Taxonomy (NCBI): domain Eukaryota; kingdom Viridiplantae; phylum Streptophyta; class Magnoliopsida; order Asterales; family Campanulaceae; genus Adenophora; species Adenophora triphylla. Next base: position 447,073 of record JAFEMH010001007.1, read on the forward strand.
GCTTGTTAGCGCAGAATTCTCAGATAGCTCTCCAGAATCCTCAGTTTTGTCAGTCCAGAGAGTCAGAATGGCCGATTTGACAGAAAACAGCAGTGGTTTGGGTAACCAGATGACTCGGGAAGAAGAGCTAGCCTTAGCCTTGGAAAACAGTCATAAGGTCCATGAGGAACAACAAACAATGCTCATTAATGCGCTCCGTCGTCATGGGGTTCAGATAGTGGTTGAGTCAAACGGTTCCTTGGTTATGGTAGAAGATGAGACTCCAGAAGTAGCCATCTCAGCTCCCCCATCCTATAACCAATGCCCTCCTCCATCCACATATGATCCCTTACCAAGGACTACCCCTTTTCAGTCCTTTCCGATGTCCCAAGCCATCAGGGTCCCAACACCCTCGCCTCCTCAGATAAGACCCAGCTTTGCTCCCTACCAACAGAGAGCAAATGCCACAGCTATCCCAGTTATGCAGCCTCTGCATTACCCCATGGGATTCACTTCCCCTTCTCAGTATGGGCCATCCCAGACAATCTCCAGGCCTCAGAATCAATCCAATGATCTCTTTAACCTATGCCCTGCCACGGCAGATCTTCCACCCCCAACCTTGCCAACAGGATCCCATGAGGTTCCGTATCCTTTTCCCTACCCTGGTAACTATGAGCCTAATTCCTATGCCTCCGGCCAGCTTCACGAAAACACGGGACCAGGTCAAGTTTACACTTACTTTCCTTCTAAAGATCCCCACGCCATGGTACCAGCTACCACTGTGTCACCCACTGTCCTGCCACCTAAATATGATAAGCTTGCTTCAGAATCGAACAATCCTAAACCGTCACCTGACCCCAACATGACTTGGTTGATGGAACAAGTTAAGTCCATGCAAGAGAAGTTTGGGGAACTGAGCACTAAGAAGATAGCGTACCAGATCACCGACCCTAGTAAAATTGTCCCTCTTCCTCCAAAATTTCGGATGCCCGAGATTGAGAAGTTCAATGGGATCGATTGTCCCCGGACTCACATTGAAAGCTACCTTCTTGCCATGAGAGCCAAAGATTGTACACATCAGCAGATGGCCGACCATTTTCAATTGTCATTGAAGGGTTCAGCTCTTAGGTGGTTCCTGCATGTGAGGCCAGAGGCCCGAGCCACGTGGGACCAGATCAAGGAAGCATTCATGGAAAAGTATAAGGCTAATCTGAATTGGGAAACCAGTAGGAATGACCTACAAGGCACTCTACAGCGCCCAGACGAGCCAGTAAGTGATTTCTACAAGAGATGGAATTGGAAGCTTAGTGAAATGATGACCCCGCTGAATGAAGAAGAACAGATGGAGATCTTCCAATCTTGCTTGAAACCTCAACTAAGGGTCCAGATTGGCAATTACTATTATCCTGACCTTCAGGCAATGGTAAATGCCGACACCAAGTTTGAAAATGCCTTCAACATGGCCCCGGTCACAGGAACAGGCAACTCCTATCGCTACAAAGCACCAGTCTCGAATGCCACAGCCGTCACTGTAAAGGGAAAGGAAACGGTTGGCACTGTCAATTATATCCAAAATGAGAAAGTTGGACAAAGTTCAGGTCAAGTCGCTGTGAAGCCAAGGCCTCGTTCCTATACTGCTGAAGATTTTGGGATGCCACTAGAAAAGGTCTTCGATGGCCTGGTGGCCGAAGGACTCATCAGACCTTTGGAAAACTGGAAACCAAAGAACCCTAGTGTTATGATGGACGAAACCAAGCATTGCCGCTTTCACAAGTACCATGGGCATAATACCAATAATTGTACCTACCTGAAGTTCCTAATCTATCGCCTGATTGAAGAAGGCAAGTTGGAACCGCCTCGAGGTCCCAATGTGGTCAAGAATCCCCTTCCTACCAATAATCGAGTCAACAAGATTGAGTTTGGGGAGACAAATGCAGCCATTTTTGGAAATCCAAAGATCATAGACATCCTGGAATTCAATGTTCCTTATGCTGAATTGCAAGGAGAGTGGAGAGATCTGATTGATTCCTTCGCCATGGAAGGACAATTTGGACCCATAATAGGAACCGATTTCATTAATATTGTCAAGGCACGACCTCTCTTTTGTGATATAGAACCAGTGACCATAGTCAAGATTACAGAAGAAAGGCTCACCTATGAAGATTGCGAGGCAGAAATAAGCCAAGCTATGATGATGAAAGTCTCTCCGGAACCCTTCATCACTCACGGTGAACATAATGTGTTCGTTATGGCTCTTACTGCTCATGAGGATCATTCCCAGCCCCCTGTTTGGAAGAATGTGGAAAGAAGAGTGAACGAGCCAGAAGACTTTTATAATGAAGAAAGCTGTCTCTCGGATGCCGAAAGTGCAACTGGTCCTATTACCCCAGAGGTACAAATGGATACGGTCAGATTCGAAAGGGAGATTGCGCTCGATCAGTCAGACATCCCCTATGGGAATAGTGTCAACAAAGGCAATGACGGTTCACAGGATGCACAACCAAATGAGAACGCTGACAAGACTGCTACTCCCCAGGGCAAAAGCAGGAAAGAGTGAAATCCCAGTCCAACCCGCGTCAAACACTTCGAGTCAATAAGTAGTGTAGGGTCCAGAGTCAGTAGGGTCAAGAGTCAGTTGAGTCAGGGATCTTTGAATTCCAGTCCTCTGAGTCATCCGAAGGCCTCACGCCTGAGGATTATGGATATGTAACCAATGTCATCTTTCCTTTTACTTTGAATGAAATGACAGATCTTTCTGAGTATCCCCTTATTGCCAACTTAACAAATGATAAATTAACTAATAACTTAACAACAGTTAATAATGAATCATTTGAACAAGATGCAAACACACTAAACGAACAATACATCCAAGAAATCTTTAAGCAGGTTACAGACAAAGAGGAAAACCGGGCCCAAGCTGCCGAGGAGGTTTTGATAAGTGTTAACTTGGGTACTGTCGAGGAACCTAAAGAGACACAGATTGGAAACTTCTTCCGTAGGGTTGAGCAGGACGATGGTCAATCTGCTCAGAGAATACATGGACGTTTTGCATGGTCGTACAGGGATATGCCGGGGCTAGACAGTTCGATAGTAGAGCACAGAATCCCTCTAGCACCAGATGCCAAGCCAATAAAGCAGAAACTGAGGAAGATCAAGCCAGAATGGTCTCTACAGGTCAAAGAAGAGATTGAGAAGCTACTGCGGGTAGGATTCATCAGAGTCATTGAATATCCAACCTGGTTATCCAACATTGTGACTGTCACCAAAGCCAATGGGAAGTTGCGCTGCTGTGTAGATTTCCGAGATCTAAACAAGACCAGTCCCAAAGACGATTATCCCCTGCCAAACATAGACATCCTGGTGGACGCCACTACTAACTACGAAGTCAAATCCTTTGTTGATGGCTTTGCAGGCTACAACCAGATCAAGATGGCCGAGGAGGACCAAGAAAAGACAGCCTTCACCACACCGTGGGGAACATACTGCTATACAATGATGCCATTTGGGCTTAAGAACCCCGGGGCTACTTATCAGAGGGCAGCAACTGCACTCTTTCACGACATGATCCACAAAGAAATGGAGGTCTACGTCGATGACATGATAATTCACTCCAAAGGCAAGGATGGACAACACTTGGTCGACCTGCGGAAGTTCTTTGAGAGGTTGAGACAACATTCTATGAGACTAAACCCTGCCAAATGCACCTTCGGAGTGACAAGGGGAAAAGTGCTTGGGTACATGGTCACAGAACGAGGGATTGAAGTTGACCCTCGGAAGATCAAGACCATTATGGACATGAAGCCGCCTCGAACCCAGACAGAGGTCAAAAGCTTTATGGGTAAATTGCAGTACATCAGCCATTTCGAACAGATTCGCGGATGCCTTAGCTACTCTGGCCTCATTAGTAGAAATCCCCAAGGGAAAGGCGATAAAACCATTCAGAGTGGGTAGAAGAGAATTCCCGGCTTTCTGTTGCGAAATAGACTTGGGACCTGAGCCTATCAAGGAACCCTGGTACAATCAGATTTACCAGTTCCTCAGAAGTGGAGAGTCATCCTTTAGAGATGAAGAAGGTAGGCCAAAGGAAGGCATCAAAGCCAAAAGCTTGCAAGCCCTAAAACGGTTAGCTTCCCACTATGTCATTCTAGGGGACGACCTATATAAGAAACGGTACCAAGGGCCGCTCCTCCTGTGTGTCACCCAAGAAAGGGCCAGAGAGTTGACGACTGAGGTCCACAATGGTCCCTGCGGTCCTCATATGAATGCTAGAGCTCTGATGCAAGTGATCCTCAGGATGGGTTATTGCTGGATCTCCATGGAAACAGACTGCGTTCAACATGTCCGACAGTGCGACAAATGCCAACGGTTTGCCAATCTCAATCACCTTCCGCCTCATGACCTGTACTGCATGATGACTCCTTGGCCGTTTGCAACTTGGGGTATTGACGTGATAGGGAAGATAGCTCCGGCAGGAAGCAATGGGCATGAATTCGTGTTAGTGGCAGTCGACAACTTCACAAAGTGGGTAGAAGCGAAGTCCTACAAGATCCTCACTTCTAAAAAGGTGGCCCAGTTTGTCAAAGAAAACATAATGTGCAGATACGGGGTGCCCAATGAGATCATTTCTGATAATGGGTCACACTTTGAAGGGGACTGTGATAGATTGCTGTCAGAGTTCAGAGTCACTCGCCATAAATCATCCCCGTACAGACCTCAGACTAATGGAGCCGTGGAAGCTGCTAATAAGACGCTTGAGCGGATCATCCGGAAAATGGCCACCCGTGGTCGTGACTGGCCTGAAAAGCTACACCTAGCACTCTGGGGCTACAGAACGTCTGTCAGAACAGCCACGGGAGAAACCCCTTTTGCCCTTACCTACGGGATGGAAGCAGTATTGCCAGTGGAGTTGGAAATCCCGTCATTAAGGGTCCTTCTGGAAAACAGTATCAACAAAGTGGAATGGCTACGCAGCCGGCACAATGAATTGGCCCTGCTCGACGAAAGAAGATTAAAGGCCATGGAACATACTCAAGCCTACCAGAGGCGAATGGCCAGAGCATTTGACAAAAAGGTCAAGACCAGAGACATCAAAGAAGGTGACTTGGTTCTGAAAGTAAAGCCCCCTAACAGAGACAACCCCCTGGGAAAATGGGAACCCGTTTGGATCGGCCCGTATGTGGTGCAGAAGATACTATCGGGAGGAGCAATGAAGCTTGCAGACCTGGATGGCAATCCCTTTGTCCACCCAGTCAACGGTGATAAGCTCCGTAGATACTATGTCTAAGGGAAAAGAAGAGAAATAAAAAAAAAAGAAAAAACTCTTAGTGCAAAAAGAGTAATGCCCAGCTAGGTTGAAAACCCGAAAAGGGCGGTCTAGGCAAAAGACAGGGTTGCACATATAAAAAAAAAAGAAGAAGAAAAAAAATCTTAGTACAAAAAGAGTAATGCCCAGCTAGGCTGAAAACCCAAAAAGGGCGGTCTAGGCAAAAGACAGGGCTGCACATAAAAGAAAAAAAATATATCAAAAGTTCACCAGATAGAACTACGAAGACCTGAGCCCCTTAGTCTTTCTTGTAAAAGGGGAACGTAGGAAGCCACATATGGTTCGGTCTAAACAATAAAAAAAAAGGGGCAATCAAGTTTTCATGAAATGTGTCCTAAGCAATCAATAAGACATCAAATTTCCATGAAATGTGTCTTGATTAACTTCTAAGATCATATCTTTGTTAATTACAAGTTAAAAGACTTCTTGATGAGTTCAAGCACGGTCTACTCTTGAGTCTGCTAACCTGCTATAATGATCTAAAATACAATAAAATGCCTAATAAACTATTGTGTTTGCAAATGGCAATAAGGGAATCCCAGGAAAAGATCTATCAGTTGTCATTCACTGAGTCTTCCTTGTTCTTCTTCCCTTTACCTCGACCCCGTCGAGTGTTCTTTCTCTTCTTGTCCAGGATGTGAGTCTCCCTCATCCCAATCTCGGGTATCCTCACTGGAGCCTCCGCCAAATCCGTGTCAATAAGTGCTCTCTCAATACGGGCACGAGTCCGCACTTCCTCCCTCTGAGCCTCAGTCAGGGGAGCGACTTCCGATAGCCTCTCATATCGAGCTTCCATATCCCTGATAAAGTCACCCGACTGGTTATGGCGACTCGCCTTAGCTTCAGTCTCCCTCAGAGTCCTGCTCGAGTCGCAATCCGCTCCTAATAAAGCCTGATGCCTCTCTCCCAAAATGACCTGAGTCGCCCCCATCTCCCTCTCATACCAGTCTAAATAGGTCGTGGTCAAAATGGTACTCTTCCGACACTTGAGAATGGCCCTGGGTGGGAAAGCAGTATATGTCCAGGCCCTTGAGAAAAATAAGAAGCTGGCCGAATCCTTCATGTCCAAAGGCGTTACCTCCATGGTACTGATGTCCTTCCAATCATCCAAAGGCTCCTGTAAAGTTCCAAACTGCCTGGACACTAGGCAAGGAATGTAGAAGGATGACAGAGAAAGCACCGGAACTCTCACTACATACGACTCTTGAAATGTCTGACGTGTCTGTAGTCTCCAATGAGGCACCCACCAGTGAATGTCCGAAGTGGACAACCTAGCCATCATCAGCTCCCAGCTACCCTGGTCTTGCTCCCTAGGTGTGCCCCTTCGAGAAATCACCCAAGGGCACTGAGTAGGCGCAGCCCCTGGCAAAACCCCAAGCCTCTCCTGCAACCATAAAGTCAGCACCGCTGGGCTCCCAGACCTCATGAAACGGTCTCCCCTAGCCATCCTGTCAATGCCGTGCAATGTCTCCCCCAAAATCAGTGGAACAATATCCTTTCCAGCCCTGCAGTCCCTGACCATGTCCAAAAGGCCACTATGGCAAACTCCAACATACTCGACAGTAAACAGAAATGAGAGCATACAAAGGACAAAAGCGTCCATAGCCACTGTGGTCATAGCCATATCGGGAAAATCAAACCTGCCCGGGATATCGAAAAGGTCAATCCTGTCCGGAGCTATCAACATCCCCTCGGCTTCTTTCAGAGAAATTTGCAGAAAAGATGCTAGCTTTACAGTCACCGGCAAGTCCCCGGCCAAAGGTGTCAAAATTTCCTCAATTTCTGGACCCCCAATCAATGCTCAGAAGTCTTCAAAGGTTGGAACAATCTCATTGTAGGAAAAGCAGTAAACATGTCTCCGGACATCCCAAAACTTTGCTGCTGCTCTCAAAAGGTCACAATCAGGCGGGAGATCCTTCAAATACCATAAAGATTTGATCTTTAAGGTAGTATCGAACAGCCCCTTGTGAGATTGAAATTTATGTCTCACCCAAGATTGAAGATCGGACAGAAAACGGTCTCTTTTCCCCTTTTGCAGTCTAGCGGGTCTTTCCATTGCAAGGTGATCAAAGTTGATGTCTCTTGGTCAGAAATATGCTCTGGGGTCAGTTGAGGCAAGTCTAGAGTGAAAATGAAATGAAATGGCCCTTCCTTGGTTTTATTTGAAAAAAATCAGTTCAGGAGAGGATTCCCGCCGCACGGCTTCATTTTCCCAGAGACCTGGCCGGATGGCTTCATTTGCCTGATGCAGAAAACAATCTGCAGCAACCAAAGTTGCTGCCCAAGTGGAGTTCTCACCCCACTTTCTCAATGAAACCTGTCCCAAAACATATCCAAAGATCATCCATGCAGTTATATACCATTACAAACCATTTTGGCTCAGTTTCAGCCCCATTTCCAAGCAAAAAAGCAGCTCCGAGGCTCAAGTAATATGCAAAGTCATAAAGCATAAATTAGAAAAGCAAATACAATCTCATTACATTGTTTTCGCCCCATCGGCGCCCAAATAAAGCAAAAAATAAACAAAATGTGCATAAAACTGTTCATTGTTTGTTTCCTTCCCACTAGATAGATCCTAAGGATCTCCTAGGCCTCCGACTCCTTGTCGTCGCTACTCAGCTCATAGAATTAAGGCTCCCTCATCAAATCCTCGCTGTCACTCACATCAGAAAGATGGACATTCACATGCTCATACTCTGCTAGCTGCTCCAGGATGCCGGTGTTGGGTCCCTGTCCCCGAGGCATGGCACTAGAAGAATACTATGAGGCAGATGAGGTAGAGGCTGTGCTCCCCACATGCCTTCTTTTACGTACGGGCTCTTGCACATTCGCTGCAGCCTTTGAAGCGCAAGCCAGCTTCTTCACAAGAGACCGGCATACATCCTTCCATCCTCTGTTCTGCCTCACCAAACCATCATAAGTACGAGCTGGAACCTAAGAGAAAAGAGAAGAGGAAACTCATAATATCTCAAGAAAGGTTCAGAATTGCAGAAAGCAAAGGAATACAAAAAGGGGAAAGGACCCTAGGGATGCTTACAGTGTTGTCAGGCGGCAGAGTGTACTGGGGCTCCCTCATATCAGGGACAGGTATCACAAACCTCCTCGGTACCCTGTTGACCACATAGGAAAGATGAGCAGGAGGCAAAGGTGGGTCAGTAGGCTCAGCTTTCCCGTACCCCTGGGCAATAGCCATCTTCACCAGTTTTTGCGGCATCCTCAATCGCGCCTCCACAAAGGTAGCATACGGGGTAGCCAGATCAAAATACTCCTCAGGCGCCACACCTGCCTGGTACCTCGCTATCTCATTCTCTGGCCAATTCCTGGGCTGCAGCATAAGTGCTGGAGGGTCATGAGGAGTGATGGCATCCAAAGGAGGGATATGGCCATGCTGCCTGGAAAAGCGATCCCCCAAATAAATGATGTCGCAGGTGAGCCCGGTCAACCACCTCCTCTGCCTAGTCGCCTCCAAGGCATCTCCTAGCAAAACCTCCGGGTACCTTCCCCAAGGATAAAAGTCCACCCCATCATCACCATCCTTATTAAGGACGGGCCCCATCATCTTATAATCAAAGGTGATCCAGTTCTTCCCAGTGAACTTGTCCCTAGCCTCGCCCCTCCAGCGAATCATGGCAGGGAAGATGGTAGGATCGCTCTGTTGGTTCCAGGGAAAGAACCCAATCACCTCGCAAAACCAGACCTGCATGTTCAAAATATAAAAGGGTCATCTTCTCTTATAAGAGTCTCAAGACACAAAAGGAAAAGAGAAAGGAAAGAAAGTGAGAATACCTCAAGAGCAAAAGAGAAGCAGTCCATAGAAGCAGCCTTGTTTCGGCTGTACAAATCCAGAGAGAAATAAAGCTCAGCCAATCCGGCCTCACCCCAAGAGACCGTCCCAATCTCGTCCACATCCTCCAAGGAGTCAAGAAGGCACAACATAGCCAATGTCCCAGAATTAGCAAAGATGGTGACTGACAGCATCAGCCACAGAAAAGCCCTCGCAAGCTGGTGGGCAGTCACCTCATTGGCAGCAAATCCCTGCATGCAGTTCAGGACTGCCACCTCCACGTTCCTTGTCTCCATCCCGAGCCCCTTAGGACAAAGATCAAACCCAACCAGAGCCCTGAACTCATCCGCAGTAATATGGTCTCTCCAAGTCACAGGCCTCCCAGTGAACTGCAAGCCTGTAATAGCAGTAAAGTCGCCCGGAGTCACCGTAAGCTCTCCCCAGCTGAGATGAAAGCTGTGGGTGGTGTCCCACCAGAACTCCGAGAGGGCCTGGATCAAGCCCTTACTCTTCGAGGTCACATGGATGCCTCTGCCAATAGCCTCAATGAACAAATCAAGGCCGGTAGCCCTCACCAGCTGCTTGGGGTTCACCCCATCTTTCTCAAAGTTGGGCATCCTATCCCATAGCTTCACGGCCACCTCAGAAGGTCCCCTCGACTTATTCTCCTGTAAAAAAAAAAGAGGTGTCAGTCCTTCATCTCATTTCAAAAGCATGCATATATTCAAAAGTGCACATATTTTCAAAGAAAAACATTCATAAGAGATTTCTAGCATCCTTTGCATAGAAAATGTGTCCTTCATCATTTGAAGCATGCCATACCAAGCACATTGCTCTCTCAAGCACAAAAGTTCCAATTTTCAAAATTCTTTGCACATAAGCATTAATTAATGTTTAAAAAAAATGGCATGCATGAATCCTTTTCATCGTCCAAAATCTTGCCTTCGCATCCATGATCAGAAGTTGACTTAGTTCTAGCGCATGCAAGAACTTCGTCACCTTTTAGACATTATTTTTCTTACTTTATTTTCAAAAAATGGGTCATTCTCATTACTTTTCGAATAAATTGCACATGCATGTTCATTTATTCTCTTAGCCTCGTAGGTTAATCATCAAACTCCTAAAGTCATCAAAATAAATCCTAGGAAAATTCAAAAATTTCTTAAAATTCGGGTCAAGCCCTAAATCAATCCAAATTCAATCAAAATTGTCAAAATCAAGAAAATCAAGAATGCTTACCCCAATAGATTGAGGTTTCATGGACTTGTACTCCCTTTTGCCCGGATATAACTCGAAAGGAGGCGTATTGAAATCGTATTTTCGCTCGGTTCGAACGAATTCCCTCCGCCTCATTCTCGCGGCTTGTGACAAGACTCTTTGCGCTTGTCGGGGTACAATGTTACCCTCTTGATCCATTTCGAGCACTAGAAGGTAGGGAATCGAAGAAATTTGGAAATTTCTCTCTCTACTCTCCCTCCTCTCCTCGGCGGAAGCCACAACAATGGCGCTTTGCCCGTTTTCAAATCTGTTTAAACAATTTGGTGAAATCAGGATTGAAGTCGGGCGGCTTCTTTTTCCTCCATCTCTTACCGGGCGACTTCATTACCCCTAAGCTGAAATTACTCGTATGCCCCTGGACTTTCCACTTAGGCATATAACTCTCGTTATTTCTTAACTAGAGTAACGCTGTTTCCCAAGTATATCCGTTATCTTTCCTCCCGAGTCGCCTCCGTTACTTCCGTTATAACGGAATAACGCTAGGTGACATCCTCCGAATTGTCAAAATCTTTAGCTACCTCTATCCCATAGAGAAGTACGCTCAAGTTCTCCAAACTTTAGCTACCTCTATCCCATAGAGAAGTACGCTCAAGTTCTCCAAACTTTAGCTACCTCTATCCCATAGAGAAGTACGCTCAAGTTTTCCAAACTTTAGCTACCTCTATCTCCTCGATAGTGAAGTACGCTTTAGTTTTCCAGCTATAGCTACCTCTGTCTACTCGATAGTGATGTAAGCTTTAGCTTCTTCAGGTGACAACCTCCATTAATTGTCAATCAGGTGACAACCTCCATTAATTGTCAATCAGGTGACTCCTCCATGAACCGTCAAAACCTCAAGGATCCTAGACACTGTTCCTAACTATCTAGTGAGACTTGAACTACGACCAAGGCTTGATTCCTTCGAAATACGTAGGTAGCCTTTCATAAAGGTCCAGCCATCCGACCGCAGTGGTCACCCTCTTCCTTCATCATCCTCAGTGGTGAGGCAGCCTTTCATAAAGGTCCAGCCATCCGACCACATTGGTCACCCTGTTCCTTTATCACTCCTCAGTGGCGAAGTAGCCCCTCATAAAGGTCCAGATACCCGACCACATCGGTCACTTCCTTCATCTAGCATATCCCCAGTAGGATCGGTCACTTGACCTCCTAGGTCACTTTCCCTTCTATTTCTCCACCAAGAGACCAGTTTCTCTTCGCCATTCCCCAGCGTATCTCATTCCGAACTACGATTATGGCTTTATTCCCACTCGGGATATGTAGGTAGCCTTCCAAAGGTTCAGCCACTCGACCACCTTGGTCACCCAATCCGTCTCGACATTCGCCAGATCGGATCCTTTTTTATCGACAACCCCACTCGCCTTGCAAGTGACGTTGCCGAGGGGCTTCTGTAAGTACCCAAATCTGGCTCATGCCTTCCGGTTAAGTTTCTCGGCAATTCCCCAGACTTTTCTAAAGTTCAGGGGCAATTCGGAAACTTTTCCGAACCTTCCGAGGGGCGAAGGACTTACTAGGAATTAAAATTCCACGTATTCCTTCGGTGGAAATTCCCTTCTAGAAGGCCACCTTGCATGATTCTAGAAATATGCTGAGTCATAAAGGATAATACCACACGGCTGCATTAGCCAAGAACTCCCAGCCACACGGCTTCATTAGCTATTGCCAGACTGCCTATAAATAGAGACCTCCTCTATTCATTTGAAAAGGTGTTTTTTGGAGCATTGTTACTCTGCCAAAATACCACCACAAAATTACAGAAAGTTGAGAGTGCCAAAAACCACCTCTCTCCTCTTCAAAACCTTCCAAAGTTGGTCCTTCCCTAGGCAAACTTCAAGGAGCTAGAGGAACACCACCATTGGTAACCTCTCCTCCCCTTTTTCTTGAAATATACTTGTATTTATGTGTTATATTGCTCCTTGATTTCCATATTATTATATTCTTGCTTGGTATTTGATATATTGTTATTAAAGATTCCTTCTTTAAGCATGTAAATCATCCTACCCCTATTCCCCTATCACATAGGATCCATGGAGGATCCAACCCAAGGATGAACAAATAAGACCTCAAAAAAGGCTTGTTCTAGGGTGGATCTCTCACATGGTGATGTGAAAAGTAGCATCCTTTGCTCTCAAAATGACATCTTTTCATATAAAGTAGCATCCTTTGCATAAAAGTAGCATCCTATGCATCAAATGTCATTTTTACATATAAAAGTTGCATCCTTTGCATTAAAAATCATTTATTTACATCAAAAAAGCATCCTTTGCAAACAAATAGCATCCTTTGCACCCAAAATGTCATCTTTTACATTAAAAATGTCATCTTTAGTTTAGAATGCATCCTTCATGTCCCTCATAGTTGGATCTCTCTTTTCTAGGATTGCTTAGTGACCTTCCTAAGGCACGAAAAGTATAGGAAGAGCATAAAGATCCAATCTTTATACCCTTTCCCTAGTCCCCTTTGGTACTTGATGCATCCTTTGGAGCGGACCGATGTAAAGATCCCATCTTTACATCGTTTCCTCCATTAAAGGTGCCATAATCCCTTTAGAAATGGATAAATCTTGAACCCTATATCTCGGATTATCACTTGAGACGAGTATAATAGTCCCTACATAAGCTCAATCACCTCAAGATGTAGGATTGATGGGTTAAGGATATTCCTTTCTAAAGAACCTCACTTTTGGACTATAAGAGAGAGTCCTTCTCTCGATCACACGTGACCCAAGGCCAAATAGTGATGATCACAAGTCTAAGATGAGGACGGGACCAAAGTCCCGAACACATAAAAATCCAAGGAATCCCGAGCGATAACCAACTAAATGATTTATACGTCCGAAAGACAACTTGGAACATCCCCCCCCCTCGTTTCAACATATGCACACAATAAAGCACGCAAGCAAGCACGAAAAATGGGATCTTGGGAGACTTGCTTCGGCAAGGCACCTTGGGTGAACGCCAAACGTTCTTCCCAAGGGGTAACTTAACATTCGGACCCTTATTCCTTTTTTTCAAAGTTTTGAGGAAATCAAAATGGCGTGGCGACTCCGTTTTTTCAAATTAAACCAGATGTTTTCAAACTCAAGTGAATCCAAATAAAACACAAAAAAGATTTGGGCCCCCACATTCACAACGGTCCGATTTCCGATTTTTAATCTCGACCTTTCACTGTCAAATCTCTAATCGAGACCCTCACGGTCCGATCTCCGATTTTTAATCCTGACCTTTCACGGTCAAATCTCTAACCGCAACCTTCACGGTCCGATCTCCGATCTCCAACCGAGACCTTTCACGACCCAACCTCCGATATCGAACTTTCATGGTCAAATAGTCAATCCCGACCTTTCATGGTCAAATCTTCAATCGAGACCCTCACGGTCCAATTTTTCAATTTTGACCTTCCAAGGTCTAATCTTTTTCTACCAGTTAGGATTAGGAGAAAATGTGTTTTGAGTAAAACTATAGCAATAAATGCATGTTACTTGAGCCTTCAGTCTAAACACCTACCTCCGAGTTTAAACCTTGTCTACCCCCAAGTCTAAACCTTGCCTATCCCTTTTCCGCAGCGAGAAAGAAGTGGGTGAGAATACCGGGTCAGTGGCTTTTTAGTGCAGAAACCTTAGGTTCAGACAGTTCAGTAGAAGCATCAGTTTTGTCTACTCAGGGGTTTAGAATGGCAGATATGAAAGAAAACAGTGGTGGTACGAGTAATCCGATGTCCAGAAAGGAAGAGTTAGCCCTAGCTTTGGAAAATGCCCTTCAGGTTCATGAAGAGCAACAAGCCATGCTCATCGATGCTCTTCGCCGTCATAGGGTTCAGGTAACAGTTGAGGCAAATGGTTCTCTGGTCATGGTCGAAGATGAAACTCCAGAAATAGTGACTTCAACCCCTCCATCTTACCACCAATACCCTCCTTCATATGACCAATACCCTCCATCATATAACCAATACCCTCCATCCTACAACCAATACCCTCCTCCTTCGACATATGATCCCCCACTAAGGACTACTGCCCTCCAGTTCCTCCCAGTGTCTCAGGCCATCAAGGCTCCATTGCCCTCAGCTCCTCAGAATGGATTGGGCTTTATTCATCATCAATGGCTAAATGCTACAGCCACACTTGTTTCTCAGTTTCAGCAGTACCTGCCAGTTTATGCTCCAACTTCATATAATCAGTTTGAGCCATATGACTATGTTCTGAAGTCCCTATACCCACCCAAATACGATAGTGAGTTACTAAAAGAAAATCCGGATGCCTCAAGTTTTCCATTGCCGCCTACCGGACTTAGTGAATTCACCTGTCAGTTTCACCGGCCTACTACTGTGGTTCCCTCTACTGGTGTAGACACCCCATTCTGAACCAATAATTTATGATTACACTACTCTTAGTCTCTCTTTTATGTTTTGATGAAAGCATATAAGTTTTGTCATGTTTCGTTAAGCTTCTAACTAACCTCGTTAGTTTTGGACCTAACTGACTAACGGAATAACTGAAGAGGACAAAATAGTCAAACGACTAGTTATCTCGCGCGGAATAGCGTGTCTCGCGTGAGACAACCCCTCGACAGGATGTGCAGAATCACTCTCCTTCTCCGTTTCAAACTCTTTTCTTGATAAACATCATCTAATCCGGTTCTCTAATCACATCTGAGTTCTGGAACCTTCTCAAGGTGTTTGATCTCATCCTTAACACCTCTCCAACACCTATAAATACCTGATAACTTTCAGTATTTCAAAAGAACAGTTTTAGATTAAAAGGTCCCCGATCCACGATCGAAAACACACAAAACACACATTTTGTTGGTTTCTTTCCACGAAAGACTCCTTCAAATCACTCACAAATAACTCCCAAATTCGTCCATCAACCACGTTGATTGACGAACATCAAGGCTCAAGCCTAGAATTAAAGGCGAAGCTCTGTCCGCATCAAGACTTGACTCTCATATTGAGTCGAAACTCTGCCCAAATCACTTCTCGACCGAAAAGACGTCTTAGAACCACGTTCTAAATCAATTACTCCCTATACGCTAGGTAAACTCCTTTACTTTTACTCTCTTCTTCTCAATCTCTCTCTATTGGCTTTTAGAGTGGTGTAATCCCATCAAAAGGATTAGCCTAGAGTTCCTTCAATCGATGAAGGCGATCTCGAAGCATACAATCCGACATTGCTAATCAAGAAATTGATTAGGGTTTTCTTGTTACTTTATTTTATTGTTAAATTTAAAAGATTGATAATACTTGATTGGCAAGACCGATCTTCGGATCGGGTGGAATGGATGCTCCTCGACCTACCCATTCCATAACTTAACCCCCGAACCCTCAAATATCTTTAAAATAAAAAAAAGGTGTTTCTTATTGTTTTTCTAAATAAATAATAAGTGGTGACTCCGAGATGTTAAAAAATTCACGCATCACTACAGTTGGCGACTCCGCTGGGGACAATTAATTAAGAGGGTTAGACTTGCGCACAATTGAGTATTATCAATCTTTTTCTTTTTCTGCAAAAATTTAATTTTTCTGAATTTTTTGGAATTTTTCGGCACTGTTTTCAAAAAAAAATTACTGTCTGAATACTTGTCCTGCGCGGGACATAGTAATCTCGCGCGAGATTAGTGCATGGTTCAAAAAAAAAAACAAAAAGATTCCTCCGTGTTCTGGCAAATGGCGGCGACAGTAAGTAAAAGAAAAAAAAATATAAAGAAAAGGTTAGGTTTAGGTCAGTTGACCTTTATTTCAAGTTTGACCTTTTCCAAAAAAAAATAAAAAATACTTGGACTTGGCGTTGACTTTCGTCCAAATGATGAAAAAAAAACAAAAAACAGTTTCAAGAAAAACTTCAAATTTTTTTTTCAGAAAAATCAAAATAAATTATTACTTTGCTTGTATTAACTCTATTTTTCAGGGTAGAATAATTTTAATTACTCGAACTATATAACTGCGTGCGATTGAATTATTTTAATTTTTACCGGTCATCGGTTGACTCGGGCTTTGTAATTAATTAATTAAATTCTCTCCCTCTCTCTCATTAAGTGAAACTACGACGGCCTGAGTCTTCCTAAATTGGGAGAAACGTAGGCAACCACTTGGTGCGGCCACTATCTGTTTTTCTTATAATTTTCAAAAAAAAAAAAAAATTCTATTTTACTCTATCACCTAGATTGACTATCACACACGCGCACTCATATTATAACTGTCATTGCACTACATACCCTATATAAACTCGGGACCCACACTAAGGACGGATGACGGTAACCACCTAGTCGCCGGTCTCTCCGAAGTTGGATCATCCCACTCCGCGTATTCAATCCATCTAGATTGTCATATCGCGGGGAGCCTAGCCTTCCAGCCCTGCATCGCCACATATCATGTAAATTGAATTTTTAGGACACTCCGTGACCGATCGGTTTGATCTTGGAGTCCTTGTAATTCCTTGTCAAGCTCGTTTTGTGCAATAATTCATGGAAAAGAAATCAAAAAAATTGTCGCTTCGTAATTGTCCCTTCGAAAATGTCCCTATGATTGTCCCTACGAATTTGCCCCTAAAGAGAAAAATTTCTCATCAAAATTATTGCACAAAACTTGATGTTACTTGAGATTACTTCGACCCCTAGGTCCCTAGGTTTGGTTTTTGAACGTTAGAAACCCCCAAAACGGATTTTTCGTCCGACCAAAATTAGGATTAAAATCAGAAAAGTATGACTTTCCGTGGCGTTGTCTCGCGCGAGACTGCTTGTTCCGTGCGAGATAAGTGTTCGGTCTTTTCGTGTTTTGGCCAAAACCTTCAAACCTTCAAAGCCTTCATTCACCCTATTCAGCCGACTTGTTGGGACTCGATCATGGTTTAACACGGTTGCTACACATCTAGGTTCTTCGCCAAAGCTCGACACGATGTCTGCTTCTCCTTCTACCACCGATGCCGAAATCAACGAAGCTAAGACCCAACTCATCGAAGCCATGCTTAGGTTGGATGAACAAAGTAAGCAAATTGAGGAACAAAATGCCCAAATGGCCGCCCTCATGAAAGAGCTCAACGACATGAAAGTCAAGAAAGGCAGAAAGCAAAAGCAGAAAGTGGAATCCTCCTCCGATGAAGAGGAATCCTATATCAAACAGAATAAGAAAACCAAGAAGTCAAGCAAGAAAAAGGAAGAATCCGATTCCTCCTCGTCCTCATCCTCCTCCGATGATGAGGAGCATACCTCTAATGGTACTAAGACTAAGAAGGAAGGTAGCGACGAAACTACTAAACTTGGTGACCATGTTACTAAGAACTACCTCGAGAAGAAACTCGCAACTCTTGACACTTCCAAAGGGTCATTTGTCCCATTTGATCCCGATGCTCTTCAACAATCCATCACCAAGTTCCCTCGCAAGTACAAGACACCCGACATCGCCAAGTTCAATGGCACTACTTGTCCTCGAGCTCACGTTGAAACCTACACTTGGGCCATGCTTTCAATGGGCGTTGATAACACAATCTTGGCCCAATGCTTTCCTCAAACCTTAGAGGGTGCTGCAAGGGATTGGTACATGTCTCTTCCTACGACTACAAGGCTTGATTGGTCGTCTGCATGTTTAGTCTTCCAAAGGCAGTTTGAAGACAACTCCACCTACCGCCCTACTATGAGGGATCTTGAACAAACTAAATAACATGCAAATGAGTCCTTTGCCGAATTTGCTAGAAGATGGAGACTCAAACTCACTGAAATTGTTGAAAGGCCTACTCTCAAAGAGCAAATTCACATCTTCCTCCAATGCCTCCGTGATGAATTTCAAGAGAAGCTCGCCGGCAATTACTTTCCTAGTTTCAATGAACTCCACGAGTCCGGAATTAGGATTGATGACTTCATAAAAAGCAAAAAGAAGGAAAGTAACTTCCGCTACAACAAACCCGCGACAAGTAAGGATGCTTCAGTCAACGCTATTGCATTCAACCGCCCCAACACCGGCAAGTATTCTGCTGTTCCTACTCCCGAAAAGAAAAAGAGACACTACGACAAAATTGAAGGAATCACTCAAGAAGAACTCTTCGATGTTCTTGTCAAGAATGAAAAGATCAAACCAAGGGAAGTAGTCCTCCTAAGGATATGGGTCCTAATCATGCTCACCACTTATTCTGCAAGTACCACAACTTCACCGGCCACGACACCAACACTTGCCACCACTTGAAGGACATCATCCAAGACCTCTTCGACAATGGAGATTTAGAACGTTCCAACGTCATCACCAATCCTCTCCCTCGTACTCCATGAAGAAGATGAAGCTCCGAGAAGAAAATCTGCACTTACCACTTTGGGGGCTACAACTATCCTCTCCCTTTCTCCTTTGATAGAAGTAGATTAGGTTTTAAATTTTCAAGTATGAACTCGAAGAGTCGTTCTGTCTTTCTAGTACTTCTTACCTCCTCTAGTTTGTGTAGTCTAAACTATCGAGTATGTTCTTAAATATCTCAATAAATTAAAGTAATTTTCTTTTCCTAAACACTTTCCCTAAGGTTGTTCTACCTCATGAATATCATTTAATTCATTAAATAATGGACCCTCCATTTCCTAAATCATCGCAAAAATAGAGACTTCTAAGCGAGTTTAAGAAGAAAGTTATCATTAGGAGGCTTAAGGGCTAAACATTACCCCTACTGAAAGTCAAAGGTCAACAAACGAAGAAAGCCAAAGGTGATGCTGTCAACATTCATCCCAAGAAGAGTGGGGCTACTCAATTCAAGACTTTGAGAGTACAAAAATAAAAAGCTCGCTAGGACGAAACTCCTCAAATTGTCCTAGGCAAAAATAGAGCATCAAAAAAAAAAAGAGCACTCTCAAGCTTTCGTCGCCCTCACAACAAAGATGAAACATCAAAGGCATGAAGGACTCCCCTACAAAGAAGAAGAGTCAAGTGATACCAACAAAAGAAAAGAAGATCCCTCAATATCCTCCTACATCAAGTGAAGAAGACTTTCAGTATTAAGATCAAATGTTTACCCTTAAGTCATACTAATGATTGGCTTCCTTCTCAAAACTTAATTAGAAACTTCTAGATGATACACGGCCCATTAAAAGGTAGAATAACTTTTCTAGATCTTTGAGCCAAGAAGCATTTCTCGTTGAGTCTAGGGGCTTCCTGTTAGCCACTCTCATACACACTCTTAAAATCCAAGCATCAAAACTGGGGCTTCCTAACCTTTCCTCCCCCAGTCCATCTCTACTTCAACTCTTCAAAATAATCAAATATGCATTGGGAGCTTTCCTCTTTGCTTCTCATTCTCATCATTAGAGAATACACTTCTCCAAAGAATCAATGCTTGGATCATCTTCCAAATAATATAGTCCGTCTCTCCTCAACAAAAATTGAGATCTCATCTTTCTCCTTAATAATATTCTCTCCTCTGAGTCCTCTTCGAGTACACATACTTTTCAAAAAAAAAAATATGGCTCGCTAGGTTAAAAACTCGTAAAGAGCGGCCTAGGCAAAATATAGAGCACAAAAGAAAAAAAAAGGGCGCAAAAGAGATGCCCGCTAGATTGAAAACCCGAAAGGGCGGTCTAGGCAAAAACCAGGGTGCGTCACTAAGAAAAAAAAATCAAGGACGAAGGGAGAGTATTCTTCAACCTTCTTCATCGGACGTCGTTCGATCTTCTTCAAATCAAATCAACAAGGAGAGTCTTCTTCGATCATCTTCAAATCAAGAGAGCAGCCTCACAAACATATCTACCACTTGCAAGCAACTTAGGGCTTGAGACAACAAAGGGCCTTGAGCATAGAGCCATTTACGACAGTCGACAGATTTGTAGTCGTTTACCTCCTAGAGGCACGACTCAAAGGAGAAGTAAGAATAAAGATTCTCAACAGGCCTAGATGTGATCACACAAGGTTACTCATTGAAATTCAGCCTCGCTGAATAGCAACAGATTCTGCAAAACCTGATTCGGTCCCAACTTGTCAAACACGAGTTCACTCATACACTTCACCCCTCTCAAATACAAATCCATACAAATGTCCCTACATATCCATATACCATATACTCATACATAAACTCACCACCAAAATGACCGACCGGCCATTTACACGAACAGACGTGAGCACCACCACGTAAGTCCAGTTGAACAACTAAAATCTGGAAAATCTACTTGAAATCTTTATGAGCTAGCAGGTACAAAAAGGTAAGAATCTTTTCGGTCCATCCGAGGCCAGCATGCATATATCCTTGCATTACAGGGGCCGACAGAACCTCCATCTCAACCAACAGCTTCAAGTCCATGACCTTGGCAACAACAGTGACACTTGTGACCTCGAGTGGAGCATCAACAAAGTCTGTGATGGCAGCAAACTTCAAGTCCGTGACCTCGGCAACATCAACAAAGTCTGTGATGGCAGCAAACTTCAAGTCCGTGACCTCGGCAACATCAACAAAGTCTGTGATGGCAGCAAACTTCAAGTCCGTGACCTCGGCAACGACAACAAAGTCTGTGACCGCAGCAAACTTCAAGTCCGTGACCTCGGCAATATCAACAAAGTCTGTGATGACAGCAACTTCAAGTCTGTGACCTCGGCAACATCATCAAAGTCTGTGATGGCAGCAACTTCAAGTCCGTAACCTCGGCAACAACTTCAAAGTCTGTGACGGCAGCAAACTTCAAGTCTGTGACCTCGGCAACAACTTTAAAGTCCGTGACCTCGGCAACGACAACAAAGTCCGTGACCTCGGCAATAACGGCAACGTCAGTAACCTCGGGCGGCGCACTTCAACAACGTCATCAATAATGGGTATCATCAGAATTGGGTCAAGTCCTTGATTCCTCAGTACGATATTACCTTTCTCTCTTTCAAAATTGATTTTCAAAAATGCTTTTCAAAATACCTAAAATAGCCTTTTTAGTGTTTTGGAGTCGAACTACGTTTGGTCTGATTCTCTCTTAGAGATACGTAGGCAGCCGTGCGGCACGACCATCCCAATGTTCAGAATGATGTCTTTTCTATCGACAACACTTCTTCTTTCATAAGACCTGTCGCCGAGGGGCTCTGTAGACACCCCATTCTGAACTAATAATTCATGATTACACTACTCTTAGTCTCTCTTTTATGTTTTGATGAAAGCATATCAGTTTCGTCATGTTTCGTTAAGTTTCTAACTAACCTCATTAGTTTTGGACCTAACTGACTAACGAAATAACTGAAGAGGACAAAATAGTCAAACGACTAGTTATCTCGCGCGGAATAGCGTGTCTCGCGTGAGACAACCCCTCGACAGGATGTGCAGAATCACTCTTCTTCTCCGTTTCAAACTCTTTTCTTGATAAACATCATCTAATCCGGTTCTCTAATCACATCTGAGTTCTGGAACCTTCCCAAGGTGTTTGATCTCATCCTTAACACCTCTCCAACACCTATAAATACCTGATGACTTTCAGTATTTCAAAAGAACAGTTTTAGATTGAAAGGTCCCCGATCCACGATCGAAAACACACAAAACACACAATTTGTTGGTTTCTTTCCACGAAAGACTCCTTCAAATCACTCACAAATAACTCCCAAATTCGTCCATCAACCACGTTGATTGACGAACATCAAGGATCAAGCCTAGAATCAAAGGCGAAGCTCTGTTCGCATCAAGACTTGACTCTCATATTGAGTCGAAACTCTGCTCAAATCACTTCTCGACCGAGAAGACGTCTTAGAACCACGTTCTAAATCAATTACTCCCTAAACGCTAGGTAAACTCCTTTACTTTTACTCTCTTCTTCTCAATCTCTCTCTATTGGCTTTTAGAGTGGTGTAATCCCATCAAAAGGATTAGCCTAGAGTCCCTTCAATCGATGAAGGCGATCTCGAAGCATACAATCCGACATTCCTAATCAAGAAATTGATTAGGGTTTTCTTGTTACTTTATTTTATTGTTAAATTTAAAAGATTTATAATACTTGATTGGCAAGACCGATCTTCGGATCGGGTGGAATGGATGCTCCTCGACCTACCCATTCTATAACTTAACCCCCGAACCCTCAAATCTCTTTAAAATAAAAAAAAAGGTTTTTCTTATTGTTTTCCTAAATAAATAATAAGTGGCGACTCCGAGATGTTAAAAAATTCATGCATCGCTACAACTGGTAAAGGTCTTGTTGCGAGTTCCAGTAACTCGAGTGTTCCCGTTGACCCCCATGTGGCAATATTGATGGAGCAAGTGAAACGAATGAAAGAAAAGCTTGATCTCATAATGAGTACCAATACTCCCTCGACCCAAGATGTCGAACCAGGCAAAGAAGTGATTCTGCCGCGCAAAGCTCAGATGCCCGAAGTGAGAGAACCTGAAAGGACAACTTGCCCCAAAACTCGCTTGGTCAATGCCAGTTCTAAGCTCGAGAAAGGCCCGAAGACACAACCAGCCTCAAACATAACCCAATACTACCAGTACCAAGCAGCAACTGCACCCAACTCAGCATCGATTCCTCACAAAGGAAAGAATGCCACAGCCTCTTTTAGACAGATCCAACAATGGAACCAATTGAACAATGGAAATCCGAGTCTTGGGAACAACAGTGCCTCTCGAAAATACCGCTCCCTGCTCCCTTCATTATGACAATGTGGAGATGCCTTTGAGCAAGATGCTAGAAGAACTAGTGAAAGAAAAGCTGATAAAGCCACTGGAGAATTGGAAGCCCAAGAACCCTAAAATTCAGTTGGATGAGTCTAAGCATTGTCGTTTCCACCAGTACCACGGACACGACACTAATGATTGCCACTATTTGAGGCATGAGATCCTGAAGCTGATAGAAGATGGGACGCTTGAATGCCCACGTACATCTAACAATCTTTCCCCAAACAATGCCAACATGAATGTCATGGAGTGGGAAACAAGGCCAATCAACTCAGTTCTAACTCCTTTGCCAAAGGCACACATCTGTTATGACAAGTGTCTGACTTTGAAGAAATAAGTCCAAGGGCTGATCAACGAAGGAAAGCTCAAGTGCCCTGGCAGTCCAACCAGCGAAGAGTAGCTAGGCTAGGGGCTACCTATCCTTAAACAAAATTAAAAGATAAAATAGTCTCTCAGTCAACCTTCGTAGGTTCTATTAATCACGAGAGTAGATTAATTGTCTAGGGATGATCATTCGCTGGAAAATACATGGATTTTTATATAACTCAATGGGTTTTGACTAATGTACGGAACCATCGAGAGAAATGTCATGTTAGTTTTAAAATACCTGTGTTATACCTTGATCGTGAGAAGTTAGCACAACGTATTATCCTTGAATTATGACATGGAACTTATTTCATAAAAACATAATTTACATATTTGATTGCATATGTTTGAATCTCGTTCCCAATAATACTTTTATCATAAGAAGTTCAATCTAATTTAGAGTAGCGTTTGCATTATTTCTAATATTCAAAACAACAATTTCTTTCCCCAAATATTATTTTATTCATAATTCTTAATTAAAAGCAAGTATTAGTTTATAATAAACATTATACTCGTGGGATCAACCACACCGTACACTTGCGATATTAAAATAAGCTGTTAGGTTTTGGCTTAATACTACTCGAGATGTGTTAGGCTATTTATGTGTATATTTTAATTGCAATCATTACATTTTTGGACGAGTATTCGACATTTGTAGATCGCCGTCTTATTAAATTTTATTAATGCAATCATGTGTTATTATTATTATTTTTTTTTATTTGATTTTTTATAAGGCCTACGCCCATTTGATATGGAAGAATTGGTATATTTTTGTTGAAAACTTGGCCATGAAATATTGGAAAAGATGGGTATTAATGGTGGGGGAAAATGCATTTGTATTAATTACTAATGGATTTATTAATTAAGAGTTATATATATATATACTCCCTCCGTCCCATAAAACCTTATCCGGTTACTACGAACTCAGTTCAACCAAGTTCAACTTTGACTAAACTTTAATATCAATTTACTTATCATAATAAAAATTTAAAAATTGTTATCCATAAAATAATCAAATGATTTATCAATAGCAATTATTAAAATTTCATTAGAATGAATAGATTGATATTAAAGTTTGGTCAAAGTTGTACTCGATTGACTTTGCACTATTCAAAACGGGGAATGTTTTATGGGACGGAGGGAGTATATGTATATATATATAAATATATATATACATATATATTTTCCTTTCGTCATTTGCGCTTTCAATTTGATTTTTCGTACTTGTTCTTCAAGGAATCCGAACAGTTTTCATAGTTTATCATCAATTTTCAACGAATTTGAATATTTTCGTCATTTTCGATCATCAATTTCTATTGATTTACATCTTCTCCGAGTTTTTTTCAGTCGTATTTTGAACATTATGACGGACCAAACCAAAGAAATCAGGAGCAAGCATCGGAATGAAGGTATGCTACTGGATTGTACTTCTTTTCCGATATGTTTTCAGTTGTAGTTTTATTCGATATCCACATTGTTACTCGCATTTTGAAAACTCTAACATTGTTACTCGTATTTGAAACCCTATCACTAGAACGTTAGTAACACTAAAACTCACATTTTTAAAACTCTAACATTGTTAATTTCAAACAATGATATTGGCACTTTCAAACACTAAAGTTGGCCCTTTGTAAAACTGATGCTGACATTTGTAATATTGAAGCTGGCACTTTGTAAATTGATGCTGACACTATGTAACACTGTTACTGGCACTTTTGAAAGCATAACACTGGCACTCTTGAAACACTGATACTGTCAGTTTGAATATTCTAACACTGGCAATTTCAAACAATGATACTGGCACTTTTAAATACTAATGCTGGCACTTTTTTAACACTGATGCTGGCATCTGAAAACACGTTTGTTGGGACTTTAAAACATTGATGTAATATCAAACACTGGCACATTCAAAAATAAATACTGGCACATTCAAAAAGTAATACTGGCTTTCCATGCAACACTAACTGGAATTTATCATAAAAACAATGGCACATTTAAAAATTAATACTGGCACTACAAACATCTCTCATTGGCACTCTAAAACACACTCACTGGCACTTCAAATAACAAAGTAACAATGACAGTCCAAGCAACACTCACTGGCACATTCAAAACTAAATACTGGCACATTCAAAAAGTAATACTGGCTATCCATGCAACACTAGCTGGAATTTATCATAAAAAATAATGGCACATTCAAAAATTAATACTGGCACTAAAAACATTCCTCACTGGCAATTCAAATAAGATAACACTGGCACTCTAAAACAAACTCACTGGCACTTCAAATAACAAAGTAACAATCACAGTCCAAGCAACAATCACTGGAACATATCAAAAAAAAAAAAACACTGGCACATTCAAAAATTAATCCTAGCATTACAAAAACAGTCACTGGCACTCTAAAACACACTCACTGGCACTTCAAATAACAAAGTAACAATGACAGTCCCAGCAACACTCACTGGCACATTCAAAACTAAATACTGGCACATTCAAAAAGTAATACTGGCTGTCCATGCAACACTAACTGGAATTTATCATAAAAAACAATGGCACATTCAAAAATTAATACTGGCACTACAAACATTCCTCACTGGCAATTCAAATAAGATAACACTGGCACTCTAAAACAAACTCACTGGCACTTCAAATAACAAAGTAACAATCACAGTCCAAGCAACAATCACTGAAACATATAAAAAAAACACTAGCACATTCAAAAATTAATCCTGGCATTACAAACAACACTCACTGGTACTTCAAACAACAAAGTAAAACTGACAGCCCAAGCAACACTCACTGGCACATATTATAAAAAACACTGGTACATCAAATAAGTAACACTTGCATTTATGAAAACAAACACTGGCATTATGAAATTGGGTCTGGAAAGACAAACCAAACAAATGTTCTGGCATTATATATAAAAAAACACTGGCATTATGAAATTGTCTTACCCTTACCTTTATCGTGATTATCATCAACTGTGTGAGGAATTTGATAAATTAAAATAGCATTATCTGCAAAATTGCCAGTTTCATCTTCAAAATCGACAGTTTCATCTTCAAAATCAAATATTGATTGATAGTCTATAATTGTGCCAGTGAATCATATATTACCTCAATCGGCTGAAACAGATTGATTTTCGATCGAATTCTGTTTTTGCTCGATCGAATTCTGTTTTACTGTGTGTTTTCGTTTGGATTTGATTTGATAAACGGCGGATCAATTTTTTTAGTGAACTGGTATCCGGTTCAATACGCGTTCAATGGTTTAAAAACGGTTCAAAAACTAGCTTTTTTCATAATCTTATGAAAAACTAGTTTTTCATAAGACCACCTCATATATATATATATATATATATATATATATATATATATATATATATATATATATATATATATATATATATATATATATATATATATATATTATAAGATTTTTTTTTTTAAAATATTCCTTTTTAAATCCATATTTACCTAAATGACACAAGGGAAAATTTATGTACCAAAATGACCACATTTTGAGAAATCGGCATTGGTAGTACCGTTTTTGGCTTAAAGTCGGCACTACCAATGCCGATTTTGGTCAGTCAAAAGTCAGCGAGGATCAATCAAGGCTTAGGCTTAGGATTAATTGATTGGCTAATGGTGTATTTTGGATTAAGAGAAGTCGGTATTGCCAATACCGACTTCAACTAGGGTTATAGTGAAGTCGGCATTGGCAATGCCGATTTCAGCCCATCATAAATCCCCTCACAGCCTCTTCTTTCTCATTCTTTCATAACCATTTCTCTTCTCATTCTTTCATAACCATTTCTCCGTCCATTTCAATTTCAGAGCTCAACATTCTTCAATATTTTGTGAATTAAGCATTATTCAAGGTACATTTTATTCTTTTTTATATATTTTGACTGTCGAATGAATTGATATATTTTGATTTGTATAATGTGATTTGTTGCTTTTTTATATATTTTGATTGTTGAATTAATTTGTTTAGGGAAAAATATGAGTGGACTTCCACTTATTTTCATGTGCTACTGGGGAGGAGATGATGAAGACCCGTTTGGAGATAGTAATCTTGAACAGGGGCCGAAATTTCCCCTTAGGGCAAAAACTCGTTGGAGTTACAAAAAATTGATTAGGAAGTTATATAAGAAAATTGATATAGATCCAAGGGATATTAAGTTGAAAGTTATTTGTAGATATCCTCATATTATGGGCAATGGGTTTGCAAATTACATTCCGCTTGAAGTCGAAGATGATATGTGTGTGAAAGTCATGTTTGATGTTTCTGCTCAATTAGGTGGGATTGGTAGCTTGCAGTTGTATATTATCATGGATTTTAGACTTGATAATAATGTGCGTTCTGATGAGGTTGAAACACGTGAGGAGCCGATACAAAATGATAACTACCTTGAGAGAGATGCTTTTGGTTATGAAACACATTGGTAAGAGGAAAGGGAAGTGGAACCGGAAGTGGAAGCAGAAGTGGAAGTGGAAGGGGAAGCGGAAGAGGTAGAGGAACGTGAAAACGATGATGATTCAGATTATGAAAGTCATATCCTTGTAGTAAGTTCGATGCGATTACGGATATGAAGATTGTTCGAGTGCAAGCGATAACGAGAATGAGGGTGATGATGGGGAAGGTGGTGATGTAGGAGCACAGATGATTACTTTTCAAGGTGAACCGCAAAATCAAATGTATGGGAGAGGAGACTATCAATTTTACCGTGATATTGGTGAAGGATCAGAGAATTATGATAATACTGAATACAAGTTTGCCGAATGGAATGCGGAGAAGGATGCAATCGCTAAAGGTATTCGCTTCTCAGACAAGATTGATGTGCAGTACCAGATAAAGAAGTACCATATTAAGAAGAATCTGAGGTTCAAGGTGAGAAAGAGCACACCGCAAAAGTGGACTATTGAGTGTTTGGTGAAACGGTTCCCTGCAATTTCTATGTCAATGTGAGTCTGAAGAAGGGTGGAGTGCTTTGGGAAGTAACTAAGTACAAGGGTCCACATTCTTGCTTGGCTTCAGATGTTAGCGGCGATCATCCTAATTTAGATGCTAAGTTTATAGGACGAGAAGTTTTCGATCTTGTCAAGGCTGATCCAGAGTACAAGATTAAGCTTATCATGATAAATATAAAATCAGATAACGGTAAGGATGTTTCATATCGGAAGGCATGGTGTGGTAAACAAAAAGCCATCGCTCAAGCATATGGGGACTGGAAAGAATCTTATAGAAAGTTGCCACGTTTGTTTGCAGCTATTCAAAAGTGGAACCCTTCAACCATTGTGGAGTTTTCTAATCGTCTGAAGCTGGTCCTCCAGGTTCGTTTGACCGTGTGTTACGGGCATTTGGCCCTTGTTTGGAAGCATTCTCTCATTGCCGTCCTGTCATTTTACATTGATGGCACATTCTTGCATGGAAGATATAAAGGGGTAATACTTATTGCTATGGGTGTCGATGCGAATGATAGTTTACTTCCACTTGCTTTTGCTCTTGTTGAAAAAGAAGACCATGAAAACTGGTCTTGGTTCTTACATCTTCTTTGCAGACATGTTATTAGGGCTCGTGAAGTTTGTTTGATATCTGATCACCACAATGGGATCCTTGCCACTATTGGAGAAAATGGTTGGCCACGAACTGTTGTGCACAGGTGGTGCATGTTGCATTTACGAGCTAATTTCCTTTACACTCATAAGGGGTTGGCTTAAAAGATATTTTTTGGCGTGCTGTTAGCGCCACCCAGGACCGAAAGATGAAAAATTACTTGGCTCAGATTCGTATAATCAATCGCGAGGCAGTTAAATGGTTTGAGTTGTTGGATGCTAAAAAGTGGTCAATGGCGCATGATGGTGGATATAGGTACGGCATTAAGACTACCAATTTGTCTGAGGTTTTTAATGGTGTGATGAAAGGAGCACGATGGTGCCTATTTCGGGTATTGTTGAGATGGCCTTCTATAGGTGTGTGGAATACTTTCAAAATAGACTATCGATATCAATAAGGGCTTTAAGGGGGTATCCTGGTAACCCCAATATAAATGCTAGACTGCTATTCAGCCAAAGGGTCCAACAAAAATATGACTTCAACTTGAAGAAGGCCGGCTATCATAGTGTTAGGAGGTTTAACAATACTCCAGTAGGTGTTTATCAAGTTACAACTGGGCGACGCGGTGAAAGGGGTGGAAGGATTCAAGTGGTGGAATTGGGTCCTCGAGCATGCACTTGTGGTAAATGGGTGCAATATCATTACCCTTGTTCGCATGCTCTTGCCTGCTTCAAAGCCCAACATATTGATGGTTTGAATTTTGTTGATCCCTTTTACAGTCTTGAGGCGTACCACAATACATGGAGGGGCACTTTTAATCCGATCCATGACAAGGCTTACTGGAATGTAGATCATCTTGTCCCAAGTTTTTATCCTAACCCAATGCACCGGCTTGATAAGAAGCAAGGAAGACCTAAATCAAGGCGGATTAGAAATAGGATGGATTGGCAGGTGGAGAAAAGGAAGTTTCGTTGCGGGATATGCAAGGGAGAAGGTCACACTAAAAGAAGATGTCCAACTCTTAGGGTGGAGGATTAAATGTTATTTTCTAGTAATTGTAATATGTTTTGTTTAACTATTTGTGAATGTTTGTTTTATTTGAACTTTGAACTTGTAATATATTTAAGTATTCGTAGATGTTATTTGAACTTTGAACTTGTAATATATTTAACTATTTGTGAATGTTATTTTATTAAGTGTTTGAAAAAATGATGACATAATATTCGTTTTTACTCGATAAAAATTACTAAATTCAGTGACCACATCCCGGTCACATAGGAAAATATTACATAAACATAAATAAATAAATTCAGTGACCACATCCCGGTCACATAGGAAAATATTACATAAACATAAATAAATAAATTCAGTGACCACATCCCGGTCACATAGGAAAATATTACATAAACATAAATAAATAAATTCAGTGACCACATCCCGGTCACATAGGAAAATATTACATAAATTCAGGTACATATTAAATCCGACAGAAATTCAAATAATACATGTCCAAAGATGAAATTAACAATCCTTAGGGAAGACCTTAGAAACATTGGAAGGAACAATGTTAAGTAGTTTTTTTGAGCTTGATATGGCCCAAACAACAACCTAATAGATCAACAAAATAAAACATTTAGAACAAAAAGGTAAGGATATATTTAGGGAGTGTAATGTTAAGAAAAATATTTCATACCTGAGTAAGTATCAGAACAGTACCTTCACCTATGTCACTTCCGCCCTCAGTTTGCTTAAACACTTTGTCACCTAAATAAGCTTCAATAGTGTCAGTAGGATCCTTCAAAATCACGTGAAAAGAGCCATTCTCAGTTGGTGTGCACTTCTTGACAACAACCACAACCTAATAGAACAAAAATATTATGACCAATTAATTGTAAATTTCAACCTTAACTATAATTAATGAAAAATATTATACCTGTTCCACCCTTTCATGTTTTTTGCATTTCTCCTTGATCATTCTCAACGTATAAAATGTACCCTCTCCAGTGAGATAATCCATTGCAGAAAGCCAAGCTTTGCCCTGGAATTCATCATCGTCCTCCGGCTCTTCAAGCTTTCTACGTATTGCCTCTTGGGTGGACTGAGCGGGGGGTCCCTGAGAGACGAGCTTTTCCGGTGTGATGCCGACGCATGGCTAACTGTGCTTCACCAGTGGGACCAGGTATGATATGACGCGGTGGAGATTCTCCCTCTCGTTCGATTTGAGGCGGTGGAGAATCAAACTCTCGTAAAAGTTGAGAGAGACTAGACTGACGATTGGAGGTTTGACCGGGATTACCAGGAAGAGGTTCTCGTCCAAGATACCAATGGGGTTGATTTGGATCCATTTTGATATATTTTGATCTTGGGTTGAGAGAGATGGATGAGAGATTGAGAAATGGATGAATTCGTTTTTGAGGTCACCGGGCCTTTTAAAGGGTAAGTATTCCGAAAACGGTATTCGTAGTGCCGTTTTTGATAGTTCTGACAAAAACGGTATTCGTAGTGCCGTTTTTTACAGTTCTGACAAAAACGCCATTCGTAGTGCCGTTTTTGACAGTTCTTACAAAAACGGTATTGGTAGTCCCATTTTTGAAAGTTCTGATAAATATATCTTTTTTGGACTGATGTGACAAATTTACTCTAACTCATACGAAACTGGTACCAATCATTTTATAACTTACCAACTAATACGAAAAAATAAGAAATTGAAGAGAGTCATAATAACTTACCAATTAATTCGAAAAAATAAGAAAATATTTATTGACCACATCCCGGTTAAATAGGAAATCCGTCAGGGATATGCATCTGGGTTGTAATTGTTAGGAGGATTACGTGGCCTATCACTTCTCCGGAAACGACATTGGAGGTAGCATTGGAGTATAATCCATTTGAAGGCTTCGCCTTCCACTCTGACTCTGAGAACCATACGATGTGAAATCCATCCCTAGAGGTGGACGAGATGATGATGGAGCATAGTCAACGTTTCTTCTTCGACTTCCACTCCCACTCCCCGAAGTATATGATGCAAAACCTAAATTTGGAGGGGGAGTTGGAGTATAATCCATTTGTGTATCAAAGAATCCATAGTTTCTGCACAGGAGAAAGCGTCATTCGCTGCCTCCTCACTCGCGTCCTCCTCATTCCGTTCCTCCTCATTCCCTTCCTCCTCATTCCCTTCCTCGCCATTGTCCCCCTCATTCGCTGCCTCCTCAAAATGTACCTCTGGATCATCCTGCACATGATAAATTATAATTCAGTAAAAAAGACCCTTCTCGTTAAATATTTAACATATCCACGAAAAAAATAAACATATTACCTCTGGATCATCCTGCACATGTTGAGCACGTCTACGAACCCGGTTTCGTCTCTGTGGCACCCCTACAACACGATCTACTGGTGGTGGGGGAGTTTGGAGGGCATCCAGTCGTCTCAGCTGTCTAATAGACGATAACGATTGTCTGATGACACCACGGGTAACATATAGGTGTTGTGAGCGAAAGCCGTATCCCTCAACCTCAAGTATGGCATTCTCGTTGGATATGTACGCGCGCTGAAGGTTTTGAATCTGTTGAAAATAATAAATTCAGGAATAAATAATAAGGATGATAAAATGGTAAAAAAATAAAAATGAACTAAAGTAAATATGTACTAGTTAACTTACCAAACCCTCATAACGACTAGCATGCGCCCTGTACCCCTCATCCTCTACATCATTTGGATTCTGGATCAATGACCGTGTGATTCTAGAGTACCATAACATATAGGGATGTGCTAAATCTACATCCTCGATACCATATTGCCCATCCACCACCAAATTAGCCCGTTGATTCCACATTCCTATGTAAGATACGTGGAAATTGAGCCAATTAACTTCTGTTCGACCTCGTCGATCAAGTCCATGCGAGTACTCACTCGTGTCATGTGGGTCGGGGATACCTGTAACATCCCGGCGCCTCATTACTCGATCGGGAAGGTGCCACTCAACCCTATCAAAGCAAATAAGGGGCACCTTCGCTCTCCATATATCTTTGCCCACAAGCAATATCTTTGGACCACTGGACACTTAAGTGCAGGCTGCCACTCAACCCGATCCTCGATCAAATACGCTAGGCGATATCGATATCCACGCAAGTTGTGGACGGTAAGATGCGTATATGATAAGGGACCTTGCCACCTACATATGGAGCAATTTGACATACAAATTAGTGTGTAATAATCAAAATCAAGTACATAAAATATTATGTGATTTTAAAATGAATTTATTTTAAAATACCTGCAACCATATGGCAGTAATGCATCCTGAAGAATGACATCTCCACGTGTCCTTACGGGTCGTAGACACAACAACCGTTCCCAAGCCCAAAGCTAAAAAAAAACATAAAGAAAAATATTTAGTGTCACGTACAAAACATATTTTCTTCAATAGAATAATATAAGCAAATATAATTGACATACCTGCACAATTGTTAAGAATCCAGCACAACCTTTCGCATCGGGCTTTGTCGCTACACACAAGTCCCGATATAAAAAGGCTAACGTAGCACTACCCCAACTGTAGTTCCCAATCGCGTCAACGTCCCTAAGCAGTGGGAGGTACATCAATTTCACCAAGGTATTACTCGTGTCCGGCATCAAATATGACCCTAAGGATATCAAAATATAGGCCCGAGTATGCGATTAATCAATTCGGCATGCGCATTTGCAGGAAGCTCCTCCCACCGAGTCAGTTGGTCTATAATCAACTTAATAGACAATCTACCACCCTTCAAGTCTGATTCAAGTGGTTGAATCCCTAATAACTCGTGGCATAAGTGACACCATTCCAACTTATTAATATTGGCTCGGGAACTAGTCACAACATCCCCGTCTATAGGAAGGCCACATAATATGCCAACATCCTGAAGGGTGATGGTCATCTCCCCAACTGGCAAATGGAATGTGTGCGTCTCTGGACGCCATCTCTCAACTAAAGCCTCTATCAAATGCCAGTCATATTTGAAATGACCTAGCTTATAAACACCGTAGAATCCTACGTCTAAAAGTTTGCTCTGTATCCTAACATCCAAGTTTCTAGGAAGTAACGGACCGCGCCTAAATCTAATTGTCTCAACTTCCTGTCTAGCCCAAATATAATTTGAACGGTGTTTATCTTGTAATCTTAATACGGAGGGGTCTAACGGCCCAGGATCAACAAATGCTTGGGTTTGGTCCATCTGAAACAAACAACAAAACTATTAAACTAAAATTCGGTGACAAAAGGTAGCCCGTTAAATATTTAACTAAAAAAGGACAATTTTCTGACGGTTTAGTTAAGTTTTTGACAGAAGATGGCATTTTTTTGACAAAAAGACACAACTGTTAATTATTAAACTATAATTCAGTAAAAAGCCCCTTCTCGTTAAATATTTAACTGAACAACGAAAAACTCGTTAAATTTCTGACAATACAGTTAAGTTTCTAACAGAAACTTAACATTTTCGTTAAATTTCTAACAAAATTCGAATAAATTAAAAATCAAGTTTCATCAAATCTTAATAAATAACCTAACTAACATGTATGTATTAAGGAAACTAAACAAAAATTAACACAAATTATATAAATAAATATAATTAAAACACAAATTATAGAAAAAAAAAATCAACAAATACTAACCTTATATTTTAAAAACGTGAGTATGAATAACGTTTTTAGGATTTTGAATGTTATTCTTGGTTGGCTTGATGAGATCTTGGTTGGTGTCAATGGCTGAGAGATAGAGAGAAGATGAGAGAAGAGAAGATGGGAATGAAGGGATGAAGGGAAGGGGAGGGGGGGGGGTTCTGCACGCATGGGATTCTGTAAAGCAGAAGTCGGCACTACCAATACCGACTTCACCCCACTTTTCCAGAAAACGGCATTGGTAATGCCGACTTCCTTGTAACCCTAATTGAAGTCGGTATTACCAATGCCGACTTTACTTAAAATTAATTAAAACTCCCTAATTAATGCAATTAATCCTCCCATTTAAACCTCCCAATTAATCCTCCGATGGTTGACTTTTGACTGACCAAAATCGGCATTGGTAGTGCCGACTTTAAGCCAAAAACGGTACTACCAATGCCGATTTCTCAAAATGTGGTCATTTTGGTACATAAATTTTCCCTTGTGTCATTTAGGTAAATATGGATTTAAAAAGGAATATTTTAAAAAAAAAATCTATATTATAATATCGGAAATATTTTACATGAAAAACGTTAATAATTAGATTAAAGAATATCAGTGAGGAATTAAGAAGGTATACACATTCAATGCGAATAATATTTCCTTTAACGTTTCAATTAGTGACCATCAAACTTTTGTGATATAATATATATATATATATATATATATACACGCCTTCAAATAACATTTCATTTACACATTCTCTTTTTATATATGTACATTTTTTTTTTCGTTCTAATACACAGATAGTCAATGATGAAGGGTAAAATGGATTCTGGGAGCAAGCTTAACAATCAACATCGGAATCGATCTTTTTTGCCAGAAGAATTGATAATTGATATTTTGGTGAGATTACCGGTTGAATCACTATTACGTTTTAAGAGCGTTTGCAGATACTGGCATGATCTCATCACAGGCTCGGATTTTGTTTACAATCATTTTGACCACCATAGTTATCATTCTCGTCTCGTTGTTTATCATAGAGATCTCCATCACCAAAACATGTCAACTGTGTTTTCCACTTTCCCGGATGAAAAACTAGCCGGTGAGACGCCATCGCATCACCGTCTCAAGTATCTATACATGCCCGAACATGTGGAAGTTATTGGTCCGGTTAATGGAATATTTTGCCTAAGTCGTTTAGCTGATGAGCCACGGGATATTTATGCAGCAATTCTTGTGAACCCTGCTACTAGAGAGTGCAAGCCACTTTTTGTTCCTGACTTTTCTGCCTCAGACCCAGCTCACTGGGATTTATTTCAAATGTTTGGATTCGGCCTTGACACTTTGACCGGTGATCTTAAGGTGGTCTCTATGTGGTGTTGGGATCAATCTATCTACCGTAAACTTCCTTCTACTAGTCAACCATGTGCTGCTGTGTACAGTCTTGCCAATGATTCTTGGACATACCACGACCTTGATCCATTCATTACTTTGCCCCGTCGCAAACTACATAATTCTGGCACCCCTTGTATCAATGGATCTTGTTTTTGGCTGTTAAAAGGCGAAAACAATTATTACTTGCGTTCGTTTCACCTCTCTAGCGACGTGATCCGAGAGACGAAAGGGCCGGAATATACAACAAGGACCGAGTTCGAGTATCCTAGATTGGTCTGGTACAATGACTCTCTGGCCATGTTGTTATATAAACCATTGCAACAGATCCGTGAGTTCACGGAGTACATTGATGTAATGGTAATGAAAGAGGAGGGATATTGGACAAAAGATGTTACCATTGATGTAAGACATTTACAAATGAATCATGCCCCTCTCGGTTTTTGGAAAAACAACAATCTCATATTACATAGAGGTGGTGATTTGCAACTAATTTTGTATGACCCTATTACTTGTGAAGTGAAAGAGCTTGGAATCCACAAACAGTATATTGACGCTTCCCCTTTCAGTTACATAGAGAGCTTAATTTCACTCAATGGAGAAAACATACACCATGGAATCAAACATGTCTTTGATTTCCGTACTCCTCCGGAATACAAGTCTCATAATCAAAGCAAGAGAGAGGAGAAATCAAAGGAAGAGGAGAAAGACAAAGACGGAGAAGACAAAGAATTCTAAGAAGAAAAAATAAAAAACTTGAACCTTCGAGACCACAATGCAGCTTAGGAACTTTCCAGGATTATACCATTTCGCAGATTAGGCTTCAACCATGTAATTAATCATTTCAATAATCAATCTTGCATGGAGAGGGACACTCTAAAAATGTGTTCATAATTATAATTCTTTGTTTTTCTATCTTCCATCGTTTGAGTTTTTTCTCTCCCATTTTTAGGGCCTGTGTATTCTATCGACATTTATATGGCTATAAGCTTTGATAAAATATTGAAGAAGATATTAGACGAGTAATTAGGCCATCTGCATATTATGTATATATTTGTGTATATTACAGCTGTTATTGATAGACTAGGTATATTGGGTTAAATATTGTATATTAGGTAACCCAATCAATCATAGTATAGGACCTTAATCCCTTCCTAACTAATTGCTGTAAACCGTGTATATAGTCTCTGTATTCTCATGGAATGAATAACAAGAATGTTCTCCAAACCATGTCTCTATATTCCGCTGTGCAATCTCACATGGTATCAGACTGATTTCGATCCAGAAATTAGAACGATTCCTCTTTTCTGTCTCTCCATTTCATTGCCTGATAAACAATGTCTTCCACCCCTGAATCCGTTACTTCTTCACACATGACCCATACACCGTCTGCCTCCTCCCTTCCTGTTTTCTACAACCCAAACGCCATTATGGGCCAAACCTATCTAACCAAAGAGAATTATGTCAATTGGAGTACCTTGTTTAAAACCCTACTCCGCACTCACAAGCAACTTTTCATAATCGATCCCTCACAGCCGGCGGCTAAACTTGCTGATGGATCTGACAACCCGCAACATGAGTTATGGGTTTCTGGCACCGACTTGGTCTGTGGCTGGATCAAATTAAGGAATGGTCACGCCGGCAGTTCAACCCTATCTCAACTCTTGTGACACCGCTCCGAAAGCTTGGGTTGTTCTTGCCAAGCGATTTGGAGCCACATCCGCTCTCCAGATTGAAAATCTCAAGGAGAAATTACATGATTTGAAGAAGGCATCCTACACCTCGATTGCAGATTATCTTCTTCGTGCTACCACTATTTCAGATGCTCTCACGGCAGCGGGGGCTCCAGTGGATGATACTTTTCTTATTCAGCGGGTTTTGGGTGGTCTTGGTCCGGAGTTTAAGGAGTTTCTCACGTCAACGGCTGCGATGCTCGACAGCCTCTCACTCTTGATGACATGTCTGAATTGCTTCTCAAGGAGGAGATGTTACAATAAAAATTCTTTGTACCGATTTAACGGTCTGCTTGCTCTTATTGGCGAGAAACAGCTTCCCGGTTGCACCTCGTGGTGGTGGCAATAATGGTGGTTCGCGTGGTCGTGGCAGTAACAATAATGGAAGAAATCGTCACAATGGAAATCGTAGTAATTGTAATTGGCAAGGGCAGTCTTATCATCAGCATAATGGTCGAGGTGAGCATGGTGGCAGGGGTCGTGGCAATAGGGCACATAATGGTGGTACATCTGGACGCGGTCGTGGTATTCTTCCAACTCCATCTTACGATGGTCAGCCTTTGGACAATGATGTGATCTGCCAATGGTGTTACAAGCCGGGACATAAGGCTCGCGGGTGTCCTGACAACGCGACATCCGCCTATTACTCTCAATCATATGTTTTGGACTCTGGGGCTACAAATCATATGACGGCAGACCCTTCCTCCTTCTCCGATTATCAGCCATATTCAGGTAAAAATACAGTTGTTTTTGGTAATGGTTCTAAGTTGCATATATCACATGTTGGAAACTCGTCTTTAAATCTCAATAATCGTTCTTTTCGTATGCAAAATGTCCTTTACATTCCAAACTTCATAAACCACTTTTGTCTATTCGTCAATTTTCTAAAGATAACGACTGTTATTTTGAACTTGACTCGTGTGGTTTTCGTGTCAAGGACAATCGTACGAGGGAGACTCTTATCTCTGGTAATAATTATGGCGGCTTATATGAGCTTTCCTTCAGTTCAATGCCACCTACCAGTCCCATTACTCTTCTTGGAGAAAGATCGAGTCAGGATGTTTGGCATGCTCGTTTAGGCCATCCGTCCACACCTATCCTTAAGATTTTGTGTCAACGGTCTAGCTTTCCGTTAAGTAGTAAAATAAATGAACAACAATGTTGTCACATTTGCCCTTTAGGCAAATCTAGTAAGCTACCCTTTTCTCTTAGGACTTTTAATTCTTTGCACCCGCTTGATATGTTACATTTGGATATTTGGGGTCCTGCTCCAGTTAATTCAATGAATGGACATCGTTTTTATTTTTCTGTTGTTGATGATTATTCTTGATATGTGTGGCTATTTCCATTATTTCATAAATCTGATGTTACACAAACATTTGCTACTTTTAAAACTCAGATTGAAAATCAACTTTCTCGTCGCATATCTGCCATTCACACCATCAAGTATGTCCAAACAGATGGAGGGCATGAGTTTACTAGTCGGGTTTTTACTTCTTTTCTTAAAAAATGTGGTATAAAACATCAACTTACCTGTCCTTACACCCCTCAACAAAATGGTGTTGTTGAACGCAAACACTGTCACATAGTTGAAATTGGTTTATGTCTCCTATCCAAAGCAAATCTTCCCTTTAAGTTTTGGTTAGAAGCATTTAATACTGCAGTATATCTCATAAATCGGTTGCCAACGCGTAAACATAATTTTGTGTCTCCATATGAACGGTTATTATTGCGTAAGCCTGATTATCGCATTTTGAAAGTTTTTGGGTGTTCATGATTTCCACACGTGGTACCTACTAATGCTCACAAACTTATGCCAAAATCAATACACTGTATTTTTCTTGGATATGATAATTTGCGAAAGGGTTACAATGTATGGATTTACTCAGTAACAAAATTTATATATCTCGCCATGTGGTATTTGATGAGTTTCATTTTCCATGGAAAACAAGCGGCACAAATAATATTTCTCCAGGTTTTTCTCGGATTAATCCAGTCCAGCCGGCTACATTGGACTGCCCAATTGTTCCTCTGGCCAATCGGCCCGCTACTCCTAGTCCAGCTGCTTCAACTCCATCAGCCTCCTTTCATGGTCCAAATGCTCCTAAGGCCAAGAAAGTTCGGCCAGGTCCTCCCTTAGACACTGCCCCAATTCCTCTTACTATTCCAGGCTCTTCTGCACTTGCCGGGTCACCAGCAGATTATGGTCCATCCAGCGAGCCTACTCCAGTTTCACCGTCTGTTCCATCAGATTCTGTAAATTTCGTAACACCTCCACTCATTCAGTTACACCAGGCCAGTCCACATCCGCTTCAGAATCAGCTTCTATTCCTTCGGCAAATTCCTTTTCAACTCCTCCGCTTCGTCTACGATCAGTTGGCAGTCTTCTTCATGTGACATCTCCATATACATTACCTGAAGGTCTTTTGGCCGTACAAATTCCTTCGGCAAATTCCTTGTACATTTAAACAAGCTTCCAACTATCCACATTGGCAGGAGGCTATGCGAGAAGAAATCTCTGCACTTCACAAAAATCACACGTGGTCCTTGGTTCCTTCTCACCCTTCTATGAATGTTCTTGGATGCCGCAGGATTTATAAATTCAAGCGTAAAGCTGATGGCTCGATTGAACATCACAAAGCTCGGCTCGTGGCTCAGGGCTTCACTCAGCAAGCCGGGCTTGATTACGATGAAACATTCAGTCCTGTGGTTAAGCCATCTACAGTCCGTACTATCCTAGTTGTTGCCCACTCTCGCCATTGGGATATCAAACAACTAGACGTATGTAATGCTTTTCTTAACGGGGTCATACAGGAAGAAGTATATATGAAGCAACCTCCGGGGTTCATTAACTCAACGTTTCCTACTCATGTTTGTAAACTCCGGAAGGCACTTTATGGAATTATGCAGTCTCCCCGTGCTTGGTTCCAGCGACTACACGGGTTTCTACTTCAACATGACTTTCTTAATAGTAGGTCTGACTCCTCATTATTTATCAGACACTCTCATGGTTCCACCATTTATATCCTTGTGTATGTCGATGATATTATCATCACCAGATCATATTCTGTGGATATTGCTTCTGTGATTGATAATATTTGCAACACCTTTGATAGTCGCGTTTTGGGTGATTTAAGTTTCTTTCTGGGTATTGAAGCTACTCGGACTGCAGCAACCTTGCAACTTCGACAAACCCGGTATGCACTTGATCTTCTTAATAGGTTTCACATGTCTGATTGTAAACCTATGACCACCCCTACAATTCCTCACTCTCAACTTTCTAGTCATGAAGGGGAGCTTCTTCCTGATGCCACGGAATATCGAAGCCTAGTAGGCGGACTTCAGTCTCTCACATTGACTAGGCCTGATATTGCATTCTCGGTTAACCAGGTATGTCAGTACATGCACCAACCACGTACAACTCATCTTGTGGCAGCAAAACGCATTCTTCGCTTTGTTAAAGGTACAATAAATTTGGGTATCACGTTTCAAGCTTCACCGGACTTAACACTATGTGCCTATTCTGACTCGGATTGGGCTGGAGATCCTGATGATCGTCGCTCAACTACTGGTGCTTGTGTGTTTATTGGTCCCAATTTGGTGTCGTGGACAGCCAAGAAACAAACAACTGTCTCTCGTTCTAGCAGTGAGGCTGAGTATCGCGCTATTGCTACTACAACTGCAGAACTACGGTGGTTTTCTTTCCTCTTTCACGAGCTTCGACTTCCTTTCTCACCCCCGTCATTATATTGCGATAATATTTCTGCCATTCACATGGCTCGCAATCCGATATTTTATGCTCGAACACGTCACATCGAGATTGACTATCAATTTATACGAGA
The DNA here is from genome assembly GCA_022495995.1 of Adenophora triphylla var. japonica. Taxonomy (NCBI): domain Eukaryota; kingdom Viridiplantae; phylum Streptophyta; class Magnoliopsida; order Asterales; family Campanulaceae; genus Adenophora; species Adenophora triphylla. Next base: position 488,564 of record JAFEMH010001007.1, read on the forward strand.
ATTGGTTACTCGAGGTTTTCTTCGTCTCAAGTTTGTCTCTTCCGAAGATCAACTTGCGGATGTCTTCACCAAAGGCTTACCCAAACCTCGGTTTCAGTCACTTTGCACCAAGCTTCAACTTCCTTATGGACATCTTACTTGAGGGGGGGGTATTAGACGAGTAATTAGGCCATCTGCATATTATGTATATATTTGTGTATATTACGGCTGTTATTGATAGACTAGGTATATTGGGATAAATATTGTATATTAGGTAACCCAATCAATCATAGTATAGGACCTTAATCCCTTCCTAACTAATTAATGTAAACCGTGTATATAGTCTCTGTATTCTCATGGAATGAATAACAAGAAAGTTCTCCAAACCATGTCTCTATATTCCGCTGTGCAATCTCACATAAGACATCTTAATTTTATTGATATTGAGAACCCCTATTTATACATAACAAAGGAAGGTAAATATGGTAGGAAGGAATTCTAATATGACAAGGATCCTAATACTATTGTGATAAGGATTACAGATTTGCTGAAGACTGATTTAGAAAACCAGGCGTTGCACGACCGTGTCTTTTAATGTTGCACGGTCGTGCAACTAATGCTGAGGATCTGCACGGGCGTGTCCCTTTTGAGTGCACTGCCGTGTTGTTGTTGCTGTAGGTGTTACGTGCTGCTGTTGTTGTAGTGTTAACATGCCCCCGCAAGATGGACGGCCGAAAGGAAAGGCCAATCTTGGACATAATGGTTTGATAACGAGCCCGAGCAAGCGGTTTTGTTAAAGCACCCGCTAATTGATCACCCCCGGAATTATGAGACACGCGTAATCGTTGAGCTTGAACTTGTTCACAAACAAAGTGATAATCAAGGGCTAGGTGCTTCATCCGTGAATGAAATTTGGGATTTGCAGCAACATAAGTGGCTCCCAAATTGTCGCATTAAATAACAGGAGAAGATGGTAACATAACATGGAGTTCACGGAGTAAATTTTGAAGCCACAGGACTTCTACCGTTGCCGAGGCAACTGCTCTGTACTCGGCCTCAGTGGTGGATCGAGCTAGAGTTTTCTACTTACGGGAGCTCCAAGATAGCAAATTCGATCCAAGGTACACTAAATATCCTGTAGTGGAGAAGTAGTTGTCACTGTCCCCAGCCCAATCCGCATCAGTGAAGGCATAAAGTGTAGATGGAGAATCGGAGCGAAGGAGTAGGCCATGGGAGCTAGTTCCCACTAAGTGACAGAGAACTCTTTTCAAGGCGGCCCAATGAAGATCAATAGGCTTTTTCATGAATTGAGATAACCGGTTAATAGCAAAGGAGACATCAACTCGCGTAAGAGACAGATATTGAAGGGTACCCACAATGTTTTGACATTCAGTAGCATTAGAGATGGGTGTCCCTTCGTTAGGATAGAGCTTAAAGTCCGGTGTCATGGGTGTAGGCACAACTTTGGCATCTATCATCTTGGTACAAGCTAGAAGATCCTGAACATACTTGTGTTGACTAAGAAATAAGCCATGGGGATGAGGCACAACTTCCACCCCAAGAAAGTAAGATAAGTTTCCAAGATCCTTGAGGGAAAATCGAGTGGAAAACGTGGAGATGAAGTTGTTGAGCAGAGATGGATTGGACCCAGTAATAATAATGTCGTCAACATACACAAGTAAAAGGATAGTACCATGGGTGGAATGATATGTAAACAAGGAAGCGTCGGAGATGTTGTTTTTGAAGCCAAGAGATAGAAGATAATGCTTGAATTCATTGTACCATGCCCGAGGGGCTTGTTTGAGACCATAGAACGCTTGACATAATTTGCAAACATGGGATGGATGAGTTTCCAAGATCCTTGAGGGAATGGTGCAAAGGGGAGTGACCCAGGATCTTTATATGTCATATGCAAGGTTTGTCAATTCCCAATGTGGGATAATATCTCTAACACGCCCCTTCACGTGTAGACGGTCTTTGCCAAAGGCTTACAACGTGGACTTATTAATCGGGTGGCGCGAAGTAACATCGTGGGCCGTTGGTCCTGCACGTGTAAGGACCTGCTCTGATACCATATAAGCTTTGACAAAATATTGAAGAAGACATCTTAATTTTATTGATATTGAGAACCCCTATTTATACATAAGAAAGGAAGGTAAATATGGTAGGAAGGAATTCTAATATGACAAGGATCCTAATACTATTGTGATAAGGAATACATATTTGCTGAAGACTGATTTAGGAAACCAGGCGTTGCACGGCCGTGTCTTTTAATGTTGCACGGTCGTGCAACTGATGCTGAGGATTTGCATGGGCGTGTCCCTTCTGAGTGCACGGCCGTGCTGTAGTTGTTGTAGTGTTACGTGTTGTTGTTGCTGCAGTGTTAACAATGGCATGATTTACACAAACTAGTTCATATTGATCATGCAGCACTGAATAATATGGAGTTATACTATATTGATCATTCCGTCCCAAATAAGATAATTTTATTTGTGTCAATCGATGAGACAAAATTATAGATTGAGGAACTGAAGAATAACTTGCTTGATATCAAAAAACATCTAAAATCCCCATGAACCAGTTGAGTTACCTGACTCGATCGCCATTGAATTTGCTTGAAACAAGTTCTTATTTTTTTTTCCCCACGAGTCCCCAGCGACCTGTAAATACAATGTGAGAGATTTTTTGAATTCATGGATGAACAGCATTCAAAGCAAGCCATCCTTGATTTTACTCCTTCATCCTATCACAAGAAAATGTCCTTAATTAGGGTTTTAGAGGTTGTGAAATTGGGAATGCAACATGATTATTCACTCCTTAGATTGAAATTAATGCTCATTTTCTTTTAATTTATCATCCTTGTCGATTTTAATCTATCATAGGGTAGCCCAACATTTGAACATAACTTCAATTCATAGAAGAAAAAAATGATTAAAATTAAATGTAGAAATAAATAAAACAAATTAAGAGTTTTTTTTCATGAAAAACGTGCGGTGACAATTTTTTTTAAATAAATGGAAATTTGTTTTAAAACGCGCGGTGGTATTTTTTTTTGTTTACATAAACAAACAGAACTTAAAATCGCGATTGAAAATTGTGATTTTATTTCTTTATAACTATCTAATACTACCAATAACACTATAAAATACTCAAGAAGGCGCTACCAAGTGTGTGAGTGCGCATGTGTTATTGATTGCTAGTGCATGTGCTTTTAAATGTCGGGGGTTGTATTTTTGAGTGACAGTGATAGTGTTTTTTAGTATCACTGTTGATTTTAAAAATTGCCAGTTGTAGTGTTTGTGTTTAAAGTATTAACAATCACAAATATTAAAAAGTTGGCTATCCACAAACATTGGTAACTCAACCCAAATTATAGACAGTACATGCAAGCAACCCTCGAGAACAAATCCGCCAACTTGGCAATATACTTCACATGCGTAGTAGAGATAAATGAAATGGCATTAAAAATTGAACTATCAATGTCAAGCAATACCCGTAGCCAATGTTTGCTGCTAATTACTTGAGAGACGAGTAAATGTTTCACTGGAATCCAGTGGCGTATCTAGGATTTAGAGTCAGGGTGTGCAAAATTTAAGGAAGGCCGTTAAGTTTTCCATCCATTTCGTTACATTTTATCCATTATTTTGAACGGTCATCAAAAAAAGACCAATTTTGCCCCAAAATGTAAACATTATGTACTAAATTGCCAAAAATGAAACATTGGGACTTATATTGCAACTTGAATGAAACTTTGGGGTAGTAATGTGCTATTTGCCCGAACAAAGAAGAAAGAAAGGACGTTGGGTTTTTATGTAAAACTTTCTCGTTTTTACACTTTGCATACCTCTTCTTTCAAAAATAACAGTTTGCACCCTATTTTTATTTTTTTTTGTAAATACTCGGTAAAAAATTCAAAAAGTCAGGGGCGTCACTTGCCCACCCTTGCGCTATACTGAATACGCCCCTGATGGAATCTAACATACTCCATCTGTCGTATTTGAAATTGCAAAAAATGTCATTTTGAGTGTTTCACTTAAAACTGTAAAGTCCTAAAATAGAAATGTTTTAATATTTTTTTTAAATAATGGGGCTCATTTGTCATTATCACAACAACTACCCACTTACTATTTCATACTCCACTTTTTTTCTGTTATCTCTTTATCCACACTCACAACACTTTAATATTATATACTTTTTTTTAATCTGCGTATACGACATTTTTTTTTTCAATTTCAAATGGGACATAGGGAATATGATTGTATGTTTTATAGCAAATCTATGTAGAAAACAAAAAATAAATCAATCACACAACATAATGATATACGTGGTTTACCAAATTGACTATGTACACAGACATATTGTAAGAATATTATTATCAACTAGCAATCATCGAATACAATCTCTAATCTATCGCACAGATTCTAGATCACAAGAATTGATAATTGTGCAAACCCTAGATCTAAAGAAATAGATGATGAGAAAACCCCCTTGAAACAAATAGAATTATTGATCTCGATCAAACTAGAAATTGCATACAAAACACTGTCTGGGAATAGGGTGTATTTATACTGCCTATTTCTAACCCTACATGATTTTCTAATATAGTACAAGATATGTCGCTGATCAGACCCAAAACGGCTAAGGGCGCCATCGCCCCTCATAGGCACGCGACTGCCCCTTTGCTCAGAGGCCAGCGCGGTCGCCCCAGGAATGGGTGTGATCGCCCCATTTATACAGAAACTTGACGCGGTCGCGCCCCTTGCATGACGTGGTCGCCTTCTTGCGTCTTTCACAGTAATTACTGATTTGTCCTCGTTTGATCCCCTAATTTCTTCCCGAGTTAGATGGCATCAAACCCAACAAATCTCCACCTTGACACTAACCTCCCGATCACAAAACTAGAACTCCCCTCTACCTCAGATGTGTTACGCCAAACACCAAACTTGTCCTCTAGACAACCAAAATTTTGCCCATACACCCAAATTATGCTTCGCCAAGCTCACCAATGCATCCTCAAGACACCCAAATGTATCCTCCTATACACCCAAACTGTGCTTCGCCGAGGACACCAATGTGTCTCCAAGACACTCAAATGTGCCACTACAATAGGCACTCAAAATTGCCCCAACTGGCAATTATGTAAAGCCAGTAGACATTGGATCTTCCCAACCCAAACAGATGAAGCGACCATATCAGTGAAATCCCAAACAATACATCCTTTTCCTCAATTCCTTCCTCGCTTTCCAATTGTGTGTGTTGACCTACTAACCATGTCTTGTAAGTTCAACTCCACCTTGAATAACTTGCTGCTTTACCTGTTTGTCAACTACCCCACATGAAGCCATAAAATATGCTTCCTTTAGATGTGTCTCTATCATACCCTATTATATAGTACGATATACGATACCCGAGCCCAGAAACGTTTAACCTTGGAGGACGTATAAGGAAGCTTGTTTTACCCCTTTTAGAATTACGTTCGAACCTCACATTTACTTCTCCACCTTCACCTTTGAAACTATATCTCATATTGTCTAGCCGACTAAGCGATATCAGATTATTCATTAATTCAGGAACATGTCTCACCTTGTTCAACTTACAAACTTATCGCCCGAAGTTGGCACCCTGATGGAACCCATGTCAACTACCTTACATACAGAATCATTAGCAATATAAATATCACCCCCTTCTGTCTCCTTGTACGTTGCAAATCATTCTTGCACGAACACATGTGATAAAAAGCCCCAAAATCAAGAATTTATATATCTTTCATACCTTTATATTCTTCATTTACTAGAGCATAGTCCTCCTCACCGTCATCTGCTATAACTGTAGTTGACTCAAATTTCTCGCTCTTATTCAGCTTTGGACATTCCCGCTTCTAATGCCCCTTTTCCTTGCAATAACTGCAGACATTTCTAGGTTTTGGACTCATTTTAGAAAAACACTTGTTTTGTCTACCTTGGCCCTTATTGTTTTCTGCAACCAATCCTGCAGACTGAGAGTCTAAAGATATACCACTTGTCTTGCGGCGCAGATCTCTAATCTTGAGATTATTCTTAACCTCTTCCAAAGTAACTGTATCCTTACCATTAATGCAGGAATTCATAAATCCCTCATTACAGTGGTTAGGAGCCCAACAACATAAGAACATAATCTTCATCTTCAACCTTAACATCAATATTACGCAATTCAATTAATTAAAATGTAAACCTATTTATGTGATCCCTAATGGACATACCTTTCATTATTTAGAGAGAATGCAACTTTTGTTTCAGATATAGACTGTTGGTCAATAATCATGTCAGATACATATCTTTCAATGCAAGACATATTGTTGGGTATGCATTATTTAATCCTCCTAGATTAGCTTAAAATTTGATTGATACCATAACCACCTCTCTATTTTAAGGACTTTAGGCCCATATTTAATGAAGCTTAGACTTCAATCTTTTAGCTAAGTCCATTTTATAGAATAGGATAAATTAGGCTTGAAGACTGGCACAAGACTCATTGGATATGAGGATGCAGTTCAAATGTTTCAGACCGCCTTGTCAAACCACCTAGTAGAACTGCTCCATGCAACTGCTTTGTGGGATCCTTGTCTGAAACCACCCTTGCACTCTAGTGCAAAATTCAAAGTGGTGAACCGTTCCAATGCAAACCGCATTGTGGTTCCAACATCTTGACCTCACTGATGGAACCTCCTCTTGGTGAAACCGCTCATGTCTAAACCGCTCCTCACCAGACCGCTCCGATAATTGAAGACTTGAAGTGAATCACATTTGACCGTTGGAATCCACGTCAGCAATATCAAATTTCAACTACCATATCTTGACACGTGACTACTTATCAGACAATATCTGCAAGGATCTTGAAAAGGTGAAAGATGTCCTAACTACCTTATTTGCAGCTGGAGCCTGATCAGCTTTTCCTGCAACTGCTGTACCAAGGACAAAAGTGTTATTGTAGACCAATGGGAAAGCACCAGTACAGTCCTTGCAACAGCTGTATCCAACGGCTAGTTCCTTGGTGCTTGGGTATAAATACCCTAGTCTTCACCATTTGAAGTTTTCTTGAGAAATTGATTTACTGTGAGTTAATAAGAAGCTGAAGCTTTGCCCAGAAATTCTTAGTCCTTTGAATCTTCATCTTCTACTTCAAGAAGTATACCCAGCCCAGAAATCAAGCCTTAACACCATCAAGAATCATTGTGCTCTCCATCTCATAGATCTAAAGAGCCTTGATCTTGTAAACACACACACACCTCACTTGTTTAATCACATAGATTATTCATTTGAGATACACCAGTTATATCTAGGATTTGCTCTTCATAGAATAGATTTTAAATCTGAGTATTGTACTTTGTACCTTGTAATCTCTCATACTCAATATTAAAATCACTCTTAGAAAATCAAAGACTAACCATCTTGGTAGTGGAGGTAGATCGTTTATCGATTGAACCACTCCAAATATTGTGTTCTTATATTTTTGCATTTATTATTTCTTGTGCTTATTAATTATCTATCTTTTTCTCTGTTTGATCTTATTTGTAGTTATCCATTATTGAGAATTGTGTTTGGAGTTAACTTTGTCAAACCTCATTTTCAGTTTTATAACTGCTCACAAAACCGCACTATAAACCGCTTTGCAAACCGCACCTCCAAAACTCCTTTGTAACTCAAATATTTCGCTGTGCATTTTACAACTCTACTTGCAGTTTCTAACACACTGCAAGTGGTTTTGTAAGCTTAGAGGTTTAGTTTTAAAAGAGAGCAAAAAATTTGTAACAGCTATTCACCCCCCTCTAAATGTTTTTCACCCTTGTTTCCACCTTTGGGACCAACAAGTGGTATCAAAGCTAACACATTTATAAAACCACTGTTTTTCAAGCTTAACAGCTTGTGTGCCGATTCAATATGGCAAACTCAAAAACAATGACAACTGTTAACTATTCACACATTCCCATATTTGACGAAGACCACTTCGACATCTGGAAAGTCCGAATGCTTATTCATTTGGAGACTATTGATGAGATGCTGGTGAAGTGCGTGACAAATGGCCCGTTCGTTCCCATGAAGGCCAACACCAATCCAGCCACCAGTACAGCAAGTCCAGAGGTCCAAAAGCCAAAAGGCGAGTGGTCGGATGAAGAGAAGAGATTAGCTGCCTTGGACAGCAAGGCAAGACACATCATTTCTGGAACCCTTCCCGTTTCAACCCTTCAAAAGGTGATGTATCTGAAAACCGCAAAGTAGATGTGGGATGCCATAGAGAGCTACCTCGAAGGTGATGATGAATGCAAGGAGAACAAATTATATGCTGTTGAAAGATCTTACAACAACTTCAACAGAAAATCCAACGAAACCTTGCGTCAGACTTACGATCGATATGTTGAGGTAGTTAATACATATAGATCTCTTGGCAAAACTTTAACTGATAAGTAAATCAATATGACTTTTCTAGCTGCTTTAGGTTCTAGATGGGTAAATAAAGCAACCTCTCTAGAAGACTCCAAAGTTTTTAATACTTGGTCGTTAAGTAACTTGTATGCAAATCTTAGAGTCTATGAGCTTAAATTAAATCATATTGAAGAGATTGAAAGGAAAACTAAATCGCTTTCCATGTCCGTCGTGGAACATGAGGAGAAACCAATCACATTCAATCAAACCGCTGATCCTTCCATATCAACTTCATCACTCATCGAAATAGATGATGATGATTTTGCTATGTTTGTGAAAAGATTTCAAAAATTTAGAAAATCCTCAAACCTTTCACAAAATCTTTTTCTAAAGGCAAACCTCTAACAACTTTTTCCAAGGCTGCTGATACAAAGAAAAAGGGTGATCTAGTTTGCTACAACTGTAGAAAACCTGGTCACTTTGCATCTGAGTGTCCACAGCCATGATTTGAATACATGAAAAAGAAAACCTCTCCTGCGAAATTTTCTCGTCCAAAGGGAATGGTTGCTGAGGAGGAAGAGAATTCTAAGGAATTAGCAACTTGGATTGAAAGAGATTCTGATGAGGGAAGTGACAATAAAACCGAAGAGGTTAATCTCTGCTTAGTTGCAGATGCTTCCGATGAGTCAGATACTGAGTCAATCGAGTCACTAGATATGGAGAATTAAGAGGTTTCTATAAAAATTCCAAATTTTAAATTGGATGCTGATGTCAAACTTACTCCAAGCATTAAAATAGGGAATTGTTCGTATTCTCGTCCCGTTTTCCTCCCTACAAATGCTCCACCTTCAAAAGCAACTCCAAAGAAGAAAATTTTGAAAAAGGTGGTGGAAGAAGTTTCTCCCATGGAACATGAGAGAATGTTTAAGGAAGCAGAAATGATGATCCAAAAATTCTCTAATATTAAGAAAGCTTTAGCATTAGCTCATGATGAACTTTCTCAGTACAAGACGGAGAAAACTGTGATGAGGTCTAAAATTTCCAATCTTAAGGATCAAATCAAAAGTATCTCTCCTCTTGCTGATCAAAACCGCATCCTTGAAACTAGGTTGCTGCACTTCAACTTAGGAACGATGATCTGGTTGCTCAAAATCAAGAAATCCAAATGATTATTGATGAGTGGACCAAGTCTCGTGTCACCTTGGATCAAATACTAAAAACCCAAATGACCAGTGGAATTAAATAAGGTATGGGATTTCAAACAGGTGAAAAGGAGAACTGTGCATCCTACTGTGAAAATGATGAGGAAATTTTAAAACTAACTAAAGAAATTCCTAAGAAGAAGCATGCTGCTTCTAAGGGTAAAGGACAGGAACAAAAGGCTCCACTAAACTTCCATTATGTCTACCCAAAGAAACAGTTTGGGAAAAACTCTCAGATGAAAGGAAAAGACTCTGAGAGTGAAGATGCAGAGGAGGTTTCTTATGCAGCTGACCGCACCTCTACTCCAACCGCTCCTGGTGGAATAGGTGGTGCTGCCAACTACAAGGATGAGCGCCCTTCTTCTTCGATCGCACCTCCTTCCTTCAAAAGCAAGGGGAGCGTTCCTAGAAAAACAACAGTCAAACCAAAGATGCCTACCTTTGTCAAAGCCAAAACCGTTGTTCCCAAACCGCATGCAACTCCTAAAAAAAGTAAGGATTTAGTAAAACTTCATGATGCTTGTAGCTTTCATAAATGCTCTATGTGTGATGGTTTAGGTCACAAGGCTGCAAAATGCCTTTTGCGGTTTACACCCAATGCCAGGAAGAGAAAACCTCCTTCTGTCAAATAGGTGTGGGTCGTCAAAGGCTGCTAACCTCAGGACCCAAGGAATAAAGGGGGACCTCGTTCTTAATGTTTACATTTCAGGTCCTCTGCTTAATGGCTGGTCACTCCAAGGATAATGAATGGTATCTTCACAGTGGCTGCTCAGGACATATGACTGGAGATAGATCATTACTTGAAGATGTCATTGAAGCAAGTGGTCCGTCTGTAACCTTTGGTGACAACAACAAAGGCAGAACCATTGGGTATGGTGTAATAAGGAGAGGAAACCTAACCATTGAGAAGGTTTCTCTTGTTGAAGGACTCAAGCACAACCTCCTTTCAATTTCTCAATTCTGCGACAAAGGAATGCTTTGCAACTTCACGTCATCAAATTGCTTTATTAAAGATAGCATTTCCGGAGTCACCCTACTCATAGGGATTCGTAAGAGTAATATTTACATTATTGATCTAGATTCTGCATGTAGTATTACTAATCTCTATTTTGTAGCTAAAAATGTGAGCGAGAATAGTTGGCTATGGCACAAGCGGTTGAGCCACTTGAACTTCAAGTATCTAGAAAAGAATGGAAGGGAAAACCTCGTTCTTGGTTTACCCAAAGTGGATGACCATCATCCAGAGAAATGCAGTGCATGTCAACTTGGTAAGCAAACCGCTTTGTCTTTTATCAGGAAGACCGCGCCCTCAACTGCAAGATGCTTACAACTGCAAGATGCTTACAACTGCTTCACATCAATTTGTTTGGACCCATTACCACTGCCAGCATTGGAGGAAGTAGATACACTTTAGTGGTGGTGGATGATTATTCAAGATATTCATGGGTTGAGATGATGATTTCTAAGGACGATTGCTTTGACATCTTAACCTCCCTTTTTAGACGGCTCCAGACTCAAAAAGAAGACGACATTGTTAGTGTTCGATCAGATAATGGAACAGAATTTAAGAACAACGGTGTTTCTAAGTATTGTGATGACCATGGGATTGATCACAATTTCTCGACTTCTGGTGTTCCACAACAAAATGGGGTTGTGGAAAGGAAGAACAGGATGTTGATTGAGGCTGAAAAGACAATGATTTCTGAAGCAAAGCTACCTCAGTATTTTTGGGCTGAAGCAATCAACACAACATGCTTCACTCAGAACCGCTCCCTCATCAACAAAACCTATAACAAGACTCTATATGAGCTATAGAGAGGAAGAACCCCCAACATTGCATTCTTCAAGATCTTTGGCTGCAAATGCTTTATCCTCTACAACGGAAGAGAAAATAGAGGTAAATTCGGAGCCAAGGCCGATGAAGGTATTTTTGTTGGGTATGCTAAACATTCAAAAGCTTTTCGTGTTTTTAATAAAACTAGTTTAAAGATAGTTGAGTCCGTCCATGTTACATTCGATGAGCATTCTCTCCTTGAGCCACATTTGGCTCCAAATGTTGTTGATGATTTTGCTGAGCATAATGAAATAGGTGAATCCTCTAGAATCGCACCTGAACCTCAACCGCAAAATCCAGCACCTTCAACTGAAATTCCCTCAGACCAAAATCCTCAAACCGCACCTGAAGTTCATTCTCCAGATGGAACTCCTAGGGAAGAAGATGTTGTTGAAAATTCCCCCATCCATCTTATTGAACCTCTTCGTCAACTTACCTTCCATGACTTCGCTGAAGGATCTAACGATGTTCCAATAGAAGATCTTCAGCAAACCTCAGTCCAACCAGACTTACCCCTAGAGGTTCGAGAAGTCAGCAGTCACCCTCTATCTAATATGATTGGTGATCTGTTTTCTGGTGTTCAAACAAGGAGATCAAACTATAATGAGCATACCTCCTTGTTATCTCAAATTGAACCCAAGAAGATTGATGAAGCACTCCAAGATTCTAGTTGGGTCGTTGCTATGCAAGAAGAACTCAACCAGTTTGAAAGATGCAAGGTCTGGACATTGGTGCCTAGACCTCAGAATCAAGCAGTGATAGGAACTAAGTTGGTGTTTAGGAATAAGATGGACGAGAATGGAAGCATCACAAGGAACAAAGCAAGGTTGGTTGCACAAGGATATAGGCAAGAAGAAGGAATCGATTATGATGAAACCTTTGCTCCAGTTGCAAGATTGAAAGCTATCAGAATCTTCTTAGCCTATGCCTCTTTCAAGCGTTTCAAGTTATATCAAATGGATGTGAAGAGTGCTTTCCTCAACGGTGAACTGCAAGAGACCGTGTATGTTGCCCAACCGCCTGGATTTGAAGACTCCAAATTTCCCAATCATGTCTACAAACTCCAGAAAGCTCTGTATGGACTTAAGCAAGCTCCAAGGGCATGGTATGAGACTCTATCTAATTTTTTACTAGAAAAAGGATTTAAATGCGGTAAAATTGATACAACTCTTTTTATTGCCAAATATAATGATCATTCCTTACTTGTTCAAATATATGTTGATGATATCATTTTTGGTTCTACTAATGAGTTGCTTTGTAAGCGTTTTGAGAAGCTAATGAAAAGCAAGTTTGAGATGAGCATGATGGGAGAGTTAATATTCTTCCTCGGGCTTCAAATCAAGCAATGCGAAGAAGGTATTTTCCTCAGTCAAGCCAAATACACCAAGGAGTTGATAAAGAAGTTTGGACTAGAGAATGCAAAAGCATATGATACTCCTATGGCCACCGGCAATAAGCTAGATAAGGATCTAAAAGGTAAGAAGGTTGATCAAACTTATATCGAGGTATGATTGGCTCATTACTTTATTTAACTGCTAGTAGGCCTGATATCATGTTTAGTGTCTGTGTATGTGCACGCTATAAAGCAGATCCTAGAGAAGCAAATTTAATTGCAGTCAAGCGTATAATCCGCTATTTATCTGGAACAACTAACCTTGGACTTTGGTATTCCAAAGATTAAAATTTTGATCTCGTAGGTTATTCAGATGCAGATTATGCAGCTTATACAATTGACAGGAAAAGCACTAGTGGGACTTGACATTTCCTTGGGAATAGACTGGTTGCTTGGGCCAGCAAGAAGCAAGCATCAGTTTCAGTGTCAACCACGGAAAGTGAGTATATTCTTCTTTGGAAGCTGTTCTTTGTCAAATCCTTTGGATGAAGCAGCAGTTGGTGGACTATGGAATTGAAAAAGGAAATTGCCCTATCATGTGTGACAACACTTCAACAATTTCAGTCTTCAACAACCCTGTCATGTATTCCAAGACCGAGCATATAGATATCAAGTATCATTTTCTCAAAGACCATGTGGAAAAGAGGAATATCCATCTAGAGTATGTGGGGACAGACAACCAGATTGCTGATATCCTCACCAAAGCTCTGGACTCCAAGAGGTTTACTTTTCTCAGAGGAGAAATGGGTATGCTTGAACTTAAATGAATCCATATTTTTTATTTGCTTACTTGTGTGTTGAGTATGTGGAATTTAGGTTAAAATTCCTGTTGAGGATTCAAACCTCATCCCTGTTGAAACCGCGTGTATCCAAAACCGTATGCAGTCAACCGCTTGCAGCCAACCGCCATGTTAAAACCGCTTGCTGCAGCTTGACCGCTTGTACCCAAACCGCGTTTCAACTTAGAGTAATTTCTGTTTATTCTTATCTTTATTAAAAAACAAAAAACTGTTCAAATTCTTTTATTTAGTTTTTTAGTCCTTATTTTGACATAAGGATATTTTTGCAAATGTTTTCCCATGAAATTTTAAAATTTAAATGCATTTAATGCAAAGGGAACATGAGCATTAAAAACCCTCATGTCAGTCGTCATAGGGTACAGTGCAGAAGGTGAAAGGGTACAACAGTTAGCAATTTCAATCATTTTTTCTGAAACAAACTGTCTACCCCCTTCACCTATATAAACCAAGTTTAGTGAAAATTCTAACTTTTTACTGCCAAACCTCTGTCAAACTGCACTCTCTCTCTACCAACTCTTTCTCTCTCTAAACTTCTCTCTTAAACCCTCCATTTTCAATCACTTTAATCAAAATGACTTCAAACACTTCAAAAAGACAAAGAGCTTCTTCTGCAGTTGCAAGGGCTCCTAAGAAACCTATACTTGACATGGTATGATTTCTAACCCTAAACTATTCTATTTCTGCAAATCTGCCATGAATGTTATTGGGAAAACTGTTCGTATTCTTCAATCTTATTTCTGATGATTGTGTCTTCATTTCTTAGTCATTTTCAATGATATTTGTTGGGTTTTGTTAGAAATCATGCTTAGATTCTTGTTCTGTTGTTTATTTCATGATCAATGCATGATTTGATTACTAATTTAGAGATTTATAGTTTTCGTATGTTGAAAACCCATTTCTGTGTTCTTCAATTTTCTTGGTGATTCTGACTTAAAGTTGTTATTTTAATGTTATATTATTAGTATAAAACTTGTTAGGATCATTTTGTTATGTTTTTTTGTCAATTTTGGTTAAGCTTTGATAATTTCTGTTCTTCATGTTCATGAATGTTCTTCGTGTTCTTCATGAAGTTCATACGTTTTTCTGAAAATTTCTTATGATTTGGATTCTTTGATTCTTGAATAGTGTTTTCCATACTTAGAAAATTTTTGCACCTTTTGATGAAAATTTTGGAGAAACCGCATACTTTACCAGTTTCAAAACTGCATGCTTATCATGTTTGAAACCGCTTGTGTTAAAACCGCTTAAGTTTTCTGTTTCAAACCGCATGTTCCTTTCAAAGCTAAACCGCATGCTGGAACCGTCTTTTCAAAATCTTTTGAAACCGGATGCTGTTTAATTCCTTTCTTAGTTTTTGATATTTTACTTAGTATATAGGCTGGAAACCAAGACCTTCCCCAGCAAGCACTTCTTAGAAGTGTGGGATATGTTTGGATTACAATGCCACGTACTAGTAAATTTTGTTCTCAAATCTCCATGTTTATTTCTCTTAAGTATTCATAGTTCACTTGGGGTTTGAAATACTTCACTTTTCAAACCGCACCATTGCTAAAACCGCATGGGTGCTCAAACCGCTTATGAACTGTGAATACAAAAATGGATCTAACACTTAATGTTTTTACTTTGTAGGATCCTAATTCCTTCCTGCCTGGCTGGGAGGTTAATGAGGCTGAACTTATGACTGATGCTCTCGGAAGGAAGTTGTTGAGAAAGCTAAAAGTATCTCGGATTCTGCCCCTTTTCATCAAGAATCAGAACTTCATCATCCACTCCTTCGTTGACCAGTTCTACTCAACTACCAAGCTTTATGTTAGAAGAATTGAAGATGGTCCTAAACTTTCATGCCTGACAGCCGTAGTAGAAGGCCTCAAACTTTATTTTGATTATATTGACATCAGGAGTGCCTACAATTTCAGAGCTCCTCAAGCTCCTGAGTCTGTGGATCAAGTCATTCAGGACGCTGCTGCAGTGCAATCTGCCAAGGTTTCTTCTATGATTGGTCAATTTAAGATGATTCCTAGGAAAGGTTTTGGTAAGCTGATGAGCCACCTGAGATATTTGGTTAGGAAGTCAGTCTGTGGCAAGACTGGGAATCACAATTACTTTACATCCCAACAATGGATGTATTGTTCAGCTATCTACAATGAGATCAAGCTGCATTGGCCAAGAATCTTGTTCAGAGAGATCTGTGACTGTGTTGATGCTTATCAGTCCAAGAAGAAAGGAGAAGAGCAGAGAGGGAGACCATTCTGCAGGATTATAACCGCCCTACTTCTCAATTTTGACCACCTTGAAGACATCAGAAAGAAAAATTTTGAGTTGATGATAGATTTTGGTACTGAAGAATCTTTGGGACTGCTTACCTATCATACCTTTAGAGATGCCAATGGGGATGCTCTTTACAAATCCCTATATGATGCTGACAAGTATCCAAAGAAAGAAGAGTATAAGCCAATGAATCCTGAAACCGCACCTCAAGCGGTCAGGAAGTCTGTGAAGAGAACCAGAAAGCCAAAGGGTCAAGCTGAACTGCCTGTGAAGAAGGCTAAGACCGCTCCTGTCTCCAAATCGCGTGATGATGGAGCTGGACCCAGCAAATCAAATAAGCAGAAGGAACCACTTAACTTAGTTGATGAAGAAGATGAAGAAGAAGAAGAAGACCCAAATATTCCTAATTTGGTTGCTAGAGCCAAGAAGGCTAAAGGTGATGTTGCAGACTTGACTGTTGAGGAACAGATGCGTTTCTATCAAGAAAAGATTGACAGATTGGCCAAGGAGCAAGAAGAAATACGAAATGCCAAAGGGAAGTCAACCACTGATGCAACCGCTTCCAAATCCCAACCTGATGGACAAAAAATCCACTTGTAATAAAATACCTAGCAAGTGTACTAGTTACTGATGTAGTAGTATGCACAAGCAAGGATCAAATCCACAGAGATTTGTGTGTTGAACAAATTGATTTTATTAGTGTAAAAAGAAACAAAGGAAAAAGGGGGTTTTTGATTTGATTGAATTATTAAAATAAGAAAGAAAAATAAATAAATTAAAGATAATAAGAGACAAGGGATTCATGGATTGGGGATCATAAAAATTATCACTTTATGCTTTTTATTTCATGTAAAAAGGATTCAATTTCATTCTTGGGTTCGTTCACAAAAACCTAGGGTTAAGATGTTAATATCACAGTTACGTCGATAAGAACATTAAAACCCTAATATCTCTATCTTGTTTATATATTCAGTTATGTCAATATAAACCTTCAAGAGATTCAATTTAAATCACAAGAACATAAGAACCTAGATTCATTGATTTCAGTTATGTCCTCAATTAAATCTATTCTCTCAATAATGGTCAATGTATAAATGTCCGAGTTACTGAAACGATTCATACCCAAATAGATTCATAGGCCAAAAGTATCTTAACATACAATTGAAGCCTATGAATGATCTTGAAGAATATTGAGAGAACAAGAACGAAAGAGAGATAGGAAGAATTAAAACCTTAGCATAAAGATCAAATTGTTACTCACCTCAATCCATGAATCAAATAAATTAGCCTTGAATGGCCATTAGAATAAACAAATCAAAACCTTGTTCTTTAATCTTCATAAATAAATAAAAACCTAAATTATGATAAAGGAAAAAAATATAGAGAGAGAATAAAAATCAAAAGATTCAAAGATGAGAAATTCCAAGATCAAAAATGATACAAAACTAGTCTAGGGTTGTTTTTATAGGAGGGAGGGAAGTGAAAATACTTTTTGGAAACAAATTAGGGTCAAAATCCTAGTCAAAATAGAAAATCTCCCGAAATTCGTCACTGATTCTGTTGAAATCTGTTGCTGATTCGTTTTTATGATTTTGTGACAGAATTAATTCCGTTGCTGAAAGCTTTGTGGGCGGTCGCCCATGCTTGCCCATCGACTGCCCATGTATACAGAAGGATTGTCTCGGCCAAATGCTTGATTTTGTGCTGCCGCTCAGGATGCCATGCGCAGCGCCCATGCCCAACTGCTCTGCCTTGGCCCATCTTTGGCCCAGCTTCAGCAACTCTCGGCCCCAACTGGCCGGCCACCCTTTCTTTGCCCAGCAAATCCTAGGCCACATTTTCAGTTTCCCTCGGCCACAGAAATGATTTGGCCGGCCAATGCTTTGTACCATTTAGTATTCGTTTCGCCTCGCAATTGTACCGTCGCACTTTGGCCACTATAAAAAATTCTTTTGCACCTCGCTCTTTGAGATTTTATTTTTCACTTTAGCCCATGAATTTTTATAAATCAAATTCGTCCAAAATTTCCATATTTCCAATTTAGTCCCTGAATTTCCAATATTTACATTTTGGTCCTTGAACTTTGAAATGTCCGTTTTGTCCCATATTTTTCAGAATTGCAATTTGATCCAAAAACTTTCAAAGTACGCTCCAATCCTTCATTTTGTCAGTAATTGCACTTCAACCCCTGTACTTTCAAAACACTACAAAATACATTAAATTCCCAAGGTTTCGAGCATCAAATAAGCTAGGAAATATATCTTTTTGATGGGTAAAACCACATCCATCAAATACCCCCAAACTTATCTTTTGCTCGTCCTCGAGTAAACAAAATTAAAACAAAATAAAAAACTAACTATCTAAATAAAACAAAAGAAAATATTTTTGGGATTTGTTCAATTCATATAATAGGCCGTTGGCACAACAAGTCTCAGATCTCACAACACACATAATCTACAAGCATTATCATGGACATGGGACTATAATTACATGGATGCATCTAACTTACAATTCTCCACCACATAATGAAAGATGAATGAAATGTGGGAGATCATTGTCACCAAAGTAAGATATTTTATAGGGTCACTAACCACATGCTCTAAATCAATGATAATAAGATGAAATTTCTGCACAAGGAACACTCATATGCATATTTAAACAAAACTGTCAACCCGGCTACTCTTTAGGGATCAAATATGGCTTAGCGGCTTGTAATGTATCGCGTAAAATGCGGGCTAGGTTCACGGTTCCAAAAGAAGGTAAGGACATACGAAGTCAAGCAAGTGAAACTAAGAAGTCTTCATCATACATCCTCCCATTGAAATTTATCACTCCGCTTCAAGCCAACCCATAATAAAACCCCCAAACTTATAATTTTGCATACTTTCACACAGTGAGGTTGATCACCCTTTTTTTTTTTTTGATCACTTTCCATTTCAACATTAGCGAGAGCAAGGCAAATATTTTTTTCTTTTCTTTTCTTTTTTTTTTTTCTTTGCTTTGCTTTGCTTTGCACAAATATATCACGAAAAATGTGCATTCAATACTTTGCTCAAACCCCTCTCTTTTCATTACATAACATGACCCTTTTCTTTCCTTTCATGACCACTTTCCACTCAACCCTTGATTTTCCAAACTTCACCCACAATTCTCAATTCATTCCCTAGTTCCACTTTCTTGAAAAGGTGAGAAAAATAGTGTATATGTTAAAAGGGTAGGATAATGAGGGTACAAAAGAAGGCGAATAGTGGTCTAAAATAACCTCCCACTTTGTGAGAGATTCCATTCTTTTTCAAGCTCAAAAGGGATTCTAGCGGAATTTTTTATAAGTGACGAGAAAGTTAAAGGCTCACAAATAGGGTTCAAAGAAAATAGCCACATATCACTTCCCGAATAGCCTAATTGATGTGTTATTGACAGTAATGCAAACATGTTCTAGGGATCCCGAGAATGTCAAAGTGATCCTATAAAGGTCTCCTAAATTGGTAACAATGATCAAGAAAAATAATATGGAAGTGAAAGGTGGAGAAATCATACTTTACATGTTTTAATGCAATTATATCCCCATATTGACAATAATACTCAAGATTTTTAAAATTAAAGCACTTTCAAATCATCATGGACTCTTGCCAACTTCCCAAAATATGAAAAGAACAAAAAATTTTAAATTTTTCTATTTTTTGGAGGGTGACACTATATACACTCCCCTATAAACTCATAAACTCGGAGAGATATCTACCCCCAAATTCAAAACATGCTATGTCCTCATAGCAAAGAGAACAAAAACATGCATCGAGTTCAAAGAACGATATGACACAACAAAACAAATAAATAAAGCAAATAAAACGTACCTACTTGGGTTGCCTCCCAATTAGCGCATTTGGTTAAGGTCGTTAGCCCGACCGTTGCTCCCAATTACATCTCTTTGGCCTTAGCTTTCCTTCCCTTGGCCCACCTCGCATATTCGCGGGCACAAACGCCCACCGCTTTCCACATGTATGTACCATTTTTTATGAGCTCGGGTGGAGCCCAAGGGATTTTATTAGCCTTCTTCTTGGCCTTCTTTTTCTTTGTCTTCATGGGGGTCTCTCCCCCAAACTCGTTTGGTGCCTTGGTCTCACGAACATCAAGCACCTCATCTTTCTCAACATAATTATGGGTGGAGCTATCTTGATCATCAATGTTAGCCATAAAAGAATCAGATAAGTCAAGACAGTAACATTCCTCAATTTGAGCACATGAATTATTACTTTCAGCTTTTAGAGGAAAAAATGATTTTAGTTTTGAAACCAACTCCTTACGGGGTCGGTCTAGGGGGTGATATGGTCCGTCACTCAAAGAGTGTTTGTCGGTCTTGTTGTTACTAGCCATATCATGAACGTCCGCTTTATCCCTAGAATTCTCACCGTCACTCTTATCTACTTTAGCACACTTGTCCTCCTCTATGTCATCCAAGGACTCACAACCTTTCCCATCATCATCCATGGGGTGTTTCATCACATCATTAAACGAAATTTCTATCTTTTCATCCGCTACCATCATGGACAATTTCCCATTCCCCACATTTATTATTGTGTTAGTTGTGGCCATGAAGGGATGTCCTAGCAAAATAATAGGGTCTCTACTCGTACTTCCTCCACTAACCATATCCATAACCACAAAGTCAACGGGAACTATCAAGGTCCCCACTTGAACCAATACATCCTCCACAATGCCCATTGGTCTCCTAATAGAACGGTCCGCTAAATTGAGGGCCATTGTGGTGGGCTTCAACTCGGACAAGCCCAATTGCAAGTATGTGGAGTATGGTAATAAATTAATGCTAGCACCAAGGTCTAACATCGCCTTCACCTCACTAGAATCCCCAATAGTAATAGAAATTGTGAAACTTTTGGGGTCCTTTAGTTTAGGTGGGAGGTCTTGTCGGACTATGGCACTAGCACTCTCTCCCATGATCAACATCTCATTCTTTCCATACCTATGCTTTTTGAAGTTTAATTCTTTGAAAAATTTTGCTTAGGACAGAATATTTTTAATCACATTAAGCAGTGGGAGATTTATGATAACTTTGGAGAACATCTCCATCAATTCTTTCATTTGATGCTCTAACTTATGTCTCATCAATCGACCGGGAAAGGGCACCGGTGGTACATATGGCTTGGGGGTATATAAGTGTCTTTGGATTTTTCCCCCAATCCACATGTACTCTTTTCCGTATCTTCATTAGAAATAGGAGGAGGAGGGGGAGAAGAAGAAGAAGGAGAACAAACCTCTTGACTTACCACTTTGTCATTCCGTAGTGTGGATATGGCCATTGCTTGATGTCCTTGGCTCGGTAACGTTCCGGGCTTGTGACCTTGAAGGGCTTCCGCAAGTTGCCCTATTTGAGTTTCAAGCTTTTTGATGGCGGCACTTTGTTGCCTTGATTCTTGTTGTTGCTCCAACCTCATCCTTTTCAATGCCTCTTCCCAAGGTTCTTTCCTAGTCTCACATTGCCCTTGGGGTGGTGGAGTATGTAGGGGTTTGTTTTGGTTACCTTGGTTTCCTCCCCATAAAAAATTAGGGTGATTCCTCCACCCCGGATTGTAAGTGTTGCTATATGAATTATTTTGTGGAGACCTTAGGTTGCATCCATTGAGTGCATGTACCTGCTCATCATTAGAAATAAACTGCGCACCACTAGGACAAAAGTTAGTAGCATGAGTGAGGAGACCACAAATAGAACAAGCATCTTGCACAACATTAGCACCAAGAGAGGTGCCTTTAGCATTAAACATGGCAATTAATTGAGAAACTTGATTAGCAAAATTATCATTACCCTCTAACTCATTTACTCCCCTAGACTTACCCCTTGTACTCTTTTGTTGGGAATTAGCACCCAACATCTCAAATAAATCATGAGTCTCTTGGGGAGTTTTGGCTCCTAGTGTGCCCCCCGCCGCATTATCAACCATGGCTTGATTAACATGATTCAAGCCATCATAAAAAGTTTGATTAAGCAAGGGAAAAGGAAAATTGTGATGGGGACATTGCACTAACATCATTTTAAAACGGTCACAAGCCTCATGAAATGGCTCACCTACTTCTTGGGCAAATCCAATGATCTTTTGCCTCATATTAGCTAACGTGGGATGGGGATAATATTTTTGTAAAAACACATCATGTAATTAATCCCACGTGCTTATAATTCTAGGTGGTAACATCATAAATCATGTCTTGGCCTCCCCTTTCAGAGTGTAGGGGAAGCACTTTAATCTAATTTGCTCATCGGTTACACCTATTTTGCCCGGAAAGTGAGATACTATCATCATATACTCATGCAAGAAAGTCAAAGGGTCTTCGGCCGGTAGGCCTTGATACATGGGCAACATGTTAAAATATTGACCCTTGACTTCAAAGTTCTTTGCCTCCTCCGATAACACAATACAAGATATGGAGGCATCGACTCTAGGACGACAAAAGTCTTGCATGGTTTGAGCCGGTGGGATTGCCATCGCGACTTCTTTCTCTTCTACCCCGGTGGTAGAAGGATGTAGGTCACTTTTGAGGGGATTGCCCTCTTTTAATTCAAGTTCTTTCAAACGCCGACCTAACCTATCAATGTCGTCGTTCAATGGCTCCAATGTAGGATTCAAAGAACGCCGACCAAGCATACACCGATTAAACAAACTTGTTCAAATCACAACAAATCCCCGGCAACGGCGCCAAAAACTTGATGGATAAAAATCCACTTGTAATAAAATACCTAGCAAGTGTACTAGTTACCGATGTAGTAGTATGCACAAGCAAGGGTCGAATCCACAGAGATTTGTGTGTTGAACAAATTGATTTAATTAGTGTAAAAAGAAACAAAGGAAAAAGGGGGTTTTTTGATTTGATTGAATTATTAAACTAAGAAAGCAAAATAAATAAATTAAAGATAATAAGAGACAAGGAATTCATGGATTGGGGATCATAATAATTATCACTTTATGCTTTTTATTTCATGTAAAAAGGATTCAATTTCATTCTTGGGTTCGTTCACAAAAATCTAGGGTTAAGATGTTAATATCACAGTTACGTCGATAAGAACATTAAAACCCTAATATCTCTATCTTGTTTATATATTCAGTTACGTCAATATAAACCTTCAAGAGATTCAATTTAAATCACAAGAACATGAGAACCTAGATTCATTGATTTCAGTTACGTCCTCAATTAAATCTATTCTCTCAATAATGGTCAATGTATAAATGTCCGAGTTACTGAAACGATTCATACCCAAATAGATTCATAGGCCAAAAGTATCTTAACATACAATTGAAGCCTATGAATGATCTTGAAGAATATTGAGAGAACAAGAACTAAAGAGAGATAGGAAGAATTAAAACCTTAACATAAAGATGAAATTGTTACTCACCTCAATTCATGAATCAAATAAATTAGCCTTGAATGGCCATTAGAATAAACAAATCAAAACCTTGTTCTTTAATCTTCATAAATAAATAAAAACCTAAATTATGATAAAGGAAAAAATATAGAGAGAGAATAAAAATCAAAAGATCCAAAGATGAGAAATCCCAAGATCAAAGATGATACAAAACTAGTCTAGGATTGTTTTTATAGGAGGGAGGAAAGTGAAAATACTTTTTGGAAACAAATTAGGGTCAAAATCCTAGTCAAAATAGAAAATCTCCCGAAATCCGTCACTGATTCTGTTGAAATCTGTTGCTGATTCGTTTTTATGATTTTGTGACGGAATTAATTCTGTTGCTGAAAGCTTTGTGGGCGGTCGCCCATGCTTGCCCATCGACTGCCCATGTATACAGAAGGATTGTCTCGGCCAAATGCTTGATTTTGTGCGGTCGCTCAAGATGCCATGCGCAGCGCCCAGGCCCAACTGCTCTGCCTTGGCCCATCTTTGGCCCAGCTTCAGCAACTCTCGGCCCTAACTGGCCGGCCACCCTTGCTTTGCCCAGCAAATCCTAGGCCACATTTTCAGTTTCCCTCGGCCACAGAAATGATTTGGCCGGCCAATGCTTTGTACCATTTAGTATTCGTTTCGCCTCGCAATTGTACCGTCGCACTTTGGCCACTATAAAAAATTCTTTTGCACCTCGCACTTTGAGATTTTATTTTTCACTTTAGCCCATGAATTTTTATAAATCAAATTCGTCCAAAATTTCCATATTTCCAATTTAGTCCCTGAATTTCCAATATTTACATTTTGGTCCTTGAACTTTGAAATGTCCGTTTTGTCCCATATTTTTCAGAATTGCAATTTGATCCAAAAACTTCCAAAGTACGCTCCAATCCTCCGTTTTGTCAGTAATTGCACTTCAACCCCTGTACTTTCAAAACACTACAAAATACATTAAATTCTCAAGGTTTCGAGCATCAAATAAGCTAGGAAATATATCTTTTGGATGGGTAAAATCACATCCATCACAACCGCAACAACAAACTCAACCGCCTCCATCCTCAAATCCTTCTCCAACCCAATCTCCAATCCAATCCATTATCCATTCCCCTCTACAGTCACCCATCCACTCTCCTTCCAAATCCAAATCTCCTTCTCCTCGACCTCAAAAAGACTCACCCATTCAGGGGGAGAAACCTATGAGGAGAAAGAAAATGCCTGCCAGGAAATCCTTCAAGAAAGGAAAACCTGTTGAACCTTCTCCTTCTCCCTCACCTTCTCCTAGAAAATCTATTTCACCCTTATCCTCCCAATCCACATCTCATTTCCCCCAACATTCTAACTCCATTAATTCTATACACTCAAACTAAACCCCACCTCATTCAAATGCCTACCAGTCTTGGACCTCTAAACCCTCTGCTGGCCAAGCCACTTCCAGATCCATTAGACAAGATCCAACTCCTTCACCTCCTCATAACTTAAACCGCTCCAAATCCCATTCACCTGCCAAATCCCCAACTCCTCCCAACTTATCCCAAAGACAAAGAACCCCTCCTATTTCCCCCACACTACTCTTTCACACTCACCATCCAAATCCCCTCCTCAAACATTCCCCCTCAAACCCAAACCGCTCCTACCAAGTCACCTGAAACTACCCATTTCCAACCGCCTCCTACTTTCCAAACCGCTTTCACCTCAACCGCCCCCCCATCTGAATACTCCCAAATTATTTCAACCCTTAACCTAATCCAAAGCCAACTCATAATAAACCAAGGCCATTTCATAAAGCTAACCGCTTCAAATGACTTCTTTCAAGCCTCCAACACCTCTCTCACTGAATCCAACCGCACCCTCCTTGCCAAGGTGGATTCTCAATCCCTTGAAATGGCCAATCTTAAATCCTCTTCGCTTGATGCCATTAAGGGGGAGAGATCTACAGCTCCTGCATCTACCTCTTCTGACCAGACCGCTTTGGTTGTCAAATCCACTGCTGAGAATTGCTTCAATGCATTCCAGAAGTCTCTTGAAGATGGTATGATCAAGGCCTTGGGTGATAAAGCCTCTCTTGCTGAACTCAATAAAATTCTCAAGGAGCTTGGTGAGGACATCTGCAAAGCCATTGAGAAAGATCTCACTTTGCTGAAGCATGAATTCCTTGATATGTTTGACTCCAGACCGCAATCAGAAGCCAACCTCAAGCCTGTCCTTGAATCCATTCAGACCAGTCTCCTTGAAGAAATGGACTTGCATAAAGGAGAGCTAGCCATTAAGATGAATATTGTTGAAGATACTCTGAAGGCCAAGATTAATGAGGTAAAGGATGAGTTCAACGACCACTTAGACAACCTCAAGACAGGATTTAATTCCAAGATTGAAGCTGCAATCCATGATCTGAAATCCTCCTTGAAGGTCACCATAAATCTTGAGCCCATGGAACAAGCAATTGCCACCCAAACTGCTGCTATCAAAGATGAAATCCAAATTTGCTTCAATTCTTTAAACTCCTCTTTCCATACACTCATCAATGACCAGCTTGAGCAAGTTAGAGGAAACTCTAGAGGTGTGGGTGAAGTTAATTTGAGACAGGCTAAGCAAGAAAGTTCTGTGAAGAAGCTAGATGCAACCATTGCCAGAACCGCTGAAGAGGTTAGAAGAATGAGGAAAGCTATGGGCACCGATCAATCTGCCCATGCTGGACCGCGTCAAGCAGAAGATGAAGTCAATAAGCCGCGTCAGCATTAGAACCGCCTCATAGTAATTTCTTTCCTTTTGCTGATTCCCTTTTGTTTTTAGACCGCATTCTTCATGTATTTCTTTTGGTCTATATTTTTGCTTCTGTAACCATGTAATTTCCTTTCATACCTTGTACCTGTAATCGCTTGAGGTATTAATGAAAATTGCATCATGGTTCCAAAACTTTGTTCATATCAAACTGCTTATTTGTAGAACAATGAAACCACTTATGGTTTTAAACCTCATTCAAATATTTTCTAACTTAAAATCATACTTTTGAAATGAAGTTTAAACATTCAGTTTAAACTGCACTTTAAACTTAAACTCACATTTTTTAAGTGCACTGAATGCATTTCTATACTTTTCAATTTGTAAGTTTTCATCCTTTAAATAGTATAGAAATCTATAGCTTAAGATAGTGTGTGCATTGACTTGGGACATGCCTTACCATGTTAATTCTTATGGACATGTTTTTTACCAAGTACAATATTTGCTTTTGCTATAGTAGGTAATGACATCAATCAAATAGGGGGAGATTGTTGGGTATGCATTATTTAACCCTCCTAGATTAGCTTAAGATTTGATTGATACCATAACCTCCTCTCTATTTTAAGGACTTTAGGCCCATATGTAATGAAGCTTAGACTTCAATCTTTTAGCTAAGTCCATTTTATAGAATAGGATAAATTAGGCTTGAAGACTGGCACAAGACTCATTGGATATGAGGATGCAGTTCAAATGTTTCAGACCGCCTTGTCAAACCGCCTAGCAGAACCGCTCCATGCAACTGCTTTGTGGGATCCTTATCTGAAACCACCCTTGAACTCTAGTGTAAAATTCAAAGTAGTGAACCGCTCCAATGCAAACCGCATTGTGGTTCCAACATCTTGACCTCACTGATGGAACCTCCTCTTGGTGATACCGCTCATGTCTATATCGCTCCTCACCAGACCGCTCCAATGATTGAAGACTTGAAGTGAATCACAGTTGACCATTGGAATCCACGTCAGCAATATCAAATGTCAACAACCATATCTTGACACGTGACTATTTATCAGACAAGATCGGCAAGGATCTTGAAAAGGTGACAGATGTCCTAACTACCTTATTTGCAGCTGGAGCCTGATCAGCTTTTCCTTCAACTGTTGTACCAAGGACAAAAGTGGTTATTGTGGACCAATGGGAAAGCACCAGTACAGTCCTTGCAACAGCTATATCCAACGTCTAGTTCCTTGGTGCTTGGGTATAAATACCCTAGTCTTCACTATTTGAAGTTTACTTGAGAAATTGATTTGCTGTGAGTTAATAAGAAGCTGAAGCTCTGCCCAGAAATTCTTAGTCCTTTGAATCTTCATCTTCTACTTCAAGAAGTATATCCCAGCTCAGAAATCAAGCCTTAAGACCATCAAGAATCATTGTGCTCTCCATCTCATAGATCTAATGAGCCTTGATCTTGTAAACACACACACACACCTCACGTGTTTAATCACATAGATTATTCATTTGAGATACACCGGTTATAGTCTAGGATTTGCTCTACATAGAATAGATTTTAAATCTGAGTATTGTACTTTGTACCTTGTAATCTCTCTTACTCAATATTAAAATCACTCTTAGAAAATCCAAGACTAACCATCTTGGTAGTGGAGGTAGATCCTTTACCGATTGAACCACTCCAAATATTGTGTTCTTATATTTTTGCATTTATTATTTCTTGTGCTTATTAATTATCTATCTTTTTCTTTGTTTGATCTTATTTGTAGTTATCCATTATTGAGAATTGTGTTTGGAGTTAACTTTGTCAAACCTCATTTTCAGTTTTATAACTGCTCACAAAACCGCACTATAAAAACCGCTTTGTAACTTAAATATTCCGTTGTGCATTTTACAACTCTACTTGCGGTTTCTAACACACTGCAAGCGGTTTTGTAATCTTAGAGGTTTAGTTTTAAAAGAGGGCAAAAAATTTATAACACCTATTCACCCCCCCTCTAGCTGTTTTTCACCCTTGTTGCCACCTTTAGGACCAACACATATATCACCTCCAGATTCAATATCTACAATATCTGTCAGAACATCATCATCTAAACACATGATGATTTTAGAGTGGTCCCTATCATATAACTTATTGGCAATATACTTCACATGAGTAGTAGAGATAAATGAATTGGCATTTAAAATTGAACTATCAATGTCAAGCAACACCCGTAGCCAATGTTTGCTGCTAATGACTTGAGACGACGAGTAAATGCTTCTCTAAGTATCAATAAGTATTAACGAGAATAATATTTTTGAAATAAACTCCATGACTAAGTCTTGAAAAAAATAGTTTTTCCAAAACATCAAGAAAACTCTAGTTTTTAAATCACTGGAATCTAACGTACTCCATCTGTCGTATTCGAAATTGCAAAAAAAAATGTCATTTTGAGTGTTTCACTTAAAATTGTAAAGTCCTAAAATAGAAATGTTTTAATAATTTTTTAAAATAATGGGGCTCATTTGTCATTTGAATTACTCAATTTGTTTGAATATTCATATGAATTCACATCTAAATTAGGGTTATGACATTTAACGTAGTAAAGAGATGGGATGAATGGTCGTTGATCTATTGTTTGGGTTGGGTATTGATAGCTTCAAATCGTAACGGTTCTTTTAATACCGCAAGTGCACGGGCTATAGTAGTATAGCTAATGCAAGTACGGGTCGATCCCACAGAGACAGGGTTTACTTTGTATTATACTTGTCTTTATATAGATATATAAATAAGATGATTTGGGGAGATATGAATTGGTGAGTGAAATTACTAGAAACATACACAAACTACTCTAACATACAATAAAAGTATTTTCAGGATTGGGATTCAAACAATATATATATTTATCAAGTAATCATGCTTTAAATAAAGGTTTTCTTCAAAATAACAAGGATGGTACATTCAGCCTATACTACTTCTCACGATCAAGCAAGTAGTATTTGTATTCTTTACTAATACGGCCTATCTCTTAAGGTTCCGATAATGGTAATCCCACCTGTCACGAACGGGCAACCCGGCTTATCTCTCGAGGTTTACATATAACTAGTAAGAATCCATAATTGCTCGCAAAGTCCACATACTTTCCATTCAAAAAACACCCCTAGGCCATTAAACTACTCTCGTGATTAATGAAACTTAGTTTACTTTATATGGTTCGGCTAACCGAGATTCAC
The DNA here is from genome assembly GCA_022495995.1 of Adenophora triphylla var. japonica. Taxonomy (NCBI): domain Eukaryota; kingdom Viridiplantae; phylum Streptophyta; class Magnoliopsida; order Asterales; family Campanulaceae; genus Adenophora; species Adenophora triphylla. The sequence goes on from JAFEMH010001007.1 coordinate 517,778, forward strand.
AGCTACGTCCTTCTCTCAATTAACTAGGGTTCTACAAATACGAACGTCTTTATATTTGTAGGCGTTTAAGAATAATATGATGAAATTGTTTTAAGATGAAAATGACAGAAATCAAGGATGATACGCTAAGTTGTGCTAACTACTCATGTGTGAAGGCCTAGCACATGTATTTTAAGACCAACACGACCTATCTCTTGAGGGTCCGTTTATAGGTATTCTCGTCTGTCACATGAGTAACCCGGTTCACCTTGTGATGTCACCCGATTTCTCTTTTGCGAAAAATCAACAGAGTCGCCACGCCATTTTTAGTTTAAGGGCCAAAACTTTGAAAAATGCCTAAAATTAGAGAAAATGAGTTCGGAGGTCACGTTACACTCCGGGATGGACGTTTGATGTCCACCCGGAATGCCTCGTATGACGAGTCTTCCTCACTTGAAACTTTTGTGTGTGTGTGTGTGTTTTGAAAAAAGACTTTAAAAAAGGGGTTTTCTGGAAATAACTGAAATTTTAGGGACTGAACTGAAAAACAGTTTGAAAACAGTGATTAAACTGAAAATAACAGAAAACTGAAAAACTGTTTGTAGATAACAATGTCATCCGCGTGGATGTGACTGTAGTGCAATCTTATCCGCGCGGATGGGCCTGCAGTGTCAAGACTTAACTGGAAATGTAACTGAAAGCAGAAAATGAAAGAATTGCTTAGATTTTTGGCATCCATATTTTGTCCTCTCTTTCCCTAGACTTTGATTAGTGGTCATAATTGATGAATCCACTTAACCAAGCCATCCCGGGGGTATATTAGGACTTTGAAAACATGTCATTTGCTAGGGACAAGGGGGATTTTGACATGAAAAGTAAGTTGACAAGAGGGTTAGGTCAAGATGTATCAACTTTAGAGGAAGATCTCTAAGGTGGCCATGAGAAGACCATCCTTGAGACCTATACTCAAGTGTATCTTATACATCTTGTGTGATCTATTTTTTAAGTCTAGATGATTTTCATCCAAGGAAAGTGTTCCAAGGTGAGCATACTTTAGGTCAAAAAAACAAGTACCAAGGAATGTAAAAGGGAAATGGGGAATAACATGAAAGTAAAGAAAATGTGGATTTCATTAGAAGATCATCCAGGGAAATGAATTCCATGGAGATCCTCTTGAATTCTTGTGACAAAAGGGAAAGGGGAGTCAAACAACAAGTAGTAAGTAAGACTATATCATTTACACAAGAAATATGTGCATGAATGAGAGAGATATGAGTAGAGGGAGTGAGGGTTTACCAATTTTCTTGGGTTTGTGTTTAGGGTTTGAGGGATTTCAAAGCTTAGAAGTGGTTTTGGGATGAATTTGAGGTTGAATTTGGTGTGGAATTTGAGTTGTGGGAGTGAAAATGGTTGTTTGGAGGTGAATTTTGACAGAGTAACAGTAGGTTTTCGTATTTTTTGGACTTGTTAAACTGAGGGAGTGTAAGTACCCAAATCTGGCTCATGCCTTCCGGTTAAGTTTCCCGGCAATTCCCCGGACTTTCCTAAAGTCCGGGAGCAATTCCGGAACTGTTCCGAACCTTCCGAGGGGTGAAGGGACTGCTTTAAATTAAAAAATCACGTTTTCCTTAATATGGAAAACCTTCTAGAAAGGCCACCTTGCATGATTCTAGAAACATGCTGAGTCACAAGGGATAATGCCGCACGGCTGCATTAGGAGGGAACTCCTGGCCGCACGGCTTCATTGGCGATTTCCAGACTGCCTATAAATAGAGGCCTCCTCTACCCATTTTGAAATAACAATTTTCAGCATACAAACTCTCCCAAAACATCCCTACGAAAATCCAGGAAGCTGAAGGTGCCAAGAGCCACCTCCCTCCTCCTTGAAGCCTCCAAGAGTTGGTCCCTTCCCTAGGCGAACTCCAAAGAAGAAGAGGTCACCACCATTGGTAACCTCTCACCCCCTTATCTTGCATTATATTTGTTATATGTGATTCTTGCTCCTTGCATTTACATATTGCTATATATTGTTTGGAACTTGGTATATTGTTGTTAAAATCGTATCTTTGAACATGTAAATCATATTCCCCTCCCTTTGCATCCTTTGCATTAGAATAGCATCATTTGCTCATAAAAATGTGATCTTTGCATTAGAATAGCATCATTTGCTCATAAAAATGTGATCTTTACATTAAAGGTACATCCTTTGCACCTAAAAATCTCTTTTTTTTACAATAAAAATGCATCTTTTGCATATAAACATCATGTCTTTACATTAAAGGTGCATCCTTTGCACCTAAAACCCATTTTCATGCATAAAGATGCATCCTTTGCACTAAAAATCATGTTTTTATAATCAAAGTAGCATCCTTTGCTTTCAAAATGTAGTCTTTATGCACCCTTTGCATATAAAACACTATTTTTCCACATAAAAATGCATCATTTGCATTAAAAAATCTTTATTTACATAAAAAGCATCCTTTGCAATCAAAGAGCATCCTTTGCAACAAAAAATGTCATATTTTCATTAAAAATGTCATTTTTATCATAAAACATGCATTCCCCTAGTCCCCATTGGTATCCTTTGGAACGGACCGGTGTAAAGATCCCATCTTTACATCGTTTCTCCCATTAAAGGTGCTACAATCTCTTTAGAAAGGGATAAACCTTGAACTTATATCTCCGATTATCACTTGAGACGAGCATGATAGCCCAAATATAAGCTCAATCGTCTCAAGGTGTAGGATTGATGGGCTAAGGTCACTCCTTTCTAAAGAACCTCATTTTGGACTATAAAAGAGAGTCCTTCTCTCGATCACGCAAATACCCAAGGTCAAATAGCGATGATCACAAGTCCAAGATGAGGACGGGATCAAAGTCCCGAATACCTAAAAATCCAAGGAATCCCGAGCGACAACCAACTAAATGGTTTGTACGTCCGGAAGACAACTTGGAACATTCCCCCCCTCTTTTCAACACATGCACACAAGAAAGCACGCAAGCAAGCACGAAAAATGGAATCTAGGGAGACTTGCTACGGCAAGGCACCTTGGGTGAACGACGATCCGTTCTTCCCAAGGGGTAACTTAACCTCCGAATCCTAAATCCTTTTTTCAAAGTTTTGAGGAAATCAAAATGGCGTGGCGACTTCGTTTTTCAAATTAAATCGGATGTTTTCAAACTCGCGTGAATCCAAACTAAAAACAACAAAAAATAGAATTTGGGCACACATTCACAGTTTGGCGACTCTGCTGGGGACATCCCAAAGGAGAAAAGCTTTTATTTTCAAAATAAAAACGATACCCGGTATATAGGTGGAAACCACTAACCTTCCTGTATCGCTTCCTAACCCGGGACTTGGGATAAAAGGTGGTTTAACAATCCCACGTACCGGTATCCCTTTTTTTTCGAAAAAAAATATAAAGCTTTTTTCCTTTGAGCGGGTTAGCCTCCCGTCACGGATTCCATTTTATCGTGCTTGCTTGCTTTCCTTGCATTGCATTGCATATTGCATCTTGGGAATTGTGCATACTCTGAAAACTGAACAGGAAGCCTACTGAAAGGTGCCTAAAATGTTCGGGAAGAAACCTGAAATTGCAAAGGAGTGGAACCTGGAAAATTGATCCATGCAGCCGTACGGCTTAATCCTCCTTGGATTCTGACCGGGCGGCCTCATTGGCAATTCCACCAGGACAAAATTGAGATTAATCTGGCAGCCTTGGCAGCTTGGGGCTATTCAGTTCCAAGACTGACTGGGGCTCCCAGAAAATTTATGTGCCTTATCTGTTGCATTTTTCCCCATCCCGAAAAATCATTCCTTTAAAACACATTTCTGAAAATTTCTATTTTAACTCAAAAAGGGAACATTTTTTTAGGAGACCGCACACTACGCGCACCTTATATATCCTGTACACTTTGCACGCACGTCCCTTTAAACCCAGGGTGGTTTTTCAGTTGCAGTCACGGACAGCCTTACGATGCTCCCGGGCGCGCACGGAATCACTCCAAACTCCCCATGGCAGCCAGTGTCGACCAATGCACAGTCCGTGTCACACGTTTCAAAAAACCGTGACTTTTGATTGGTTTTTGGTCTAGTCCGTGTCATATAGCCCAGTTGCATGCCCCGTAAAGGTCAAGCCTTAGTTCATAACGGAAGTCAAGGTCCTTCGCACAAGCGAAACTCTGCCAAAATTCCGACAAGGAAAAATTGGTAGAACCTTGACTCCGGCATTGACTTTGACCTTGACCCACACGGAATGCGTAAGAGTCGAGACCGAGTCCTTGCCAAAAATCCAAAGATCTTTCGCTCAAGCGAAGCTCTGCCAAAATTCCGACAAGGAAAAATTGGCAAGATCTTGACCCGGCATTGACTTCGATTTTGACTCACGCACGGCGTATGCAACGAAGTTCAATGTGACACTGTGTCATCCGGCTTTTACCGCCCGACCCATGCCTATTATCTTCTCGGACATTACCGAAAAGTCAAAACGTCATTCGCGCAAGCGAAATTCTGCCGAAATTCCGTTAAGGCTGAAAGATGAGACTTTTTCGGTATTGCCTTGACTATAATCCGCATCGCTCGTGCGTTAAAAGTTCCTATGACCCGCTAGACCTAATAGGAGCATTCTTCTCTATCGGTCGGTGGGATCCGCGTGCCCTATAGGGCCCTCGCCCGGGGATGTCCACCCTGGGAGGTCGAAATACAGGTGGAATACGAGGGGCTTATAGACGTAGTGACGGAACCCACTGATCCAGGATCTAGAGTAGTTGCGAAAAAGAAGGGCAGAACCCCTTTTCCAACCAAATAGAAATTAATAAAAGACACTGTTTTAAGTAAACTGGAAGATTCTTAATCTGCATATTGCTTGAGCCTTCAGCCTAAACACCTACCCCGAGTCTAAACCTCTCCTATCCCTTTCCCGCAGCGAGAAAGAAGTGGGTGAGAATACCGGGTCAGTGGCTTGTTAGCGCAGAATTCTCAGACAGTTCGCCAGAATCCTCAGCTTTGTCAGTCCAAAGAGTCAGAATGGCCGATTTGACAGAAAACAGCGGTGGTTTGGGTAATCAGATGACTAGAGAAGAAGAGCTAGCCTATAACCAATGCCCTCCTCCATCCACATATGATCCTTTGCCAAGGACTACCCCTTTTCAGTCCTTCCCAATGTCCCAAGCCATCAGGGTCCCGACACCCTCTCCTCCTCAGATAAGACCCAGCTTTGTTCCCTACCAACAGAGAGCAAACGCCACAGCTATCCCCGTAACGCAGCCTCTGCATTACCCCATGGGACTCTTTCCCTCCTCTCAGCCTGAGCCAAATTTCCCTACCTTGGAATTCCAGTACTAGCCTGACCTTTCTAACTTTGTCAATGCACCGTGAATTTGCCTATCTCCCCAGACAGTGGCAGTGAAGAGTCAGTCGGAAATGAGAATAGGAATGGGTGGATTTACAGTGATGATGACAGTTCAGTAGAAGGAATGAACTTGGAGTCGACAGAAGTGAAACCCAGAGGGCAAGATGAAGTAGAAAACCACGGACCTGGAATGGGAGATGGTATCACTTCAAAGTGTGTCTGTAGCCTGTGTGAAGGTTCGGAAGAGAAAATGGATGCAAGCTCAGATGAGGCAGCATACGAATTCTACATCCTAGAATTAAATACTCCTTACAAAGACTTGGTCGGTGAATGGAGGAACTTGATCGAAGCTTTAGCTGAAAGAGGGAAGTGGGCTCCACCCGCCAATCTAGAACATATAAGCGTCATTGAGGCCAAATCCCCATCGGGAAGAGTAGACTCCATTGCAGTGCTAAGAGTCACCCCTGAAACCTTGTCTGAAGAAGAGTGTATGGATGCCCTGGAAAGAGTCTTAAGGTTTGAAGCGACCCCGGTCCCCTTCATATCCTATGATGACAATGATGTTTTCTTGGTAATCCCCAAGTCAGAGGAAGAGTCCAAGATACCCCTTATATGGCGCCAAGTATCCCGACCTGCTTTTGCCCTCATTGGTCATCAGAGTCAAGATGAGAGTTCTCACGAGAGTTACTGTAGTAATACTGAGGAAGACACGATCGAAATGCCGTAATGAACAAGAGAGGAGTGGTTAGCCCAGAAGCCGAAAAGCCCGAAAACCTTCCCGACAAGAAAGAACAGAACCCGCCATGAGGTTTGACCCTGAAATCCTTCGATGATGGAATCTCCCACTTCAGAAAGTGTTTGGCCAATGTCAAAGATGTCATCAGAAGGCTGACCCCTAAAGAAAAAAGGGATATGTTTGACAGTGATGAGGAATATGACCCCACTCTGCTGAAAAAGTTGCTAGGTCAAAGTGAGGAAGCCATTAACGAACCTCCAGACTCTGAGAATGATAATTCCTGTTGCATGCTGACCTTGAAAAGCCTGAATGAGACCGTCAAGGCTCTGAGTGAAAAGGATGAAGTTGAAATCAGCCCGCCGCTAAGTTAGTTAAGAATTCCAAACCCCGAGAAGGCCGAAAGCCATTAACCCGGGATCGATTCGGGAAGCCGCCATGCCTTTGGTAGTGCTGTTAACTGCATTAATCAGCCAGAGTTGGCCATACGCCGGCAGAGCCCGCCTCTAACTTTGATAGAGCCGACGTAATCCTCCAAAGAGGGAATGATGATTCGTAAAAGTCTAATGTTTATGTGATGACTCGGTCCGGACAGATGAGTGTTGAGCACCTAAGGGTGATAAAAGAAATGCCATCTCTGAGCCGAAAACAGACAAAAGACCTTATAAGACGAAGGCGTAAAAGCCGGACTCCGACAAGGAGGATCCGTGCCGACTCGGTTGAAGTGTACTCAGCCAATATCTCCTTGTGGTCCCTGTTAACCTTTTCATACCCTCATAAGCTGAAACTAGAAGAAAGTTTGGCCAAGACCATGGTGCCCATAGATGTCACCCCAGATGAGGTCGTCCAGATGATTGGAAGCATCCATTACGGAAACATCATTACCTTCACTGACTTGGACCTGCCAAAGTATGGGGCTAGTCATAACGAACCTCTTTACATCACAGTCCAGTTGGAAGAACGCCGGTTGCCACGAGTATTAGTTGATGGAGGGTCCGCAATGAATGTCTTGCCAGCAAAGATGATGGACTTATTGGATCTGAAGCCCACAGATTTGAAGCCTTCTAGTCAGACTATTAAGGCCTATGACTCCACTGCACGATCAGTTTTGGGGATTGCTACTCTCAAGTTGTGGTTCGGAAAGAAGGTCATGGATGTCGACTTCCAAGTGATTGACATTCCGATCTCATTTACCGCTCTGCTGGGACGACCTTGGATCCACCAGATAAACGGGGTAGCCTCTACTCTGCACCAATGCGTCAAATTTCAGTCAAGTGATGGTACTATCACCACTATTTACGGAGACAGTGTCACGGTGGAAGGAACCAGCACTGGAGGTATCCCGATATTGGAAATTAAGCATGATGATGAAGGGTTTGCCTTGACCGGATTCTCTGTAGCTTCTTCCAAGGCACAAGTGTGTTGCACTGACCACACTACTACCTCCGATAAAATCCCCCCTGCCATGCGAATGATGAGAAAAATGGGTTACCTTCCGGGGCTTGGATTGGGCAAAAGACTCCAGGGTCGCAATGCTATCATTGATGTAAAGGAACAGACTACCAGATATGGCTTGGGATACAAACCGAACTCTCGGGATGACAGAAAAGCTAAAGGCACAGTTCCAGGAAAACAAAGTGAAGGGGTCCATCTCCATCCCTACAGTTTGTCTCTGACCCATTACTTTACGAAAGGTGGGACCCAATATGGTGAAAGTGATTGCCAGATCTCCTTGAGGAAAACCCTTCTGGAAAACCTTGATAAAGTTAGGGGAAAACCAGCAAATCCCGTTCGGAGAATGTTCCTCAACTTGCCGGACATTCCTGGGGCTACCACTACCGTTCAGAACGAGTATGTCTTCAAAGGAAACCCAAGCAGTGTCAAAGAGTCAGCACTCTTCTCATCCGGGGCAATGGATTTCTCCGCCTTCGAGTTAGCTCTTCCGAAGATCAGCCAGATAGAAGCTGCCAGTAGTGAAGACAGTGATTTGGGTTTGCAAAAGTTGTTTGATGAAGAAGCACAAATCCCTGATTTGATCGACTTCAGCTCAGATGATGAGGTAGTTACCGTAATTGGAGACGGTGGTGAAGAGCCTTTCGATCCCCGCACTTTGGTGACCAAGACAGAGATGCCGTTGAATAATTGGGAGACATTCTCAGGACCGATAGCCAGCCGACAGCAAATGATCACGGAACTTGGATTGGTACCCCGTCCTTCTCAACCCAGCCATGTCAAACACCCTGTCGTCTATACGCTGAGTCAGAATCTTTGAATTCCAGTCCTCCGAGTCATCCGAAGGCCTCACGCCTGAGGATTATGAACATGTAATCAATGTCATCTTTCCCCTTGCTTTGAATGAAATGACAGATCTTTCTGAGTATCCTCTTATTGCCAACTTAAACAAATGATAAATTAACTCAAAACTTAACAACAGTTAATAATGAATCATTTGAACAAGATGCAAACACACTAAACGAACAATACATTAAAGAAATCTTTAAGCGTGTTACGTAAAAGAGGAAAACCGGTCCCAAGTCAAGCCGAGGAGGTTTTGACAAGTGTTAACTTGGGTACTGCCGAGGAACCTAAAGAGACACAGATTGGAAACTTCTTCCAGGGGGTTGAACGGGACAGACCGGTTAATCTCGCTCGAGAATACATGGACGTCTTTGCATGGTCGTACAAGGATATGCCGGGGCTAGACAGTTCAATAGTAGAGCACGTAATCCCTCTAGCACCGTATGCTAAGCCGCAGCGTAAACCGAGAAAAATCAAGCCAGAGTGGTCTCTATAGGTCAAAGAAGAAATTGAGAAGCTACTGCGGGTAGGATTCATCAGAGTCATCGAATATCCGACATGGTTGTCCAACATTGTGACCGTGACCAAGGCCAATGGGAAGGTGCACTTCTGTGTAGATTTCAGGGATCTGAACAAAGCCAGCCCCAAAGATGATTACCCCTTGCCAAACATAGACATCCTGGTGGACTCCACTGCCAACTACGAAGTCAAATCCTTTGTTGATGGCTTTGCAGGCTACAACCAGATCAAGATGGCCGAAGAAGACCAGGAAAAGACAGCCTTCACCACACTGTGGGGAACTTACTGCTATACAGTGATGCCATTTGGGCTTAAGAACGCCGAGGCTACTTATCAAAGAGCAGTGACCGCGCTTTATCATGACATGATCCATAAGGAGATTGAGGTCTACGTCGACGACATGATAATCCACTCCAAAGGCGAGGACGGACAGCATTTTATTGACATGCGAAAGTTCTTTGAGAGGCTGAGACAACATTCCATGAGACTGAACCCTGCCAAATGCACCTTCGGAGTGACAAAGGGAAAAGTACTCGGGTATATGGTCACGGAGCGGGGTATCGAAGTCGACCCCCGAAAGATCAAAGCCATTATGGACATGAGGCCACCTCAAATCCAGACAGAAGTCAAAAGCTTTATGGGCAAACTGCAGTATATCAGCCGCTTCATCAATCAGTTGACCACTATGTGCAAGCCCATCTTCAAGCTCATGAAGAAGAATGTAGACACGGAATGGACCGAAGAATGCCAAGATGCCTTTGACCAGATCAAGGCGTACTTAGTACATCCTCCAGTGCTATGCCCCCCACATAGACAGAAACCTCTTCTGCTCTATCTCACTATCACTGATACGGCAGTTGGGGCTATGCTTGCTCAAGAAAAGAAAGACTCTCGGGTAGAGAATGCCATTTACTTTGTCAGCCGAAAGCTGCAGGGGAGTGAGCTCAATTACTCGGCATGTGAAAAGACTTGTGCAGGACTAGTCTGGGTAGTCGGTAAGCTGAAGCATTACATGCAAGCCCACCCTGTGAACTTGGTCTCGAAAATGGACCCCATCAAGTACATCTTCGATAAGCCTTCCCTCTCGATGCGTCTAGCAAAGTGGCCCTTCTTCTTAGATGAATACGACATCAACTACGTGACCAGAAAGGCCATCAAGGGTCAAGCATTGTCAGACCATCTGGCAAATTTCCCTAGTAATGAGGACCGTGGGCCTGAACCCCAATTCCCAGATGAAGGGACCTTTGTAGTCGAGCCTGAAAGCCGATGGCAGCTTTTCTTTGACGGGGCGGCTAACAAGAGAGGAAATGGCGTAGGGATGCTACTGGTCGATCCGAAGGATGAGCACACACCCATAGCCCTCAAGTTGAACTTCCCTGCCACGAACAATGTCGCTAAATACGAAGCCTGCATTGCTGGTTTAGAAGCTTCCTTAGAAAGGAATGTCAAGGAGCTTGAAGTTTATGGAGACTCAGCCCTGATCATCAACCAGGTATCCAACAAATGGAAGACTGTGGACCCTAATCTTCAGCGGTATCATGCCTATATGGAGGAGTTGACTGGACAGTTCAGAGAAGTGACTTTCCACTACTTGCCAAGGGAAAAGAACACATTCGCAGATGCCCTAGATACTCTAGCCTCACTGGTAGAGATCCCCGAGGGAAAATCCATAAAACCCTTCAGAGTGGGTAGAAGAGAAGCCCCGCTTCTCAGTGAAGTAGACTTGGGACCTGAGCCTATCAAGGAACCCTGGTACAGTCAGATTTACCAGTTCCTCAAAGATGGAGAGTCAGCTTTCAGAGATGAAGAAGGTAGACCAAAAGAAGGTGTCAAAGCCAAGAGCTTGCAAGCCCTGAAAAGGTTGGCCTCCCATTATGTTATTTTAGGAGGCGACCTGTACAAGAAGCGGTACCAAGGACCACTCCTCTTATGCGTCACTCAAGAAAGGGCCAGAGAGTTGATGACCGAAGTCCACAATGGTCCCTGCGGTCCTCATATGAATGCTAGAGCCCTGATGCAAGTGATCCTCAGAATGGGTTACTACTGGATTTCCATGGAGACAGACTGTTTCCAGCATGTTCGAGCGTGCGACAAATGCCAACGGTTTGCCAACCTCAACTATCTCCCGCCTCATGACCTGTACTGCATGACGACTCCTTGGCCATTTGCAACTTGGGGTATTGACGTGATAGGGAAAATAGCCCCGGCAGGAAGCAATGGACATGAATTCGTGTTAGTAGCAGTCGACTACTTCACCAAGTGGGTAGAGGCCAAGTCCTACAAGGTCCTCACTTCCAAGAAGGTGGCCCAGTTTATCAAGGAAAACATAATGTGTAGATATGGGGTGCCCAATGAGATCATTTCTGATAACGGGTCGCACTTTGAAGGAGACTGCGATAGGTTACTGTCAGAATTCAGAATCACTCGCCACAAGTCATCCCCATACAGACCTCAGACTAACGGAGCCGTGGAAGCCGCTAATAAGATGCTCGAACGGATCATCCGGAAAATAGCCACCCGTAGTCGTGATTGGCCTGAAAAGCTACACCTGGCACTCGGGGCTGTAACGTCTGTCGAATGTACCACGGGAGAAACTCCTTTTGCCCTCACTTACGAGATGGAAGCAGTGTTACCAGTGGAGTTGGAAATCCCGTCACTAAGGGTCCTCCTGGAAAACAGTGTCAACAACGTAGAGTGGCTACATAGCCGGCATGACGAGTTGGCCCTGCTCGACGAAAGAAGGCTCAAGGCCATGGAGCACACCCGAGCCTACCATAGGCGAATGGCCAGAGCATTTGACAAAAAGGTCAAGGCCAGGGACATCAAGGAGGGTGACTTAGTGTTGAAAGTGAAGCCCCCTACCAGAGACAACCCCTTAGGAAAATGGGAACCTGTTTGGATCGGCCCGTATGTGGTGCAGAAGATACTATCGGGAGGAGCCATGAAGCTTGCAGACCTGGACGGCAATCCCTTTGTTCATCCAGTCCACGGTGATAAGCTCCGAAGGTACTATATCTAAAAAAAAAAGAAAAAGAAAATAAATAAAAAAAAAGAAAAAAATCTTAGTGCAAAAAGAGTAATGCCCAGCTAGGCTGAAAAAACCCAAAAAGGGCGGTCTAGGCAAAAAACAGGGTTGCACATAAAAAAAAGAAAAAAATCTTAGTGCAAAAAGAGTAATGCCCAGCTAGGCTGAAAACCCAAAAAGGGCGGTCTAGGCAAAAAACAGGGCTGCACAGAAAAAATAAATAAATAATAAAAGAAAAAAAAAGGCCAAAAGACCTAATCCTGATAGTTCACCAGAATGAACTACGAAGACCTGAGCCCCTTAGTCTTTCTTGTAAAAGGGGAACGTAGGCAGCCATTTATGGTTCGGTCTAAACAATAAAAAAGGGCGATCAATTTTCCATGAAATGCGTCCTAAAACGATAAATAATAAAGGGCATTCAAGTTTTCATAAAACGGGTCCTAAGCAATAAATAAGACATCTGAAACTTCCATGAACTTGTGTCTTGATTAATTTCTAAGATAATATCTCTTGTTCATTACAAGTTAAAAACTTCTTGATGAGTTCAAGCACGGTCTACTCTTGACTCTGCTAACCTGCTACAAAGATCTAAAATACAATAAAATGCCTAATAAAACTACTGTGTTTGCAAATGGCAATAAGGAAATCCTAAGAAAAGATCTATCGCCATTCACCGAGTCTTTTGGCCTTCTTCCCTTTACCTCGACCCCGTCGAGTGTTCTTCCTCTTCTTCTATGATGTCGGTCTCCCTCATCCCGATCTCCGGTATCCTCACCGGAGCCTCCATCAAACCCGTGTCAATAAGTGCCCTCTCTACCGGCACGAGTCCGCACTTCCTCCCTCTCGAGCCTCGCCAAGGGAGCGACCTTATAAAGCCTCTTGTATCGAGCCTCCATATCCCCGATAAGGTCACCCGACCGGTTATGGCGACTCGCCTTAGCTTCGCCTCCTCGTAGTCCTACTCGAGTCGCAGTCAGCCCCCAATAAAGCCTGACGTCTCTCTCCCAATATGACCTGAGTCGCTCCCATCTCCTTCTCGTACCAATCCAAGTAGGTCGTAGTCAAGATGGTACTCTTCCTGCTCTTGAGAATGGCCCTGGGTGGAAAAGCGGTAATGTCCAAGCCCTCGAGAAGAATGAGAAGCTGGCTGGATCCCTCATGTCTAAGGACACCACCTCCATGGTACGGATGCCCTCCCAATTGCCCAACGGCTCCTGTAAGGTCCCGAACTGCCTAGATACCAAGAAGGGTATGTAGAAGGATGACCAACAGAACCCTGGAACCCTCACCGCATAGGACTCCTGAAATGTCCTCCTGGTCTGCAACCTCCAGTGAGGTACCCACCAGCGAATATCCGAAGTGGATAACCTATCCATCATCAGCTCCCAGTCACCCTGGTCCTGCTGTCTAGGCAAACCCCTCCGGGAAATCACCCAAGGGCACTGAGTCGGCAAAGCCCCTGGCAAAGCCCCGAGCCTCTCCTGCAGCCATAAAGTCAACACGGCCGAACTCCCAGATCTCATAAAATAGTCTCCTCTAGCCATCCTGTCAATGCCATGTAGGGTCTCACCCAAAACCAGTGGGACAATGTCTTTCCCAGCCCTGCAGTCCCTGACCATGTCTAAAAGGCCACCATTACTGACTCCCACGGACTCAGCAGTAACAGAGATGAGAATATGCAGAGGATAAAGGCATCCATAGCCACCGTGACCGTGGCCATATCCGGGGACCCAAACCTGCCCGGGATATCAGAAAGGTCAATCCTATCCGAAGCTATCATCATCCCCTCAGCCTCTCCCAGAGATATGTGCAGAAAAGATGCAAGCTTTGCCGCCACCGGCACATCTTCGATCAGAGGAATCGATATAGCCTCAATTTATGGACCCCCAATCAAGGCTCGGAAGTCTTCATAGGTTGGGACAATCTCATTGTAAGAAAAGCAGTAAACGTGTCTACGGACGTCCCAAACCTTGCTGCTGCTCTCAAAAGGTCCCAATCAGGCGGAAGATCCTTCAAATGCCATAAAGATTTGATCTTGAAGGTAGAATCGAACACCCCCTTGTGAGATTGAAAGTTATATCTCACCCAAGATTGAAGATCAGACAGAAAACGATCTCTTTTCCCTTTTTGCAATCTAACGGGTTTCTCCATTGCAAGATGATCAAAGTTGATGTCTTTAGGTCAAATATGTGCTCTGGGAATAGTTGGGACAAGTCTAGGTTGAAAATGAAATGAAATGGCCAAGCCTTGATTTTATTCTAAAAAAGACCAGTCCAGACAGAACTGTAAGCCGCACGGCCTCTTTTGCTCCCTGGACCAGACCGCACGGCTTCATTTATCTGATGTGGAAAGCAATCTGCAGCAACTAAAGTTGCTGCCCAAGAGGAGTTCTCACCCTACTTTCTCAATGAAACCTGTCCCAAAACATGTCCAAAGACCATCCAAGCAGTTATATACAATCATAAATCATTTTGGCCCAGTTTCAGCCTCAATTCCAAGCAAGAAAGCAGCCCCAAGGCTCAAGTAATATGCAAATTCATAAAGCATAAATTGGAAAAGTAAATAAAACATTAATACATTGTTTTCGCCCCATCGGCGCCCAAATAAAGCATAAAATAAACAAAATGTGCATAAAACTGTTCATTGTTTGTTTTCTTCCTCCTAGATCGATTCTAAAGACCTCCTAGGTCTCCGATCCTTCCTCGTCACTACTCAGCTCATAGAAGCTCGTCTCCCTCATCAAATCCTCGCTGTCGCTCACATCAGAAAGATGAACATTCACATGTTCATATTCAGCTAGCTGCTCCAGGATGCCGGCATTAGGTCCCTGTCCTCGAGGCAAGGCACTGGAAGAGTACTCTAAAACTGATGAGGTGGATGTTGTGCCCCCGACGTGCCTCCTTTTGCGCACGGGCTCCTGCACGTTCGCTGCAGCCTTTGAAGCGCAAGCCAGCTTCTTCAAGAGGGACTGGTATACATCTTTCCAGCCCCTATTCAGCCTGACTAAGCCGTCATAAGTCCGAGCTGGAATCTGAGAAAAAGAGAAGAAAATCTCAGAAAAATCTCGGAATTGCAAAAAGCAAAGAAGTCTGAAAAAGGGAAAAGACCCTAAAGTGTACTCACAGTGCTGTCCGGCGGCAGAGTATACTGGGGCTCCCTCGTGTCGGGACAGTATCCCGAACCTCCTCGGTACCCCGTTGACCACATAAGAGAGATGAGCAGGAGGCATCGGCGGGTCAGTAGGCTCGGCTTCCCCATACCCCTGAGTGACAGCCAGCTTCACTAGCTTCTGTGGCGTCCTCAACCGCTGCTCCACAAAGGTAGCATAAGGGGTAGCCAGGTCAAAATACTCCTCAGCTGCTACACCTGCCTGATACCTCGCTATGTCATCCGCCGACCAATCCCTGGGCTGCAACATCCGTGCTGGAGGATCATGAGGGGTAATGGCATCCAATGGAGGGATATGGCCATGCTGCCTGGAAAAGCGGTCCCCCAGATAGATGACATCACATGACAGCCCGGTCAACCACCTCCTCTGCCTAGTCACCTCCACGGCATTTCCTAGCAGAATCTCTGGATACCTCCCCCAAGGGTAAAGGTCCACTCCGTCATGCCCATCCCTGTTGATGATTGGTCTCACCATCTTGTAGTCAAAGGTGATCCGGGTCTTCCCGGTGAACTTATCCCTAACATCTCCCCTCCAGCGTATCATAGCCGGGAAGATCCCCGGATCACTCTGTTGGTTCCACGGAAAGAACCCAATCACCTCGCAAAACCAGACCTGCATGTTCCAAAACATAGAAAGGTCATATCTCTCATAAAGTCTCAAAGACAGAAAGGAAAAGAGAAAGGAAAGAAGGTGATAATACCTCAAGAGCAAAGGAGAAGCAATCCATCGAAGTATCCTTATTCTGGCTATACATGTCCAGGGAGAAGTAAAGCTCTGCCAATCCGGCCTCGCCCCAAGACACCGTCCCAATCCCATTCACATCCTCCAAGGAGTCCAGAAGGCCCAGCATAGCCAAAGTCCCAGAATTGGCAAAGATGGTGACTGACAGCATCAACCACATAAAAGCTCTCGCAAGCTGGTGGGCTGTCACCTCATTAGCAGCAAATCCCTGCATGCAGTTCTGGACTGCCACCTCGACGTTCCTCGTCTCCATTCCCAGTCCCTTAGGCTGAAGGTCAAACCCAACCAGAGCTCTAAACTCCTCCACCGTGATGTGGTCTCTCCAGGTCACAGGCCTCCCGGTGAACTGCAGGCCAGTGATAGTAGTAAAATCTGCAGGCGTTAATGTTAGCTCCCCCCAGCTAAGGTGAAAGCTGTGGGTGGTGTCCCACCAGAACTTCGAAAGGGCTTGAATCAAGCCCTTGCTCTTCGAGGTCACATGAATGCCTCTGCCGATAGCCTCAATGAACAAATCAAAGCCGGTAGCCCTCACTAGCTGCTTGGGGTTCGCCCCATCCTTCTCAAAATCGGGCATCCTCTCCCACAGTCTCACTGCAATCTCGGAAGGTCCCCTAGATTTGTTCTCATGTAGGAGAACACACAAAAGAAATGTGTCAGTCCTTCATCTCATTTCAAAAGCATGCATATATTCAAAAGTGCACCTATTTTCAAGAGAAAATCATTCATAAAGATTTCTAGCATCCTATGCATAGAAAACGTGTCTTTCATCACTTGAAACACGTCATGTCAAGCACATTGCTCTCCTAAGCACAAAATTGTGATTTTCAAAATTATTTGCAAATAAGCATTAATTTTTTTCAAAAAATATGGCATGCATGAATCATTTTCATCGTCCAAAATCCCGTTTTCTCATCCATAATCAAAAATTGACCTAGTTCTAGCACATGCGAGGACTCCATCACATTTTAAACAATTATTTATTCTTACTTTATTTTCGAAAAAAATGGGTCATTCTCATTATTCTCCGAATAAATTGCACATGCATGTTCGTTCATCTTCTTAGCCTCATAGGTTAATCATCAAGATTTCAAAATCATCATCAAAAATCCTAGGAAAATTCGAGAAATTCCTAAAATTCGGGCCAAGCCCTAAGTCAATCAAAATCGACGGAATCGAGCAAATTAAGAATGCTTACCCCAACCGATTGAGGATTCGTCGATTTGTGCTCCCTCTTGCCCGGATAAAGCTCCGATGGAGGCGTAAGGAAGTCATACTTCCTCTCCGTGCGAACGAGCTCTCTCCTCCTCCTTCGAGCGGCCTCGGAGATGTTCCTCCTTGCTTGCCTTGGCATCGGATTCCCCTCCGGATCCATCTAGATTAGTAGAAGCAAGGGATTGAAGGATTTTTTGAAAAAATTCTCTCCCTCCTCTCTCTCTTCCTCGGCAACAGAAGGCGGCAACAATGCCCAATGCCCGTTCAAATCTGATTTTAAATAATCTGGAAAAATTAAACTTCTGGCCGTGCGGCCTCTTTTACCCTCGTCTCATGCCGGGCGGCTTCTTTTGCCCTGAGCAGAAATTACAGCTTTGCCCCTGGACTTTCCACTTGGGCATATAATTCCAGTTATCCTTTAACTAGGATAACGTCGTTTTCCAAAAGATAACCGTTATCTACTAAGCAAATAGACTTTCCTCCCCAGTCGCCTCCGTTACTTCCGTTATAACGGAATGACGCTAGGTGACAACCTCCGAATTGTCAAAGTTCAAAACTTAAGCTACCTCTATCACAGATTGAGAAGTACGCTCAAGTTCTCCAAACTTTAGCTACCTCTATCACGGATTGAGAAGTACGATCAAGTTCTCCAAACTTAAGCTACCTCTATCACAGATTGAGAAGTACGCTCAAGTTCTTCAAACTTTAGCTACCTCTATCACAGATTGAGAAGTACGCTCAAGTTCTCCAAACTTTAGCTACCTCTATCTCCTCGATAGTGACGTAAGCTTTAGTCTAAATCAGGTGACAACCTCCATTAATTGTCAAAACCTCAGGGATCCTAGACATCGTTCCTAACTATCTAGAGATGCTTGAACTACGATCAAGGCTTGATTCCTCCGGGATACGTAGGTAGCCTTTCATAAAGGTCCAGCCATCCGACCGCAGTGGTCACCCTATTCCATCATCGCTCCTCAGTGGTGAGGCAGCCTTTCATAAAGGTCCAGCCATCAGACCACATTGGTCACCCTATTCCATCATCGCTCCTCAGTGGTGAGGCAGCCTTTCATAAAGGTCCAGCCATCAGACCACATTGGTCGCCCCTTATCATTCATCACTCCTCAGTGGTGAAGTAGCCCCTCATAGAGGTCCAGATATCCGACCACATCGGTCACTTCTAGCATATCCCCAGTAGGATCAGTCGCTTGACCTCCTAGGTCACTTTCTCTTCTATTTCCCCAGCAAGAGACCAGTTTTCTCTTCACCATTCCCCTGCGGACCTTGTTCTGAACTACGGCCTAGCTTGATTCCTCCGGGATACGTAGGTGTAAGTGCTCCAATTTGAGCTTAATAGAATTTTCGTTAGAAAATTAACGAAAGTTATAACATTCCTAACAATTCCTAACAATCCTAACATTTCTAACAAAGTGAGGGCAAAATGGGCATTGTTATTTAAGGATAAACCAAGGAAAAGAATCAAAAAAGTGAAAGAAATGGTCAAAAACCAAAAATAGAAATGGCTGGAACATAATCTGGCTGTTTAATTTGAATTTTAAAAAAGATTATTCCTTGTGTCCAAAGCCTGAAGCAGCATTTAATGAACAGTGCACGCGACTGATCCCATCCGCGCGGACATCTTTGACAATTTCAGGGGGCTATAAATTGAGCCCTCCAGTCACAAAAATAGAGGAGGAAGAAGAACACAATTCACAGTATTTGGCGAATATACTCGAGAAAACAGTGAGAATTCTATAAGAATTGTCACCTTTTTCTCTTGAATCTTCCCAACTTTCACTCACTCAAATCAAACCCAAACACTCTTACATTCAAAGCCTCAAACACTCATACATTCAAGCCAAAGCCCCAAAGCACAAAGAAGATAGGTATAACCTCCCTCTTCTTACCCTAAATCTCTCATCCATGCATGCATTTTCAAACTACAAAATGTAGTTCATTCATCTTCTTGTCTTAGATCCAAGAAGATCACCATGGAAGTTCATCTCCATGGATGATCTTCTACAAGGATCAACATTATTTTCAAGTTCTCTTACTTTCTTGCAAAGAAAACTCATTTTCAAAACCCTAAAAACATTTTCAAGCATCAAATCTCATTTTCAAAGGATAAAAATCCCCTTCCCAAGCAAATGAAGTGCTTAGTCCTAATGTACCCCAAGGATGGTTTGGTATAGTTGACTCACCACTAAAATGTCAAGTGATCACTAACCAAAACCTAGGGAAATGGGGACAAGCATGGATGCAAAACCCCCTTTAAAATCATATTTTCTTTCTTGAGAAGTTGCTGTCCAGTAGCAATTTTCCAAGATCCCAGTCCATTGTCTTAATTTTTGGACACAGATAAACTTGGAATTTGGTGTTGACTACAAAACACTTTTTGTATCCAACATCCAGAGATTTCCACACATATTTTTACTTTATTTTTTGGGTAAGTAAAACTCCTCTTTTCAAATTTTCTTTTAGAGGCTAGTTCATCAGCTTTTGGAAATCCAGATTGCATATCTGAGATTTCCAGAAGGTTTTGACCCCTCAAATCTTCTCCAAAATGGAAAATTCCTTCGCAAAAATCTTATTTAAGGTGTCTGGAACAACTTTCATTCTCTGAGTTTATCCAGATTATGAAGTTTTAAGACCCTTGAATCCATTTCAAAATCTAAGGTCCACTGCCTTTTTCATTCTGGCAGAAGTGACACTCAACTTCAAAAGGTCTTTTGAGTACCAAATCTCAATCCAAAAATCTTCCAAAAAATCATGGGATCAGTTTAAAGTCTTAAAAAGATATTCCAATTTTTACTTTTCTGAGTTTCAAATTATTTTGGCCAAAACACACACACACACACACACACACAAATGATTTTCAGCTTGGAAGACTCGTTTTACAAGGCATTCCGGGTGCACACTAACGTCCTTCCCGGCGTGTAACATGACCTCCGAACCCAAATTTCTGATCTCGGGCATTTTTCAAAGTTTTGGCCCTTAAAATAAAAATTGCGTGGCGACTCCGTTCTTTTTTCGGGTTTTATTTGGTTTTTTCAAAGAAACGCAAAAAAATCGAAATTTTCCCGCGAATGGCGACATCATCACAGTGGCGACTCCGCTGGGGATTTAAGTTTTTTTCTAAAAAAAAATGATATTTGGTATATTGGTGGAAACCATTAAACTTCCCGTTACCGCCTCCTAACACGAGTCGGGGATAAATTGTGGTTTAACAATCCCACGTACCGGTATCACCGTTTTCAACAAAAAAAGGAGAAAAAGCTTTTGAGGGTCAAGCTTCCGTCCCGGCTTTGAAAATCATTTGTGTGTGTGTGTCGATTTTTGCACATTTTTCGTGTTGTTTTGGCCGCCTCGGAAAAAGTCAAAATTTTGACTGTCGGAATCATGTCCCTAACTGTCGGAATTTTCGTGCTTATGTGTTCATTAAATTTCAAAAAAAAAATTTCAAAAAAAAAAGGGATTTTCAAAAAAAAAAGAAAATTTTCAAAAAAAAAAATCATGCATCATATTTTTAAGACACATAAAAAAATTTCTATTTTACTCAGAAAAAGAATATAGACTGCTTGCACACTACGCGCACGTGACCGTACACTGCACACTACGTCCCTAACCCGGGGAAATCCTTGTCGCGGTCCGTTTGGTCTTATTACACCTCTCGGACGAGCACAGGACTACCCAAACATCCCATGGAGCCTCGTGTCGACCATGCACTTGTCCGTGACACACTTTGTCCGAGACCCGGTTGGTTTTTAGTACTGCATTGTCATGCCCCGTACGTGTATAGACCTTTCCTTTCAAGCCTTTGTCGGCATACCGACTCAATATCTTTCGGGGACCCTAATCGGTCGAAGTTACGCCGGTTTTCCGCCGCGGACTTTGACCAAGATATTGACCGGCGCCTTGACTTCGGCTACGGCGGCACAAATTATACAACGACTCCCGGCATTGACACGAGTCATCAAGGATTAATGATTATTCCATGCCTAATTACGGCCTAACCGACGACAAGTCAAGATCAATCGTGGACATTTGTCGGTCCAAATCATGCCGAGCTTTTCGTCGAGCCCTCGGACATGATCTTGACTTTTGACGTCGGCTTTGTCGTAATTTACATCGAATGCTCGTTAAGACTCGATTACCCGCCGGACTTTTAGGATCGTTTTCTTTCGGTCGGTGGGACCCGCTTGCCCTATAGGACCCTCGCCCGGGCCGTCCACCCCGGGAGGTCGAAATACAGGTGGAATACGAGGGGCTTATAGACGTAGTGACGGGGCCCACTGATCCAGGATCCAGAGTAGTTTGCGAAAAAGAAGAGCAATCTTTTCCAACCGACTAGGTTAATAAAACATGTTTTAAGTAAACGTGAACAAATAATCGCATGTTGCATGAGCCTAAAGCCCAAACACCTACCCTCCTCCATTCCCAGACATCTGAACCTTCGTGTCCTTTCCCCCGTAGCTCCTCACAAAGCTTGGTTTCGGGCACCGGGTCATCGTTTGATTAGTTGGGAAGAGTCCAGCGCGTCATCAGCTTCACCATTTGTTCAGACTCCGGGTTTCAGAATGTCTGCATCAGCCGGTAATGATGGGGACAACGTCACTCCGCCTCCGGGATCCTCGGGACGGAACAACGGTGGAATCGGTTAGCGAGAACGAGATGAGGTTACGACGGGAAGCACGGCTGAATAGCCTTATGGAGGCTATTAAGAGCCATGGCACGGCCGCCGGCCTCAATCCGAGATGGCACCTTCACCGTGGAAGAAGACGAGGATGCCAACCCCACTCTCGGTCGCCACGACTACACCGGGATGCCGCCACCCACCTCCTATGGTGCCACTACGAGAACCCATGCTCCTCGATTTTCGGGTCGGCCCGGCTCCCCAACCACAGACCACCGGATCCATGCAGCCCGACGGCACAAATCAGTGGGGACAAAGTTAGTACGGAATGTCTTCTCATGGTTGGGGCTATCTCGGAATGCCACAGCTAATCGGGATCCCGCCACAGTTTGGAACCGATCAATCTGGGCCTTCGCAGCAACAGTTCAAAGGGCCACAACAGCCACAGTTCGGAATGCCGCCACAACTTGGTTACGGGCCACGATCGAGCCCCTCCTCGAGAATAGTACTGGTTCAAGCTGCTCCTCACACAAATCCGTTCCTCACTCGAGACTTCTATGGGTTACCAAGCCTCCATCCCGGTGTCATCCGAATCACCGGGACCGCAGTACCCCCGGGTTATACACCCTCGCCTCGGCCCGGCCATGCAATTCAACGGTCGAGGGGACGGCCCGCACCCAAGCCTACTTACGGGCCCCATTCGGAAATCCAAGTTATCCGGCTACATCGGGGCTGCCTCCACCTACTTTGCCGGTTGAAAATCAACGGCGGGCCGCAAGGTTCTATCCCTTTGCCCAGGCTCCTACTCATGCTCCCAGGGCAATTTGGCCCGGGACGAGGTTTTCGCCTACGTCCCCGGATCGGCCGTTCCCTCCACCGATCTGCCTCCGAGTGGTAGCTCCTCTCTCTAATGCCACTAGCTGCCATGGCTCCGCCACAAGACCCTCATCCGGCCCGGTTCATGGAACAACACAAGGAGATGAAAGCACGGATCGCCGAATTAACCGCTAAGAAGTACGCCTTCCGGCCTACGGGACCGGACTCCATTGTTCCTCTGCCCCACAAATTCGTGATGCCTAATCTGGATCTATTTGATGGGACCGCATGCCCGAAAACCCATTTGGACACATATACCTTGGCGATGAAGGCCAAAGGATGCACCAATCGGCGGTTGGGCGATTATTTCGATCTATCTTTGAAGTCCGGTGCCTTAAAGTGGTTCTTCCGTTTGAAACACGAAGCCGGGGCTACGTGGGACCAGATTACCAATGCCTTCACGAGAAATATAAGGCCAACTTGGAGTGGGAAACAAATAGGGTTGACCTACAAACAACAATGCGGCGTCTGATGAGAATGTTGGGGACTTTTACAAGCGGTGGAATCGAAACTCGGTGAAATGGCTATCCCTCCTTCCGAAGAGGAACAACTGGACATCTTCCGGTCATGCTTGAAACCACATGCGAGAGCCTCCCTCGGTCACTTCCCATACTCGAGACTTACGGGCCATGGTTAACTCTGCGGCTAAGTTTGAAAAGGCCTACAATCAGCCCGGCCATTTGCTGCGCTGCTTACGAGATATCGGGATCCTCCTTGAAACACTTCCCCTGCTCTGCCAAAATCAAAGAAATGATTAACTATGAGGGACATGAATGTAATAACACAACTCCTTTTGCTCCCGGAAAACCAGTAGAGCCCGGACCACGGGTCATGAGTCTCGAAAACTTTGGAATGCCTCTGAATGACATCTTTAGGGGATTTGGTGAAGGAAGGCTTGCTGCGGCCTTTGGAGAATTTCCAACCCGGGAATCCGAATGCTCTCGTGGATACTACAAAGTATTGTGCTTTTCATCAAGCTCACGGACATCGGCGACAAGCTGCTTTACTACGAAAAAAGGCAATCCGAGGGCTAATAGAGCAAGGAAAATTGGAAGGCCCCGAAGGGCCTAATACGATCAAAAATCCTCTCGCCAAGGAACCATAATCAGAGTGAATATGATTGAATGCGGAGAATCTTCGCATGCCCGGGAAGATCTTGATGAAGGTCCCCAAATACCCGTGGCCAACCTCGTCGAGGATCACGGTCGGATTCCCCTCGGCCTTGAGGATATCGAACGAATCAACCCATCTTGGTCTCATGTCGAGACTCCTTGCAAGAATACGAGGCCCGCTATTTCTCGGATGAAGGGAAGGCCAATCTTGAAAAGAGCTGTTACATTCCGGTCAAAACATGAGAGGACCATTTACACAAGATGGTTAGAACAATCGAGAAGAATTGAACAAGAAAGCTTTCGGCGAGCGCTGTCTTGGGGCTTATCGGCAAAGAGGCCGAAGAGCATGCGGAGCTAGTACACTTCCACAAGCGGCTATTGGAGAAGTCAAATACGACCCGAAGGCGGTGAAAGTGAAGAAGCGAGAGGAGGAAGAACCCTTCTACATTCTACACGGTGTCAAATACGTGCCACCCCCTCTCACTCTTCCCCACAATTTACGGGAGGAGAATGCGAGTCACAATTGCCACTTCCAGGAATGGGAGCATATGACAATTTCTGCATTGCACGCACCCATATTCCCCTAACGGGTTTGATCGGCGTTCCCTCTCCGCCGAAATCCCGGTAGTATGGGAAGAAGATTAGATGACAACAACGACGATGATGATGACGAGAGTGAAGAGTCAGCGAGGCCCCGGATCCGGAAACAATGCGGAACAATCATGCCGGAAATGAGCCCATGGGAGCCGGGCACAATGGTTGGTTGTCGGCAAGCGGCGACGAAGACACTTCGGGAGACGAATATGAAACCGAGGACATGAAGGCCATGAAGTTTCTGGCCCGAGCACGTGGATGTCTTAGAATTCAACACGCCTACCATGCTTTGGGGAAAGGGTTTTCGGGCGTCCGATCCGGGTGATAGTCGAAGATCGATCGAAAGAGGAAAATTAACTCCCATCCGCCCAAATGAGAAAATAGCCATGGTTAGATCAAATCCACCCCAGAGCAAAGTAACACTCCTTGTCAGGGTTACCCAAGAAGAAGTCACCTTCCCCGAATGTATGTCAGCTTTCGGAGAAGTCCTAGAAGCGGCATGATACCGGATGCGCCTCCCACACAGAATGCTATAATCATCTCCAACTCTGAGTATTACAGAAAGGAACCAGAATGGTTGCACTATACCGAGGATGAGATCGAAAAGCCGCCGAGTCCCGACAATAGCGACTCTTGTTGCATTATAACTATGAGCCGAGCAGGCTATGAAAGTGAATCGGAGGACGCCCTAGCTCTGTGGGGCATCCAAGGGGCAACAACACAACCCCAGACTCAAAAGCCTGTGACTTGGAAAGCAGTTATAAGGGCCGCCCAGGAAGGAGCCAGTACAGCTCAGCCCCTCACCGTTGCTAGACTCCGTCAGAACCAGTGGCCGATAGCCAAAAAGGCTCCCCCATTGACCCTAGCAGCACTCAAGAAATCCAGTCAAGAGACAACTGAGGAGGAAGTTAACCTGTTGACCCGATCCGGACAGATCTTCCAAGGGAATCCCAAGGCAGATAAGAAGGCCACAGATCAAACAACGAAAGAAGATCGCCGCCCCTATGCTAAGACAGCTGAAACTCCAGACCCCGAAAAAGAGGATCCCGTGCTCACCCAGTTGAAGCAAACACAGGCCAACATTTCCCTCTGGTCTCTACTCACTTCGTCCTATCCCCATAAGCTGAAGCTGGAAGAAAGCCTGGCTCGCACTCTAGTGCCTATTGATGCTACTCCCGATGATGTGGTACAGCTAATTGGAAACATCCATTACGGGAATATAATCACTTTCACAGATCTCGACCTCCCTCAATTTGGGGCTGATCATAACGAGCCTCTCTTCATCACAGTCCAGTTGGATGAACGACGCCTCCCTCGGGTCCTGGTTGATAATGGGTCCGGAATGAACATTCTTCCGGCAAAGATCATGAGCCTGCTTGATATCAAGACTACGAGACTTGAAGCCTTCCTCCCTCACAGTCAGCTTACGACTCAACATCTCGAAGCAGTCCTTGGAGTCGCTACCTTGGACCTCTGGTTTGGACGAGAAATTGATACTGTGGAATTACGGGTCATTGACATCCCGATCACTTTCAATGCCTTATTGGGAAGACCTTGGCTGCATCAGGTCAAGGGGGTCGCCTCAAGCCTCCACCAGTGTGTGAAATTCGTCTCGAATGGGGATCTGACAACCATTTACGGGGATTTAGTCACTTTGGAGGGCACAGATACAGGTGGAATACCTATTCTGGAAATCAAACATGACGAGGAAGGTCTCATGCTAACAGGCTTCACGATCGAGCCTCCCAAAGCCCAAGTGTGCAACATAGATCTGACGGTCACTCGGGATAAAATCCCACCGGTCTTGAAAATGATGAGGAAGATGAGCTATCTACCTGGCCTCGGTCTGGGGAAGCACCAACAAGGAACTCACAAACTCATCGAGGTGAAAGGACAGAATACTCGCCACGGCCTGGGATATGAGGCCTCCTCAGTGGACACTGCAAAAGGAAAAAAAATTGAAGCTGCCACAGGAAGGGTCCCGGTCGAAGACCCTAAATCTCTCCCTTTCAGTCCTAATTTGGCTGACTACTTTGTAAAGGGTCCCACACAACCGGGTAACGTCACAGAACCCACTCCTACAGAAGAATGGCTAAAGCTACAGGATAGCCTCAACAAGTTCAGGGGAGCCAAAGCTAACCCGGTCCGCAGAATGTTCCTGGACCTACCCAAGCTACCCGGGGCTACCACTACCATGAAGAGTGAGTACACCTTCAAAGGCGTGCCAAGCCTAGTGGAACAGTTCGAGAAACTCACAACCACAATTCCTACTGCCCAGGAAGGTCCGAAACCTGAGTTTGAATTGACCTTGCCGAAAGCCTAAGCCATAGAAGTCTTTTCAGATGATTGGGATGGCCCCATCATGCAGCAGTTGTTCGGGGAAGAGATCCAGGTGCCAGATCTGATTGATTTCAGCTCAGTCAAAGAAATGGTAGCAATGATCGAGGGAGACAGCTCCCGAGTCATGAGGCCACTGACAGCAATGCCATTAAAGAATCGGAAAACTCTCTCAAACCCGTCCGCGACCAAAGAACAAATGATCACCAAGCCTGGATTGGTCTCCCATCCCTTTGTGTCAGTCTAGGAAAAGTCCTCAGAGTCTTTCATTGTTAAGGTCGAGTCTCTAGAGTCGTCCGACGGCCTTACGCCTGAAGACTACGAGTCTGTAGCAAGCGCTGTATTCCTTTTCGTTTTCAATGAAATGACGAACCTTTCTGAATATCCCTTGATTGCCACTTTAACTAATGGTGAATTAATTAATAAAAAATTTTAATAATAATTCATTAGATAAAGAAGCAGACACATTAAAAAAAAAAAAAATCAAACAAAAAAAAAAGAGGATCTTTAAGCAGGTTGTCCGGAAAGAGGAAAATCGAGCCCAAGCTGCCGAAAAGATTTTGACAAGTGTGAATCTGGGAACTGCGGAAGAGCCTAAAGAGACGCAGATTGGTGATTTCTTCAAAGGAACTGGAAAGGATGCTCTGCAAAATCCTACAAAATCCTCAACTCAAGGAAAGTAGCCCTCTTCATCAAAGAGAACATCATATGCAGATACGGGTTGCCAGCCGAAATCATTTCAGATAATGGATCCCACTTCGAAGGGGAATGCGACGAGTGGGCGAGGATTCGGAATAACCCGTCACAAGTCATCTCCTTACGGGCCCCAAACCAACGGAGCCGTCGAGGCACAAACAAGACTTTGGAAAACATCATCCGGAAAATGGTGTCCGAGGCGGAGATTGGCCCGAGAAGCTACACTGGCACTCTGGGGCTCGGAGACATCAGTCGAACGGCAGCGGGAAACACCTGTTTGCCCTCACATACGGAATGGAAGCCGTACTCCCAATCGAGCTAGAAATCCCCTCGCTCAGGTGTCTTCTTGGAAAGTCAGATCAATGAGGTCGAATGGCTCCAAAGTCGCCATGATGAATTGGCCCTACTAGATGAGCGCCGATTGAAAGCAATGGAACACATCCTAGCCTACCAAGGAAGAATGGCCAGAGCCTTCGACAAGAAAGTAAAGCATCGAGAGATCCGAGAAGGGGATCTCGTTTTGAAAGAAAAGCCCCCAGTCCGTATCAACCCCCTCGGCAAATGGGGGCCTGTATGGGTCGGGCCATACGTCGTCCAGAAGATCTTCTCGGAGGAGCCATGCAACTTGCGGACCTTGACGGAAATCCCTTTGTACACCCGGTGAATGGTGACAAGCTGCGCGAGATACTACGCGTAAAAAAAAAAAAAAAAAAAAACCAAAAAAGAGGAGTGCTAAAGAGTAATATCCAACTAGGTTGAAAACCCGAAAAGGGCGGCCTAGGTAAAAAACGAGGTTGCACCAAAAAAAAACAAAAAAAAAACAAAATAAAACAAAAAAACAAAAAAAATCGGGTTGAACTACGAAGACCTGAGCTCCTCAAAATGAGAGGAACGTAGGCAGCCGGAAACGGTTCGGTCTAAAACACAAATAAAAGTCATACTTTGACATCAATACACTGATCAGACCATGAAAGCGTCTCGAAAAACTCTGAAGCAATTCAAATATTCATTACAAGTTAAAAACTTTTTGATGAGTCTAAGCCCGATTCATTCCTACAACTGGCAACCTGCTAAAAGAAATTAAGATACATAATCAAACTAATGTGTTTGCCATGACAAGAAAGGGATACTCGGAAACCTCAAGGTCACTCCAAGCCACTCGTACTGGCCTCTCCCCTCTTCTTCCCCCTTCGAGTCTTCTTCTTCTGAACAGGAAAAATGTCGGTCTTCCTCCTATCGAGCTCTGGTATAGGAACAGGATCTATCAAACCAGCCTCTGTCAGGGCCTTGGTAGCCCTAGCGTCATCTCTCATCTCCTATAGCCGGGCTGGTAAAGTAGGAGTCCTCCTCTCTTGTCTCTTGACATAAGCCTCATAGTCGGTCACAGCGTCTCCGCTCCTGTCATGAGGGTTGGCCCTCGCCTCGGCCCTCCTCCTCTCGGAAACTGTCAGGTCCTCCGCACCCACAATGGCCTCACGCCGCCTCAAAATAGCCATCTGAGTCTCTCCTAAATGCCTCTCGTACCAATCCAGGTACCAAGTGGTCAGGAACACAGGTCTCGGACGCCTGAGAATAACCCGAGGAGGAAAGGCGTCATACCTCCATGCTCGGGAAAGAAATGGAAACACCGAGGGATCATCCATAGAAAGCAGGAGCCACCACCACGATGGCTATATCATCAAAGTTCTCCAAAGGAACTGCTCCGAGCCGAAGCGTCTCGAGAACCAAGGACGGAATATAGAAGGCTGGGCAGAAAACCCGGAAGCATGACCACATGAGACCCGTCTGAAGCACTCTGCGAGTCTCCACCCGCCAACAAGGCGCGACCATCGATATCTTACTGTCGGAGACCGGCCATCCAACGCTCCCATGAGCCCTGATCATCAAAATCCACAGCAACCCCCCTCCTGGCAAATGTCCAAGGCTTAATCATGTCGGGAGTTTCCTGAAGAATCCCCAAACGCTCCATCAGCCACAGGGTCAAGAGGAACGTGCTTCCCCCGTGCATATACCGCTTCTCGGTAGCCAACCTATCGAGAGCATGGAAAGTCTCCCCCAGGATCAGAGGTACAACATCTCTGCCCAAGCGACAATGAACGACTACATCCAGCAGAGACCGATGGCAGATCCCAAAAGAATAGACCATAAACAGGGTCCTGAACATGCAAAGTGCAAAGGCATCCCAATAGGCATTGTCGAGCAAGCCTAAGCCCCTAAATCTATCAGGGAGACTGGAAATATCAAAACGATCGGGACCACGGATCATACCTTGCGCTTCCTCCGGGAAAAGATGAAGGAGGACGCACAATCTGTCAACAAAAGAAGCCCCTCCGGGCAAAGGAACCGCTATCTCTTCCACCTCCGGACCTCCAAGCAAGGCCCGAAATTCTTCGACGGTTGGGACCATCTCGTTGTAAGAAAGGCAAAAGACATGCCTCCTAGTGTCCCAAAATGAGGAAGAAGCCCTCAAAAGACCGTAATCCGGAATCAATTCCTTGAGAGACCATAAGCACCTCACCTTATACCTTTCTTCAAAGAAGGACCTTCTCTCATGCATGATCTCCCGGGACCAATCCTTGAATTTGTTGAAGAATGACATTTGGGATTCTTGGGACAATTTTGATGGAGCTTTTCTAAGGTTTTCCATGGATTTTCTCTCTTTCTCCCCGAAAATGGCTGTTTGGACTGGAGGTTGAAGAGGATATTTGAATTTGAAATAAAGTGAGACCGGATACGAAGCAAAATTAAAGGACAATGTCGGATGCGGGACTCCTCCGCGCGGATATGATTGCTTTCCATCGAGAAAAATGCAACGGTCAAGCTGCTACACCAAAGAGGAATATTCCGTCCGGTTGCTCGGAACCTGTGCAAAAACTTCCCCAAACCAGTCCATATACCAAACACTAACACCCTTGCCAAAAGAAAAAAGAACCAAGGCTCATGCAACATTGCATTCATACTGCATTGCATTCATAAAATAAAATCCTAAATTATTACATTCCAAAAAAAAAAGGAAAAAAAAGAGTGTGCATAAAAAAAAAACAAACAAACATCAATAATCCTAAAATTATTACATTCCAAAAAAAAAAGAGAGAAAAGAGAAAAGAGCAAAAAAAAATGTGTGCATAAGCTGTACAAATCTCAATCCCAGTCTCAAATCTCAATCTCAAATCTCAAAAAATCAATCGGAGTCTCTAGCGCCCGATGTCTGTCCCCGGTCTCTCTTGCGACTCAGGCCCGCCTCCTCAGGAGCCCTGAAAATCTCGGGCTCAGAATCGTCCTCATCTCCAGAAAGAGGCTCGTCAGGACCAACCGGCACGCTCTGATAGGGCAAGCCAAGATCTGCAAAAAAATCATATCCGAAGGTGAAGGCGTCGGACTCCTGGACGTACGAAGACGACCCACCATCTTTGCCAGGCGTGTCCCTGCCCGTGTGGATCCCAGAGAATGACGTGATCCGAAGCGGCACCGCGCGGGGATCAATGAGAGGAGACAGAGGAGTCTACGAAGAAGTCTCACGAGCGAATAGGGAAGCCTCACTTTGATAGGCGCCGGCCGTGGTCGCCTCGCTCTAGTCTGAGGAGCCTCGCAAGCGACCATCCTCCTGATGAATCTCTTATCTCCGATCACTTGCTTCGTCAACTTCTCGACGACCACCTCCGAAAACTGCACAAAAGCAAAAGCGTCAGAAACAGTTGAAAAAAAAAATGATGACAGGAAAGAAAAGAAAAGGCAAAAAAAAAGAGAAAGGTGGGAAAGAGAAGCCATACCTTCATACCCGGACGAGGCCGGAAAGCTCGTGGGAGCCGCTCAGGCTGAGGGATCTGCACCCTCAATCGGACCCCATCCTGGATATATGAAAAATCCATCCGAGGGTACCGCGGGATCCCAAGCCCCTCTCTATCCAGGAACAGGGCATCCTCGGCCTCCTCAAAACAAATACGGGTGCGGCTCAATCGCCACATATGCCGAGAAGTCTTGGCGGCTCGGTAATCATCCCAGTCACGAGATCTGTCACTCGGGTGCATCATATCGGCGGGAGGCTCCACCGGTGTCCTCAAAGGCGAGTTCACGCCATCTTGGCGCGTCACCCTCTCTCCCGGATAATAGGCATTGCGAGTCGGACCTCTCGGGAATCCTCCATTGCACGGTCCAAATCTCGGCGCCCTTCATTTGCGCCACCTCGAAACAATCCCGGGGATAAAATATCATCCTCTCATCCGTCTCGGCCTCCGTCGAAAGGAAGGCAATCCGCGTATCGAGAGTCGTACGCCCCCTGGAGCTTATCTTCTCCGGGCATGCTTGGACCCGAGCGCATGGCCGGATACGCCCGACGTACTCCGTCGGTGTCGCCACATCGTAACATGGAAAAACTCCAACGCCCATACTGCGAAGGTAAAAATCCAATCAATCCGGTGCAAAAGAAAAGTGTGTGCTAAAAAAAAAAAAAAAAGGGAAAGCAAAAGAGAGCTTATACCTCCAGGCAAACTCAAAGCGGATCTGAGGAGCTCGTGACCTTCCAGGTTTGTACCTATCGAGAGCAAAGTAAAGCTCTGCCGGCCCGGCTTCTCCCGGGAGACGTCTCCGGCCATCTCCATGTCCTCCAAGGACCTCGGCAAGGCAAAAGGCGCCGTCCCCTCGGCATGTCCAAAGAGGGTGCTCGAAAAAGCGAACCACAAGAAGGCCACAGCAATCGATCGGCGCCTATCCTCTCCTCCCCAGCCTCGTAACTCACAATGGTCTCCACAATCTTCCCGTAGACCACGGCATACTCCATCCCCATCCCCTTTTTGGGAATAGGGGAAAATCCCAGAAGATCCTGCAGATCCGCATCGCTGTAGCCGTCCCGCCACTCAATGCTGCGTCCATCGCAGCATAGTCAGAAGGCGTAACCGTAGCCTCGCCCCAAAAGAAGTGAAACGTGTGGGTCGCATCCCACCAATGCTGCGCCTCTAAGACCCTTTGGGGCAATCCCGGTCCCTTTCGGTTCCCTCCGGAGCATTCTGAGGCCCCTCGTGGTACTCCGAAGCTCTGCCGTGCCCTACCGAGCGCTCCCGAGACGCTCCCGAGCTGCCCCGAGGCACTTCCGAGGCATTTCGAAGCCTTGCCGATCCATCCCAAAGCCCTGCCAATCCATCGCGAGGCATTTCGGTCCATCCCGAGGTGTCCCGGCCCTTTCCGAGCACAACCGACGATCCCGACGCACGCCGGAACTCTGCCCGAGCGCAATCGACAATCCCGACGCACAACGAACCTCTGCCTGAGTCCAGTCAACGATCCCTGCGATCCCAACACACAACGAAACTCTGCCCGAGTGCACACCTGACAATCCCGAGGCACGCCGAAGCTCTGTCCGCAGACACCGACACATTTCGAAGCAATCCCGGTCCATCCCGGAACACTATTCAACACTCAAACACTTTTCCCCAGCGGAAGACAGACACGAACCAACATTAGTAAGGCTTCCTTCCATTACTATTTCAATACATTTCAATACATAGCGTACGATGTAGAAATTATATACAACATTCATTTTAAAAGCACATACACACACACACACAACTTATAAAGAAAAAAGGGGTACCGAAAGACTCGCTTTTACGAGGCGACTCGGGTGAGCTCTAACATTCTCTTCCCGAGGCGTAACCTGACCTCCGAACTCAAAAATCTCATCACACAATAACAGTTTTTTTTTAAACTAAGTCTTTTCTCAATGTTTTGGGCTAAATCAAAACGGCGTGGTGACTCTACGAGCGAAAACGCAGCGAGACACCTCCAACCGCCAATTCGCGCCGAGCGATTTGCGAGATGCCTAGGCCCGCGCGCGAGCCGGATCCGGGTAATTTTAGTTGGCAACTCCGCTGGGGATATTTTGTTTTAAAAACTTTTAAACAAAAAAAAAGATTTTTAAAACGATGATGAGGGTCAAACTTTCATTTTACCCCTTTCTTTAACTGTTGTGTGTGTGTGCATGTGCTTTACTTTTTTATTTACAAAAAAAATACAAAAAAAAATGCATCAATATACATCTGTGTACATACATTTAAAATTCTTCAAAAACTTCTGTTTTACTCAGAAAAAGAATTTTAGTGACCGCACACTACTCGCACTGCTGCCTCGGTACACCGCACGCTACGCGCACTTGCTGCCTCGGATACACTGCACACTACAACCCTTAACTCGGGGTGGTCTCAGTTGCAGTTCCTTTGGCCTTCCTATGCCTCTCGGACGCGCACAGGATCATTCCAAACATCCCATCCTAGCCAGTGTCAACCCTGCACGCTTGCGTCACACTCTGTCCATACTCGGTTGGTTTTTACCCAGTCCGTGTCATACAGCCTGGATACATATCCTATGCCGGTCATTTTTCTGGGTCGAAGCTTGGAACTCAAGATCCCTTGCGCAAGCAAAGCGATGAAAGGTCATGCTAAAATCTTGACCCGATCTTGATTTCTGAAGCTACACCCAGACGATGTTCCGTCCCGAATATACATCCATGCCCACAGGACACCATGTCATCAAGCCTTTAATACGTCAGCCATAACAATATGACCTAGCCAACGCCTAACGTCACAGATCCCTTGTGCAAGCAAGGTAAAGAGAGGTCATGCCGAACTCTCGACCATATCTTGACTTAGGTGTCGGCTCGGCTCACTATTCATATGGCCGACGCATTAAAATGAACATGACAGGCTCGGTCCTTAGGTTCGATTTTTCTTTTAGGCCGGTGGAAATCGCTTGCCCTATAGGACCCTCACCCGGGGCTGTCCACCCCGAGATGTCGAAATACATGTGCAAAATGAGGGGCTTATAGTCGCACAGATGGTCTCCACTGACCCATGATCTAGCATAGTTGCGAAAAAGAAGAGAAATCTTTTCCAACCAACTTAGGATTCTGAGAAAACACTGTTTTAAGTAAATTGAAACAACAAAAAAAAACGTAAAAAAGCAAAAACTGCATGTCACATGAGCTTCCCCCCCCCCCGTTATAAAAAAAGGCCTTCCCATGTCTAAACCTTACCCGTCACCCCCTCAAGTGAACCGAGAGTGGTTGAGAGTACCCGGGAGCCACCTTTTCAGTATCGAAGTTACGAGGTCCGACAGCCCTTCCGATTCAGCGGTCCGAACAGTCCGCTATTCCCCCATGGCGGGATCAACAGATAACAGTGAGGGAAACGGAACCCCGCCACTGAGAAACCTCCAGACAATGGAGGAGGTGCTGCGAGACTTCGAAACTCTCAAGAAGCGCCAGGAAGAGCAGCAAGCCTGGATCGTAGACACCATTCACCGCCGTGGAGCCCTGGCCGTTCCACAAACTGATGGAACCTTCATTCTCATAGAAGACGAAGAAATACCTGCTCCTCCGGGTCCTCAAAGCTATCAGCAGGTCCCACCTCCGCCAAGCTACGAGATCCCAACAACGCAAAGAAGCTCTCGTTCAAAGCTTCACTAGGACATCAGTCAAGCAGCTCCGATCTGTCCGCCTCAGCAGCCAATTTCCCGGCCCTGCGCCCCAAGCTCAATATCAACAACACACATACGTGCCTGCTCTGCCAGATCCCAATGCATCTCAGTATCCCCCAGGATTCAATCCTCTGCCTCTATACGAGCCTCGCAACCATAACCAAAAATCCCAAGGTTTACCCAGGAAAGACATTCCAAGCGGATATCCCGACATTTCAAACCTACCACTCGCTGGTCTGCCACTTGGGCCTAATGAAACGTTTCCACACATCCCAAACAAAACCCTTGGTGGTCCAGGCAATCACGCCCTTGGCCCCAATTGCAACAATCCAGGATACGAGATGGTATACACTCAACTACCTCCCCAAGACTCCCGAATGGCAATCCCATCAGCCAATCCACCTCCATCCTCAGTTTCCATCCCAGAAAACGGCAGCCTGCCTCTGGCCACTGACCCCCACATAGCTTGGTTGGTCGAACAAATGAAAGATATGCAAGGCAAACTAGCCAACTCTCGGAAGGACTCCCTTATGCCCACAGATCCGAGCAAGGTAGTTCCACTCCCTCCAAAATTCAGGATGCCAGAAATGGAAAAGTTTGACGGGACAGAATGCCCGAAGACCCACATCGACACCTACGTCTTGGGTATGAGAGCCAAAGGGGCAACCCCACAACAAATGGCGGATCACTTCCAGCATTCCCTCAAATCCACGGCATTAAGATGGTTCCTCAACGTGAAAGCGGAAAATCACTCCACCTGGGATCAAATCAGCAAAATCTTCCTGGAGAAGTACCGCGCCAACCTCGAATGGGAAACCAACCGCCACGACCTGCAGGCCACCGAACAAAAGGATGACGAGCCCGTAGGAGAATTTTACAAAAGGTGGAACTGGAAATTGAGCGAGATAATGGACCCGCTTTCCAAAGAAGAGCAAATGGACATCTTCCATTCCTGCCTCAAACCATCTCTGAGGGCCTTGATTAGCCACCACTTCTATCCCGACCTTCGTGCCATGGTCAATGCCGGGACCAAGTTTGAAAAGACGCTGAGCCTACAAAAGACGGCAGCCACTCCCACTTCTTCCTTCCGCTACCGGGCAGCCCCACCAAATCTAGCACTTATCCCAAACAATGGAAAAGAATCCGCCGGTGCAGTTCACTACATTCAGAACGGAGTCAAAGGAAGCCGCGATCAAGCGCCCCCGAGAAATAACAATCCTCCCCGGCCGCAGCGTTTTCAGCACTTCGACAACCTCGGAATGCCTCTAAGCCAAGTGTTCGAGGCGTTGTTGAAGCAGAACATGCTCAAGCCCCTTGAGAATTATCAGCCAAGGAATCCTAACCCAAACATGGATATGAGCAAGCATTGCGCTTTTCACAACTACCCCGACCACACCACCGACAATTGCGTCATACTAAAACAAGCGATCCAGGGGCTGATTGAAGAAGGAAAGTTGGAATGCCCACGCGGTCCCAACACAGTCGGAAATCAATTCCCCAGAAACAATTGGGGAAAGCAGCAGTGAGAAGCCTTTTGACCTTCTCAAGCGCGTCAAAAATGCCATTGAGGAACTGGGTTACCTTCTCATGACCCACAGCCATCAAAGAAGAAATGGTCCGGAAGCTTGGTCTAACCCCAGTCTCCTAGAGTCTAGCTTCGAAAATAAAAGACCCCGAGTCTGCCGTATTTATGTTTGAGTCTCTCGATTCGTCTGACGGCCTTATGCCTAAAGATTATGCGTTTGTAATATAAACCGTGCTTCCTTATGCTTTGAATAAAAGTTCGACATTTTTGAGTATCCTCTCATTGCCACTTTAACAAATGATAAATTAACTAATCAAAACAGTTAATAATGATTCACTTGATAAAGACGCAGACACATTAATGAACAATGCATTAAACAAATCTTTAAGCATGTTGTCAAGCGAGAGAAAAATCGGGCCCAAGCTGTCGAGAATGTGTTAGTACCCGGTCCGAAAAAAAGGACTGAAGTGCAATTCGGGAAAATCTGGGACTAAACTGGCATTTGGAAGCTTTTGGACCAAATTGGAATTTATTGAAAATTCAGGGACTAAACGGGAAATATGGAAATTTTGGACGAATTTGATATATAAAAATTCCTGGGATTAAATGAAAGATAAAATTCCAAAGAGCGAAGTGCAAAAGAAATCATTAGAGCGATCAAAGTGCGACCGCAAAATCGTGAGACGGAACGAGTAATATGGGTACAAACAAAGGCCAAGTGTGGCCGGCTCAGGCAGGATTTGGCCAAGGCAATTTGGGGCCAAGGTTGTTGCAATTTGGGCCAAGAGGAAACAATTTGGGGCCAACTTCTAGGCCATTTGGGCTGTTTGGTAGCATTTGGCCGATCGGCCCTTTATTAAGATAAACTTTAAAAATGCCGATCGACCATTTATCAGCCGCCGCCAGAACCTTAATTTAAGTGCCGATCGGACCTTAAATTAAGGCCGATCGACCCTTTATTTTTGTGCCGATCGAACCTTATTTTAGGGCCGATCGACCCTTCAGTTGGCCCAGCCCAGGTACCGAAGCACTATAAATAGGGGTGTCCGGCTCCCATATTCAACACACAATTCACTCGGGAGAAACGAGACTACTCTTGTTTTACCCACAGTTCTTTTTACTCTCTTCGAATCGCCCTAGATTCGACCTCAAAGTCTTGCTACAATTGGTAAGACTCTTTTTAATATTTTATTCCCTATTATTATTATTGTCTTATTATATTTGCATGCTTATTATATTTTAATTGTTCCTTTATGCTAGATTTAGGACTGTTTTAATATATTTAAATATGCAATAGCCGAGGATGATCTAAGGTTTCGCCCAAGAAACCCAATGGATCTAGGAACTATTTCTTACCTTCCACCTTAGTTATAATTATCCCATGATCAACAATCCCCCAAGGATGAACGTTGATTAGTGCACCTTCCGAGGGCCTAACTCAAAGGTTCTAGGGTGTGATCATCAATAAATTCTTTCTCTCCCCTCCTCCTTATGCGTGATCCCGTTTCTTCTATCTATTCCTGTAAACACCGCACACAACCAACACCCCATATGCTAGAAAGACCGATCCGTCGGGCAATAGGAGTGATAGCGTTTCTTCTTACATTGTAACTTGACCCCGAACCCAATTACATGTTTAGCCTTTTTTCAAAGCTTTGGGCTATATCAAAGTGGCGTGGCGACTCTCAAAATTAAACTAATATTTTAATATGGTTTAAAGCGAGTGTCACTAAATGAATATCCCATTTCGGTCCGACTTTATATAATTATTTATTTTAAACCTCCGAATGCGCGTTGCATCGGGACGGGGTATTCACAGTGGCGACTCATTGGGAGGAATTTGTTTGAAACTTTTTCAAACTAAGTGGGTCAGACTTTCGTTTTCTTGTATGGTGTTGTATTTTACTTCTTTTTTCTTTTTCTCCTATTCTTAACTGTTGCATTGCATGCATGCATCTCATGTAAATAAAAATAAATCCTTTTCTTTTTTCCTTAAAAAGAATTAGACTTTTTACCTCACACTACCACTAGAGTCCGTGTCACACTGCACAGACACCCCTTAACCCTTCGGAGAAGCCAAAGTGCGGGAAGTGTGGTGATCATGTCGCCTCCCTTCCGAGTCTCACTTGGCCATCCACTCATCAGTGCGCTTGGGTGCATGATGGGAGCCTCAAATCTAACCCTTGTGTCACCCACTTTACTAGGAATACACTCCATGTGACCGGTTGGTTTGACTAGTTTTTTTTTTATATAGACAATTAATAAGGTCTTTATGTTAAGTCACTGCGAATCAATGATAAGTCAAGATCTATCGAGAGATTAAGAGCACTAAAAAATTGATTTCCTTTTAGAGGACATGTAAAGTTTGAATGCTTGATCTTGTCCTATCATGGGTCTGTAGTACTTCCCATAAACATCATATTAAATGTCTATATGAGACGGTTAGTCGTTAGGATCCACCACTTTAGGACATTTAGTTAGTTGCGAAAAAAGGGTATCCCTTCCAACCAAGAGTAGGTTCTATAAAAATGGAAGGCTTTTTTGTAAATAAAATGCTTAACTATCCCTCATTTCTAGGACCCTTCGAGGTCCGCTCCTCATTTTTAGGACCCTTCGAGGTCCGCTCCTCATTTCTAGGACCCGCCGAGGTCCGCTCCTCATTTCTAGGACCCTCCGAGGTCCGCTCCTCATTTCTAGGACCCTCCGAGGTCCGCTCCTCATTTCTAGGACCCTTCGACGTCCGGTCCTCATTTCTAGGACCCTCCGAGGTCCGGTCCTCATTTCTAGGACCCTTCGACGTCCGGTCCTCATTTCTAGGACCCTCCGAGGTCCACTCTCCATTTCTAGGACCCCCCGAGGTCCGCTCTTTACTTCTTGGACCCTTCAAGGTCCACTCTCCATTTCTAGGACCCTCTGAGGTCCGCTCTTTACTTCTTGGACCCTTCAAGGTCCACTCTCCATTTCTAGGACCCCCCGAGGTCCGCTCTTTACTTCTTGGACCCTTCAAGGTCCACTCTCCATTTCTAGGACCCCCCGAGGTCCGCTCTTTACTTCTTGGACCCTTCAAGGTCCACTCTCCATTTCTAGGACCCTCTGAGGTCCGCTCTTTACTTCTTGGACCCTTCAAGGTCCACTCTCCATTTCTAGGACCCTCCGAGGTCCGCTCTTTACTTCTTGGACCCTTCAAGGTCCACACCCTCTACTGCGGACCGCCCTAGGTCCAGTCTCTCTATCTTGGACCGTTCAAGGTCCACTCTTTGACCCTTCGTGGTGCTCTTCCTATACTATGTCCACTCTCCCAATCTTGGACCATTCAAGGGACACTTCTCATATCTTGGACCGTTCAAGGTCCGCTCCTCTTCTCTTGGACCCTTCAAGGTTCACTTCTCATATCTTGGACCGTTCAAGGTCCGCTCCTCTTCTCTTGGACCCTTCAAGGTTCACTCCTCTTCTCTTGGACCCTTCAAAGTCCACACTCCTCATATCTTGGACCGTTCAAGGTCCGCTCTTCTTCTCTTGGACCGTTCAAGGTCCACTCCTCAATTTAGGACCTTTCGAGGTCCACTCTCTCTATCTAGGACCATTAAAGGTCCACCCTTCCACCTGAGATTCTTCGAGGTCCACCCTCGTCTCTTGGACCATCCATGGTCCATTCCTCTACCTTTGACCACCCACGGTCTACATCCTTCAAGTTAGGACCCTTCAAAGTTCTACCTCTTACCTCTTGAACCATCCGCAGTTTGCTCCCTTAGTCTTAAAACCATCCATAGTTTAGATCCTTTATCTCTAGCACCCTTCACCAAAGACCCACCTAGATCAAACCTCTCTCGACCCATCTAGATCAAACCAC
Organism: Adenophora triphylla var. japonica; assembly: GCA_022495995.1. Lineage (NCBI taxonomy): Eukaryota > Viridiplantae > Streptophyta > Magnoliopsida > Asterales > Campanulaceae > Adenophora > Adenophora triphylla. The sequence continues at coordinate 557,889 of JAFEMH010001007.1, forward strand.
CATCTAGGGCCTACCTAAGCCAACTTACCAAGTCCGATTAGCCTGCCTAGATCACCCTCACTTATATTTGACCAAGGATTGAGTCATCTTCCTCTCCCTTTTTCACCAAACGGACTCTTTTACATTCATCCTCTCTCTTTCTCTAAACTTAACCCTGGTTGTATCATCAATCGGGGCCCCCTCGAACTACGGTGACCTGAGACTCGTACCTTAAATGGTAAGGGTTACGTAGGCAACTTCAGCTCGGTCAAACTCTCAAATTGTGGAGATCAACTATTTTCTCGGAGATGCCTTAAGATTAATTGTGAGTCTAATTCAACTCATTGGTTTGACTCGCCATATGTTCTTCTGCATTCTGCATCATGTCTATGGAGAAAAGCATTGAAGCCCTCAAAGAAGTCTCAAACATGAGGTTGGGAGTGATCAACCTCCTCAAAGACATGCATGAAATTGAGCAATACCATTTGTCTTGCATTCACGAGTGCTTGAGAAGAGATCCTCCTCCTGTGCAATTCCGAGTCCCTATCATCCACATGCTTATGGTCCCACTTATGGTCCAACACATCGAATGTCTCATTCGTGAATGCCCTGCTGGGCCACCAACCAACGAAAGGCACCAATACCAGAAGAAGATCAACAAGGAACATTTTGATGACTTAGGAATGCTGTGGGTGAGTTCTTCGACATTTTGGTGGAAAAGAGTTTGATCAAGCCGCTCGAGAATTACAAGCCTATTAACCCGAGACCTAACTTGGATACATCCAAGTTTTGCAAATACCACAAGTACATTGGGCATACCACTGACAACTGTTTATAAGCGTGGGCTGAAACGCTTGATTCAAAAAATTTGATCAACCAAGGCCTCAGTAATGAAGAAGCCCTCGTACTTCAAGGAAGGATTTAGATTCATTCAGTCTTGTAGGTTCTAGTGTGTCTTTCTTACTTCCACTTTGGGCATTGATATGTAATGTCCACTTTAGATTAGTTGCTTCAATAATAAAAGAGTCTTTCTTTCTTTTCTCTCTAGACTTGAGACATAATCTTGCATTACTTTCAAGAAGAATTGTTTTATTTATAATTATCACTTGATTGCTAATCTCACTGATTAACCCACCGGCTAATAAAGTAAACAATGAATGAATGCTTTGATTGGAGTAAACAACTCACCGTCCCTTCCTTATATACACCATCTCTATACATCCCTCTCTCATACACTCTTCCCATACTCCACCATATACTTTCCATACATTATCGCCAGACCCTCTCCTTGTACACTCCCCCTATGCTCCCTCGAGCCTACACTTCCCCAAATACACTTCCTCTCCCCACTCGACCTCCTTTCCATATGGTCAAGACAAGCACAAAGACCGTTGTTGCTCATCATCGTAAAATAGCGCTGCTCACGCCACTGCAATTTAAAGAAGATGCAAGGAGTTGTTCCTATCCTTCACAAGTGCTGCATGAATATCAACTTGGGGCTCACCAACCCCCCAATCTCGCGTCTCCTCTGATTTTCCATTCGATCGATAAGCTTCCATTGAATATGCTCACATATCTTTCTTATGGTCCGAATATATTACGCCTTTACTTAATAAGTCGGTTAATTGAGTTTGCATTTATTTTAAATACTATTTTGAGAATGCTATCCAGTAGCAATTGAAGCTTAAACCTCTCACCATAGGAAGCCATAACCTTATCCTCACTAAATAATACCCTTTCATTTCAAGATCGACAAGTTTTGAGACCCTAAGGAAGAAGCCCATACTAGGGGCTCCCTCGACTCACAAAGGAAGTAATCACCTCCAAGCTCAAGAAAGGCGGAATGCGAAAGAAACTCATACAAGGGGCTCCCTCGAAGGGACCTCACCTCCAAACCCAAGAAGGAAAAGGTAAAATCATCCTAAGCGCATACACTAGGGGCTATCGCGAGCAAACAAATCCGAAGGCCTTTCTCGATAAGAGGGTGTTTAAAAAAAAAAAAAACTTCATCACCCCGAAGTGAACCTCCCAAAGGTTGTGAAAATGAGACATCGAGTGAAAGTCCTATCGTGATCAAGTTACCTGCCGAAAGGTTGTGAAAACGAGATATCGAGCGAAGGTC